>BTHU01000012.1:72613607-72958607 GCA_036184795.1 Tokudaia tokunoshimensis
ACAATTGGCAGCAGTCAGTTCTTTCCTTCCGTCATGAGGATTTAAGAGCTTTCACCTGCTGAGCCATCTTGCCAGCTCTTGGTCAAATTCTTTGCCACTGAGCCAAATACCCAGCCCCAGTTATCTCCTCTTCTTGGGATAACATCAGGCATTTTAGTTAGAACTCTAACTATTCAATATGACTTTATCTTAACTAATCATAGCTGTGAAGACCCCCATGTTTGTCTGTTAGTATGGCAGGATATCTGAGACAATGTGTAAAGAAAATAGTTTTTTCTTGGCTTACAGTTTGAGAAGCCTCATTTGATGGTCAGCTGGCTGCATAGCAAGGCAACTCAGCAGATGGTTTTACATTACGGATTGAAGAAAAAGAGAGAAGAATGGACTGGGATATCACTATTATTTTTTTTTTCAAATACAAACCTCAACATACAATGGCACATACTATACATCCCCACTCCAAAAGGGAGAAACTGGGGCATAGTGAGAAAAGGCTGGATCAAAACAAGACCAAAACCCAGCAGGTCACACCCCAGATTCTGTAGCTCTGTGTATGGTATCTAGTGATTTAGTTTGAAAGAGCTTGTACCTGACCCTGGTCCTCTAGCTTTGCTGCAACACACAGCTCTCCCTTGGGCTTGTTCCACTTCCTGTCTGCAGTTTTCCTTGGTAGATATCTCAAGGTATCTCCAACATCTTAGAGTCTCTCGCCATCACAACTCAGGTTTCTTCTTTATAGACTCACGCAATGACCTCTCAGGGCTGCCTCATGAGCACTCCAACTTTGCTACACATAGTCTGGCCTCGGTGACTTTCAGAAACCACAAGGAGAAATCTACAGTCCTCTAAATTGTGCACCTGTCTTACCTCCAAATCCAGTCCCACATGGAAAGCTTGATAGTGAGTTTGGAGTGGACCCTCACTCCCACAGACCATTTGAGCAGCAGCTCTCCTGTATAATTGCTCTCTGGGAGAAAACACCTAGGTTCTTTCTTTTCATAAACTGGAACTTTAGCTGGGTGGGGTCTTGTCCTGAGGAAAGCTTTTCTGTGTTTGAAGCAAAGTAGGGGTGTGTGAATAATGCTAATTTCAACAATCACGACCTCTCTCCCAGAATACACCTTGGCTGCCCCATTCACCTTCCTAGTATTCTTTTCCTCTCTCAGATGCACACTTTGTATTTCTTCCTGCCAGACATGCTCTTATTCATTGTAGAACTATATAAAGTAATCAGCAACAACCAATCCACACACTTAATGTTATCCTCTCTCGAGCAAATTAGATCATTACTGTTTAATGTATCCTCACATAAGTTGTCAGGACATGGGCAGAAAGCAGCCAAATTCTTTGCCCAAATGCAGCATGAACGGTCTCTATCATAGGTGCTGGTTAGAGTCTTTGTTCCCCTCTGAAACTTTATGAGCTGGACCTTCACTGTCTGTATTACCCTCAGTTTTATTGTCTGTCTTCTAGGCTTCTACTAGGATGGCTCTGTTTACAGCATTCAACCACATTTCTAAAGATCCAAAATCTTCCACATTCCACCACAAAAGACATGACCAGTTTCTTCACAGCAACACCACTGCTCTCTTGGTACCAGCTTCAATTAGTCATTCTTCTGTTGCTCTGTTACGATGTGAATAACATGACCAAGCATAACTTGCAGAAGAAAGAATTTATTTTGGCATATGTTTCCAGAGGACTAGAGTCAATGGTGGTGGGGAAGCCAAGGCATGTCAGGGGCAGGAACCTGGCAGATGATCACATTTTATCTGCATGTGGGAAGCACGCGCGCGCACACACACACACACACACACACACACACAGAGAGAGAGAGAGAGAGAGAGAGAGAGAGAGAGAGAGAGAGAGAGAGAGAGAGAGAGAGAGTTTACATAACTGTATGGCACAGTCAAGGAATATGTATCATGCTTCCATTATGTGAAATTATCTTGACAAGAAAGAACTTTATTAACCATACTATCTATGGTATGTCTTATTCTTTTATTAGTTTTTGCAGACCAGATTTCATAGTCTTTCCTTGGTATTAATTCATCACAAGGTTCTTCTTGTTCTCTTTCTGACATGACTGCAGAAGAATCTCTCAAATGAACCGATTCTCTCCCTGTAGCTCTTTGCTGTGTTCTGGGACCAATGAGTGCCTCTTTCAAGCCATTCTTTCAGTACTTCTACAAAACAATGACTTTATCCCAAGCATTTGAATTTAAAAATTATTTACTCATGACTATTATTGTATGTGAGTGTATGGTGTGTGTGTGGGAGAGGTGTACATTGCCATAGTACATATATAGTGCCTAACAGATAATCTTGTGGAATTGGTTCCTTCTTTCAATCTTTACATGGGTTCTGAGGGTTGAACCCAGGGTTTTATATGACACCAGCCTTTACCTACTGAGCTACCTCATTGGCCCTACACCAAGCATCTTGGTAGACACTTTATAAAAGAAAGCTCATATGTCAGAGTCATGGTAATTTTTTGATGCTTTTGATATCACCATTTTATAGATGAAAAGACTGAAACTCCTGTAGGATGTGTGTAATATTGCCACACAACATGTGCCAGTACTGTTGAAAGAACGGCAGCTGGCTCCAAACTATCTCTTTCTGGGTTTCTGACACTCTAAGTCCAGTCCAGGAATGCTTGCTTCATGCTCTCTGTGATTCTTCAGCCTTGCTGTTTTGACATCTGACTGACCTCTGCTCAGTGTCTTCTGTGTCCAGGAAAGGAATATCAGTTAAGAATTTGGAGACTTTTATCAATTGGGAAAACACTTACTGCATCATTGCCTCAGAGACTCTTGTAGTTGAGCTCCTCGAAAAGTCATGGCAGAAAAAAAATCAGGGCTCCATAGTGCTCTCAAAAGAGAAAGCAAACCCCAGAAGCTAAGAATGGGCTCAAGAACTGGTCTCAGACTTTTCTGAAAGGCAAGACTAATCAGATATAAGATGAAGTGCCAAGGTGGGAGGGACTTGCCCCACACCAAGGTGTTTGGTGATACTGACCAAGGAGGAAAACAGTACTAAGAACCTTGTACCCAACTGTATGTGGGTACAAGTGGTCAGAGCTCTGGAACCATCAGACCTGCTCTCAGGTTGCTGGAGCTTCGTCTTCTCTGACGTCATCATTGTGTAGCTTCCACTCCTCTGCTGCCATCTTGCAGTCTCTCTGCTTTCACTAGTTTTATGAGAACAATGGAGTGGTTGCCATTTATGCCTTCTGTATGAATCTGTCAGCGCAGACAGACAGGAATGTATTGAGGCAAAGGCCTACTCCTTACATTGACTTCACGTCATCTCCAGTGCTCAAGGAGCTACACAACCTTATCACCTGATTCTTGGCACTCAGGAAGAGCCAGGCCTAATTAACATGAATAAATGGAAAATTCAACTGATGAGCAGGGGAGTTTTCTTATTTTATTGTTACTTTTATTTGTTTGTTGTTTTGCTTGTGTTTGTGTGCGTGTGTACTGCGAGTGCATGTAGTCGTACTTGCAGGTGCCAGGATGTATGTAGAGGTCAGAGAATAATTCAATTAGTCAATTAATTTATCAATCAATCGATCAGTTAATCAATGTATAAAACAAATAAACTTTATTTGTTTTTCTTATTAAACCAAGGGCTCGGTTTACTCATTCCCAATATCTCACCATTCCGTGAAAGATCCTATACCTTTTATATCATATTGTAAGACTCATTTACTACAAAATGCTTAAAGAACTATTTTGGGGCCAATTCCAGTGTTAAGGGAAATGTACATAATTGGTATTTAATGTTCGCTTTCGAGGTTCCTGTTTCCTTGTTAGTTTTACATCCTCCTCTGTCTCCCCTCCCCCCCACGCATATGTGTTTGCTAGCAACTAAAAATAAAATCTGGAATGGAAGTCAGACTTCTGTGGTTGCAAAATCATCTGTGGTGAAAGCAACCCCAGTTCAGTGTGCTTTGTTATATGACAGCATTTTCTTCTGTCAATTGAAAGAAAAAAGATGTTTTATGGAACCTACCAGTAAAAAAGCCATAGATAGATAGGTCTTGAAAGTGAAGAAGGATTTGCACATTGCCATAAAAATGAACTTCTTAGGGTCTTAAACTGTTCCAAGTCTTCACTGAGCCATGGTCTAAAATAATTGATTCCAAATATCAGTTTCATAATAAAGTCACAAATATGCTCCCCAGCCTTTACTCATGTGTTCCTATGGATTAGACAAGTCCCTAACCATAGCACCAACAGGGCACATAGTCAACTCTTACCAATTTGCCATGCTGAAGGCCTGGAAAGCAGAGCTTGTGCTAGAAATCAGAGATTAGAAAGTTCCTAGCCTCAAGTTTTTCTTTGCACGGGGTGGGGGTGTACAAGAAAGTCATCAAGTATGGCAAGGGTGTGACTAATGGCAGACCTGAAGCATGAAGCCTGGTCTCTAGATGCACAGGCAGCTGCTAAGTTGTACAGAACTTATTCTTTATTCTCTAGAGATGACGAGTGTGAAGGCATAGCGGAAAAGACATTGTTCTGTACAGAGGGTTGTCTTAGTGCTAACTGCAATACTCTTCTGGGCTATGTAGACCTTGGCAAATCCACTTAACTTTACATCTAATTCATGTAAAAATACCATGAATATATAGACACACTCTAAACAAACTAACCAGCAAATAAGTGTACTAAAGTAAGAAAACTCAGCTCACCAGCACTTGTGCAATAACACAAATGCTTAGGAAACTGCTCTATAAGAAATCCAAACATGTCAGCTACTATGATCAGCCATCATCAATCATCATCAATCATCATCATCAGCAGCAGCAGCATCATAGGAAGTGGTGGGCATTGTATGATAGGCAGGAGCCAGAGTCAGTTCAGCCCAGAAAGATCCTCTCTAGCATGCTTTCCTGGAGATCTCTAAGTCTCTCACAAGTATGTTTGGAGTTCTAGGGTTAACTGCCTAGATGTAAGAGGCTGAACCCATAATCTCCTAAATTCCTTCTAGCTCTGAGAAAATTCCCACTTGAAAGCAAACAAACTCAGTCTCAGTCTCGGGCACAGAGCCTTAAATGACAGAACTCCTTCCATTTAGCCTTATATCAATAACCAAAGAAGGATGTCTTCCTGTTCTCTGGACTTTTCAATGGTCAATACTCACACAATGAGAACAATTCCTTTAATAAGGTTAAACTTTTTACTTAGGCATTATGGGCATAATGTATTTTTTAAAAGACCTCCAGGGCTGGTATTTAGTAGCTAAAGGCATTTGCCACCAAGACTGACAACTTGAATTAGTTCCTGAGACTCACATGAATGAAAGAGGTAACCTTCTCCCACAACTTGTCCTATGACCTCCACATGTACTCTGTGGCACACACACACACACACACGCACACACACACACACACACACACACACACACTGGTGGGTAAGCAATAGCATGAAGTGCCGAGTTCGAATCCGTGGGGGCTTCCAACAACAGCTGAAAGCTACTGCTTAATTCCTGAGGTTAGAATTAGCACAACTGTGGGGATCAGGCAGGACAAACAGAGTGAATGTGACTAAAACAAGAATGGTGGGAAAAATGGGAGGGGCTGGGCGGGGTGCGGGGCAGATGTCAAAGAAGAGTCCTTCTCTGACAGAATCAGAGAGCTACACGATAGGCATTTGGTGGTCAGGGGTTGATTGATCAATGGCAAGAGGCTAGTTGACAACTCACCAAAGGATGAACAGGGGGATGACCTTTCACCTCCACACTCCCCTAACAAATTCCCCAGAGACTGAGTCTTAGCTCCTCTTGTGATGTCAGAAGTAAATGACTGTAGACAAAGTTCCACTCAGAACCTGGCTGACCGGACAGTTTTTGACTTGTGTTTATGAAACATAAACACATTTTTAACCAACAACAACAAAAAAGAAGTTTGTTATCAATGTGTGAAAGAAGAATAAAGAAGAGAATAAATAAAGAGGAGAACCATGAAATCAAAAATCCAGGCGTCCTAATCTTGGCTTTGCTGAGGTCTTGCTGGGTGGCCAGAAGCCATTCACCCTTTTGAGTTTCACCCTCCTCCCAGTGAAATGGAAGCAGTCATTCCTGTCCCTGTCTCAACCTGGGAGGGCATGAAGTGTCACAGATGCTGCAGGGAGTGGTGTATACAAACCTTCAGTACGGTGTCCCTCCCCTTCTTGGCCCAGCTGAATGGAGTATAACAGTGGAGCTGTCGTGGAGGGCAGGGTGGGGGAAAGAGAAGGACTTTCTCTTGTATATCCCAGACAATATCAGATGTGGAACTATGACAGTCCTGTAGCCCACATCAAATGCCCAAATCTCTAAAGACTCTGACTCAAGCAGTCGAATTTCTAGGAAAAGCAATGAGTCTTTAGAATATCTGGATTAGTTTATCTGTGGAAATGGGAACATTGCATCTCCTTCTCAGCCTTCATGTAGTTTGAGACAGCTGTTAGTCAAGGTTGTGCTTCAGTGAGGCATGAAAGGCTTCTTGTTTAGTGTTTTAAATGTTGAGGGATAGTGATACTTGATTAATGTCAAGGGCATCCTGGTCTTGTAGTTTTAGAAAGGCAAAATAAAGACTCAAGTTCATACTTTACTTAAATCCCGTGGTATCCTTCTTGTATCTTTCCCAGCACTTATGTGTAACTGTGTCTGTTTGAAAACTCCTGCTTGATACAGGAGCCATTAGGCTATCTCTTTATGGGAGATAATTGGGGACCATTTCTATTTATAGGCTTAATTGATTCTGATCCCAGAGGTTCTGAATTCTTAATAATTCCTTGCCAAGTACTTTCCATGATGAACGATGATTTGAAGACCTCTGTCAGTCACCAGCAGAGGTGATGAGTGCTCGAGGAGTTATGACCTTAAGGACCCCTTTAATCCGGTCAGTTGTGGTGAGCCCTCCTTCCTTTGAGTCACGAGTGGATGAATTCCTTAAGAGTAACTTTTCCTTTACTGTTTTGAATGAACTTCACTTTTAGGTGAACACAGCTCACCTCCCCTTAGTAAACTGTTCTAGAGAGACTTTCATCTTGCTTGCTATTTGGCTGGGAGGGGTGGAGTCTCAGCAGAGGTTTAGGAAGTTAAATTGCAGATGTATCTACACTCATGTACAGTGTCACTTGTGTCTGAGAGAAAACAATAAAACCTACGTTGACCTCAACAGTTACCTAACTAAAAAATAACATTTTAATTAGTTCTTTGAGAATTTCATGCAATGTATTTTGATGATATTCATCTCCCTCCTCCAATTCCTCCCAGATCCCCACATCCCCTTAAAACTCATCAAAGTACAGTTTGTATTGACCAACAACTCCTGGGCATGAGGCTTACTCTGGACTTATTAGGTGCCACACACTGAAGAAAATTGTTCCTCTCTCTATCAGCAGCAAGAGTATCGATGTCTCCTCAGCTAGGGGTGGGTGGGATTTTTTACCTACACTCCCTCCTCCACGTTGGGACTTGGTCTGTTTGGAGCTTCTGCAGGTCTCGGGCGTGCTGCTACCATGTCTGTGAATTCACGTGTTCGTCTGCTCTGTTGGGTCTGGCATATACTGTTTTCTTGAGTTACCCATCACTTGTCTTTTACAGTCTTACTTACTCTTCTTCTATGTGGATGCCCGAGCCTTGAGGGAAAGGGGTATGGTGCAGACATATCATTTAGGGTGAGCATTCTGAAGTCTCTTAGTCTCTGTATATGGGAGACCTAACCTTTTGGTTATCATCCCCAAGTATGGAAGGAGTGGAAATGGTTCATGGAAGGAGGCATTGAGTTCACTATTAAAAGGGAAAAATCATCAAAAATTGGCAATGATATAATATCCAGTGAATAGATATTTAATTTAAGTAAGTTAAGTAAATGTTTTAAATTTAATTTTGAAAGATTTATTTATTTACCTACTTATTTATTTTATTATGTATATGAGTACACCGTCACTCTCTTCAGACACACCAGAAGAGGGCATCAGATCCCGTTACAGATGGTTGTGAGCAGTCAGTGCTCTTAACTGCTGAGCCATCTCTCCAGCCCTTAAATTTATTTAGTGTGTGTGTGTGTGTGTGTGTGTCCTCACAAGTATGCAATGTATATGGAGGTCAGAGGATCATTTTAGGGAGTAAATTCTTTCTTCCAACATCCAGATGCTGGGGACTCAGACTCAGGCCATAGGGCTGGGCAGCTGGTGCCTTTGCCTGATGGGCCATCTCATCATCCCTAGAACTCGGTTTTTGTTAAAAGTGTTCCCTGAGATGAGGAGTTATTTGTGACACACTGTGCAAGGCTGCTGTGTGCAAGGCTGCTGTGTGCAAGGCAGTGGTGTGCAAGGCAGTGGTATGAAAAATTCTATAATTATTTTTGAGGATTTGTAGCTCTGGAGAAAAGAGTTTAAAGTCATATTTTAAACACAGAGTGGGGGACAGAGAAAATCACTGTAAATGACTTCAATGTGCATGCTTTCTGTTCCATGCCGCGTAACCTCCCTTCTCTGGTGTCTTCACAGGCTGTGGATTCTTGCTGGCATGGGGAAGAGGAGGAAGAACAGATTGTGGGAGACACAGTGGTTGTTTATTTGTGAACCCTAAGACTCCAAGTTCAGCCATAGAAATCAATTAACAGACCGTGATGGGGTGGGGTGGGAGTTACCTCGCCAGTCATCCGATCTTAAAAGTCCTTCAGCATCTTTGAGACAGTGGTTCACAACAGTCTGCTTAGGTGTTGATAGATAGACATAATGGCCCACCTTGAGTGGCTGGGACCCAGTAGGTCCGCAGTGTGCAGGTGAATTCTCAGCTCTTCATTTTCACAAGCTCTTCATGCCTTTCTTAGCCCACCTCCTCTTAAAATTTATTTTTTGTCCTACACGCACACACACACACACACACACACACACACATACACACAGAGGTTGGATTCCTCTCCTAATATGACTTTCTCATCCTGTGTCACCAAACTAGAGACTCAGTGTGTGAGGTACCACCTTTCCCTCTTCCAACCTACACGACTCTGAATCCTTTTTCTCGTCCTTTCGCCTTGGTCCTTGGTACCTGTTTAAAGCTAGTACCATTGGAATCGCAGTGAATGGGTGGGTGGGGGGGTAGAGTCATACAATGTGATTGGCCTGGGGCAAGAAGGGAAGAGACAGAAACGGGATCAGAAAAGATGTGTGGCAGCAGCCACATGAATGCTGTGAGGTCTAAAAATCAATGAAAATACTCATCTTTCTAAATACAACCTTGGCAAACATACAATATGACAGAGAGCAAAACCTGCTTAATAACAGACATTGTCAGAGAATTGTAATGGCAGTAGTTACGGCATATGAGCCGGGGGCACCTGGTCATTAGCTTAGCTAAGGGAAGATTATGTTATGAAGGTCTAGAGGAGCCTCAGCTTCTAGATCAGGGGCCCTCATGGACCCGTGAGAAAGCAAAACAGATGTCCTTTGTCGCCATCTAGAGTCCAAAGCTCGGAAGTATTGGCTGTGGAATTTTAATCTGGCTCGATGTAGAAATCCCTCTGTCCAAGTTTAATTAAGGCACTATTAAAACACCAACCTCAGGCTTACCCAAGCCAATAGGTCCTTTAAACATGGCAGGAATGTGTGTTTAAACTCAAATATCTATAGTGACGGAATGGTTTCAGGGTGAAAAATCACTAGTTGATTTCTAAACCTTGACTAAAGGCGAGAAAACACATTGAAAGAATGTGGAGTTGGTGGGGACAGTCTGCACTGTCTGCTAACTAACTGATGACCTTAGGAAGTCATTTAAGCTTACAAAGACTCCTCCTGTTATATAAGACTACAGGACTGAACAAATTTGACATTACAGTTTTCTAAGCTCTAATGCTTAGAAAGCTCTCTAAGCGTTCTTATCCAAGAACCTGTGTCTTTGCTGCCCCCTAGAGCTCAGCCTACAACCTGCAAGAATTCCATGTAGTACCCCAAATTTTTGTTTGGAGAGGTTGGCGGTTCCCCGTAATCCTCAGGACGTTCCCCACCCCACCTTTCTTTTCTGAAACATGTTTTTCATTCTTTCCATCTTGGCTTTATACACATCTTCCTACACAATTCAGTTCGACTTTTTATTTCAGAGTCCTCCCCCACCACTCCAAACCACCTCTTCCGGGCCATATCTTCGCCTGTTGGAATTGAAAGCCGATCGTGTGTTTAGCAGACAGGGACCGCTTCCCTGATTCTCTGATCTGTGACGCCTCATCTATGTGAGTAGCACGGGACACTGTGGAGGATTAGCTCCTCTAAGGCCAGGAGTCATGGTTTATAAAATATAATCCCAGATGTGTTCCTTGTGTCCCAAGAAATGGGTTCGCCAGACTCACCAAAGGTCGGAGGAGTCTGTTGAGGAACCATTGCTGCAGTTTCTTTGAGAGTTATAACAACCAATCTTAAATTACATCAGATATACAGCTAATATTTTTCTATTAAATATTTTAATGACTTATGATTATGTATATTTTTGAGGTCCAATGAGATCATTTGATACAACCTGTAATGTTTAAGTCAGGGTAATTAGCGGTTTTTGTTTTAGTAACCCTCAAGCTTCTATCTTCTCACTATTTTGAGGTGTATGATTAATAGCTGCAAAGGACTGTGCCCTCCTGTTCTAACAAACACTAGGATTGCTCCCTCCCACTTACCATATTGCTTATTATATTTATACACCTGTTATCCAACCCGTCTCAGTCTTCTGTCACTTTGCTCCTTTTGGACTCCTAGTGGTGACAACCACCCCTTACTCTACTTCCAGGGACTCCAATGGCTTCTTCTGGCCTCTTGAAGCATTGCATGCATGTGATAGTGTTCATACTACATACAAGTAAACCACTTATATACATGAGATAAATAGTATAACTGTTTAAAACACCCAGTGGTTAGTTATGATATCATTAGCATTTTGTTTTGTTTCTTTTAACACTAAGATATTTGACCATAAACATGGCTTTCTATTCACCATATAGAACAGCTGCTGGGTCAACTTAACAACATAGCGTTTCCCTTCTTTTCTTAGCCAAGGCACAGCACCTTTACTCCCCGTAGAACAGAAGGCGGGAAAAGATCTAGTCTGTGAAGTGGAAACTTCTGGTTTCTTTGGAAGCTCACTTGTGTCACATGATGTTTCTCTGGAAGCTCTCTTGTGAGAGGACATTTTGTTGAAATAGTCACATGAGAGGGCGTGTGACCTTTGCTAGAGCGGACCCTTGAGAGGGCACATGATGTTTGGAAAGAGTATAAATGGAACCCTATAAACAGTAAGAGAATGCTCTGGTGTCACTGACCATGCAATGGTTTGCTGGTCTTCTCTAGTCTTCATTTCATAGAGAGAAACATGCTGAAGAACTTCTCATGATATTCCGGCTGATTCTTGCCACCTCCCCCTACTTGTGCTGATTTAGCAGACCCTTGCTGTTTCTGCTGGATCCAGTTACCACTACTAATTCCTGTTTGGTGTTTGCTATTGGAGTGGACTGCTGGTATCCTAACAAAGAAGAATGGAATCGCCCCAAAGAACTACTAGACAGGGCCACAACCCTCCTTTTCCTTATTCTTTCTTCTTATTTCTTATTCCCAGAAGGGAGGTTGAAGCATTTAAGAACCCTAAATAAAGTAGGCTTTGAAAAATCTAAGCCTACAAGTCTGGTTTTAAGGTTTAGCTTTTGATGTTGGTCATATGTTCTGTAAAGCCCCAGTCCCACCCTACACCCATGAGTCCTGTCCCCTTCTTCCTGACATGGTCAAAGGTCATCTTTCATGCTGTCTACCTGGATCACACTGACTTGCACAGGACAGACAAAGAGTCATCAGAGCACGGAGTAGCTCAGAAACAAAGAGTGGAACTGAAGCACACCATCCTGTGATAGACCCTGGAAACTTTTCCCAAGCTCAAAGCAGAGTCGAGGAAGGAGCTGGAGACACCTGTTGGTGGTCATCGCCCAGCTTGCTGGAAGAACAGGGTCTCTTTTCCCAAATGTAAGGGGGATTGCCCTTTCCTACACAATGAAGTGATCCTGGCCAATTAACATCAGAGGAACAGAAGACTATCATTTTTCTGGGCTGTGGGGAAAGTTCAGTAGGTTAAGTGCCTGCCATTCAACCCCAGAACCCATATACAAAAGTCCAGGGTGGTGCTATATACTCCTGGTCCCAGAACTGGGGAGAGACAGATCTCTAGGGTTCACTAGCCAGTAAGATAACCTAATTGGTCCTGAGCCTCCACATGCAAACACATGCACACGGACAAATGAACTTATGAGCACACACACACACACACACACACACACACACAGAGAGAGAGAGAGAGAGAGAGAGAGAGAGAGAGAGAGAGAGAGAGAGAGAGAGAGAGGGAGAGAGAGAGGGAGAATCTATCAGTTGTCTGTAAAATGATTACAAGATCAAAGCAATGTGGAATGCTGCATGACCTTAGAAAAGACAGTTGACTCTGAAATCAATATGACCTTTAAAAAAACTTTATATAAATGAGTGTTGGACTTTTGCAGCTTAAGTCATTGATGCTTCTAGATATTTGTTACAACAGTATATCTAGTATCTCTGGTGCATGCCTTCATATAAGGTCAATTGAACTTACTTTTTTTTTGGTCTGAACATTATTCTCCTTGACAGAGAAGATACAATCAAACTTCTCATTTGTCCTGATCTCTATAAACATTACAACCTATCCACTTTAGATTTACCCACGTATGGATTTTTTTTTTCATTTTCTAAAAGTAATTATTTTGGCCCAACATTCCCCTTTGGGTGTTGCTCAGTTTCCCCTATCAGAATAGTCTCCCTGGGGCTGTCTGCTCTCTGGACCCGCCATCACTTATGATGACAACTTTTTAAATTTAAGCTTATTATAATGTCCCAGTGTACTTGCTGACACCTATTTGTGTTATTTAAAATCTGGGCATCACTAAATGGATTCAGTGGGTATAAAAAGGAGAAAAAGGGAGTACATAATGTTGGGAAGGAAAGTGGAGGGGTTAGGGGAGGAAATGAAGGGGGAGAGAATGAGGGTGGATTTGATCAAAACACGTTATATACATGTGTAAATATTAAACAAAATACTTTTAAAATAAAATATGAATGTGTCAGGTTTTCTTTGTCAACTTTCCTTTTCCTTCTATACCGTGTTCTGTTACATACTACTGCATATTTCAATAGATATCAACATTATTATGTGACTTGCTAACATGCCTAACACACATGAGGCACTGGTGTGATTTCCAGTACCTCAAAAGAATATAGAAAATAAAACATTCAACGGTGAATTGCAGGGATGTAGTTGTGGTGATCATGATTGTAATCTTATATAAAGCCACATGGAAGGCTAACACAGGGAAATTGTAAATTTTGGGACAGCCTGGACTACCTAACAGGATCCTGCACTACAAATAATCTAGTAAACAAACACTTTAGTGAGGGAAGATGAAAGTCCCCGTGTAGTTCTTAATCTCAGTTCGTTTTCTTCAGTGGATTGTATGGATCCCTTGGAGACAAACCACCACTGGAGAGCTGACCTAGCAAGTGTCTCCTCTGGCTAAATTTGGCTCCTAGCTTTCCTTTCAGCTGCGATTTCCATTCTACTTCTTAGTTAATCTCTACCCCTCTGGGTAGCTGTCTGGGTCTGATCCTCTCTCAAAATGATCCAGTCCAGCTCCTTCCAGAGAGCTTTCTGATTACTAAAAGTGCCCTAAAAATTAATCTTCCTGGCTAAAATGTAATCAGAAGAAAAGATCAACTACTCCAAGCTGAATTTGTTGTCCCCGGCAGATGGGCTACGTGTTTCATGTGGCTTATATCCAACAGCTCCCTACCACTGGACAAATCATTTCAATATCTGACAGGATGTTCTGCAACTAATTCATTTTGAAGTGTTTGACCAGAATCTACACAACTTAAAATTAGAAATGCTATGTAGATTTTATTGATATTTCTTCAGTGCCTATGGTGGATGATTGCTAACATATGCTCTGAAAACTTTCCATGCCTTGTGCTGTAGTTTACAAATGAGAGACCCTTTCCGTGATGAGTTGGAGTTCCCATGACTCTTTCTTGGGAGTCTCTCTGACCTTGCCCATAGTGTGCCCCGCACCCTACCTTCATGTAGCAAAGGGTTTTGGTTACGGGCCCTAATATTCGAAACTCTTAACCCAATATCTTAGCCCCAAACTCAAAATATTCAGATTCAAATTTCTTACCGAGATCACCGTTTTGAACTCTCTGTTCTCCAATACTTGTGAAAAGCCAGTTTCAGGAAGTAGTTATAGAGTCTTTCCTGAAAGGACAGACAGTCTTCTAAGAAGTTTTCAAGCTTTTCCTTAAGACCACACTAAGCCGTGTGTTTTTGTATTTGTGTGGATCCCATGCTTTGGCCTACACTGAAGAACTTCATGAGACTTGATGTTCACTTTGTGGAAATTTTGATTGAGAAACCATCCACTTCAAGAATGGCTCCTTTAGGCTGGAGAGATGGATCAGTGGTTAAGAGCACTGGCGGCTCTTCCAAAGGTCCTGAGTTCAAATCCCAACAAAGACATGGTGGCTCACAACCATCCATAATGAGATCTGACGCCCCCTTCTGGTGTGTCTGAAGACAGCTACAGCGTACTTACATATAATAAATCTTAAAAAGAAAAAGAAAAAAAAAAGAATGGCTCCTTTAGTTAAGATCTCTGGAGGTGTAAGGGAAAAGCAGGCTTCTCAGAACTCAGCTGACTCCTAGCTAGTGAAGTGTATGAACTGTAAACCTCAGTGTGCCTGCTTCATAGCAACTAGCAGGACTTTAGAATTTGCATTTCTTAGTATCAATACTGCTATTTTCTACTTAATTTTCTTCTATTAGTTTCCAACCTCTGTTTGTTTTTAGCCTTATATTTATTTGTGTGAGTTGATCTAAGTCCTTCATAGAACATTTGGTTGTAATCAAAATTAAATCACCATCTCATCTCCTGTTTTACCTCCCCCTTTTCCTATCTGTCTGTCTGTCTGTCTGTCTATCTATCTATCTATCTACTTATTTATTCACTTTACATCATGGTTGCACTCCCCTCTGCTCACAGATCCCCCCTCACAGGCCCCTTTCTTAGTCACCCTTCCCTTCTCCCCTTGGGTATCCTCCCACCCTGGCACATCAAGTCACTGCAGGCCTAGGCAGCATCCTCTCCCACTGAGGCCAGATGAGGCAGCCCAGTTAGGAGAATGGGGTTCACAGACAGGCAACAGAGTCAGGGACAATCCTGGCTCCAGTTGTTGGGGATCCACATGAAGATCAAGCCGCACATCCACCTTAACCACACACCTCACTAGATTTCCTTAACCTCTCTTTATCAAGGCAAGGAATGAGTATGATGAGGGCTGATAGTATTGCTGGCTAAAATATTCTCTATGCTAGATTAACCAACATGTATTATTTTACATAATTTTTATAGCCACCCCACAAAGAAGATATCATTTCCCCATGTCATAGGAAGGGAAACGAAGCTTAAAAGTTTTAAATTATTTTATATGATCCAAGATAACATTCCAGAAATGACAAAGCCAAATAGGAGCCCTCCAAAGCCTCTGTGAGGCTGCTGACTCTGAGGGGTAATGTTCATTTTCCATTCATAAAATTAATCAGTCTGTGGGCTTAGTGGATCTAAGGACATTCTCCATTAAAATGTCAGGGTTAGGATGTGGCTCACTGATAGAGTACTTGCCAGCCGTGTGCAAGGCCCTGGGTTTGATCCCTAGAAACACACACACACACATACACAGAGAGGGGGGGGGAGGGAAGGGAGAGGGAGAGGGGGAGGAGGAGGAGGGCCATTTCTCCACTACGAATAAGGAATAGTGGTATGCAAGACCTCTTAACCATTCAAAACACACTTTTCTTTCTTTCTGAGTGACTACAACTCCACCATCAATTGCTGAATGTGAGAGCTAGAGTTCAGATTAAACAGAGAATAAGAAAAAAATCCACAAATATGTTACTGAATTTCTGTCACAGGGATGAAGAAAGAAAAAGAAACTTGAGGTAACATTTTCTTTAGCCTGTATGAGTAAACTTAAGTAAATTTTAGTGAAGTGATTAGATTTTAGTTCTAATTATAAGCATCATAGACACTAGTCAAATATTTCAAGTCAAACTAGTTGCAAATCAAATATAGAAAGAACCCTATGTTTACTTAATTTTTAATTTAAAGTTATAAAGTAATAATATATGCAATAAAATTTCTCCTCTTTAGTGTCTAGTTGGAAGATTTTAATAAGAGTACACACTTCCATAAGCATTATCAATAAAGTGCAAACTTTTATGTTAAGAGAAATAAGTTAGGCACACAATGACGAATACCATGAGTTCTTACTTATATGTGTAGGCTAAAAATGTTGAGTTTATAGAAGACAGCAACTGGTCTCTAGAAGAACAAGTAAGAAGTAGGGGTAAAATGAGATAATATCAGTAGAGAAAACATAGTTAGGAAAGAGTAATAGCTTCCAAAAACTCTACAGCACAGTAGAGTCACTGTAGTTCATTAAAATCTTTTTATTGTTTAGTTGTTTTCTTTAGATTGAGCATGATCATTTCTGTCTGAGTCAGAACAATAGTATTCACCTCGTAATACTGGTTGGATTGACGTTTCCAATGGAGGGAGAATCAAGGTTTGAGAGACTCACAGGACTCACAGGGCTCATGAGCTCTCGAGATGCCCTCACGGCCTCCTTTCTTCAAATTGTTGGTTCTCTTTTTGTATCTAGGGTGAGTGGACATTTCTTTTTGCCTCCCCCGGAAAAGTCACAGGGTGTTTGATGTCTGATAACCAGGGCTGACAGAATCAATGATACGTGTGAAAAAAGCATCCTCTGGGGAAATCCGACAGTGGCAGCCTTCCTTTGCAGTATGAGACAGAATGGGGCTGTACAGGCCGCTGTGAGGCTCTTGCTCCTGGTGAGAAGACATGAAAGTAAGGACTGTGGTATCTGCACAGGGAGACCGTGCACACTTAACAGAGACTACAGTGAGAATTGGATGTGTGGATAACATTCTTAGTTACTTTTCCATTGCTGTGAGGAGATACACTTTTCACTCCCTGGACCCCATAGGGTTGTAGCCACATCATAATGTAAAATGCATTTACTCCAAAGTCCTCATAGTCTCACACACAGTCTCAAGACTGTATAAAGTCTCTTCTGAGACTCAAGGCGATCTCTTAACTGTAGACACCTGTAAAATCAAAGAGCAAATTACATACTTCTGACATATGTGGTACATTTTGGGATGGTGTGTTGTGAGGAAATACTGGAACAAGCAAGACCAAAACTGAGCAGGACAAACTACAAACTGTTGGCAAAATGTTTTTTGTACACTGTGTAAAGTTTACCCTAGTATTATTTCAACTGTTGATTTCTCTATAGCACTGTCTGGTTTCCATCTGGACGTGGCTTTGTTATGTTTATTTTTAGAAGCTCCTGTCTCCAGTTTGTCTAAACATTGCTCCTCATTCATGCTCTGCCTTGCCAATAAAAGCCAACGAGCCAATACAGAGCTTTAGAGAGGATAAAGTAGGAGGGGCGGAGAAAGAGACCGGAAGGGAAGGAAGGGAGCCACCAAAGAGGTCGAGGAGAAGAGAACTGGAACAAGAAAGGAAGAAAGAATGCAGGTAAGATGGAGATATTAACATGTCTGGGAGGAAGCCTGACCAGCCTGGAGGTTTAGAATGGAGTAATAATTGTTCAGTATTTGGCTCAAGGCAATTTTAATAAATCTTAACTATCTCTGTGTAGTTATTTGGGAAACTATCTGGTTAAGGAATAACTACTGGTGTACTAGTTTTATGAATCTATATTGATATACTAATCATCTAACACCAAACCCTGTAGCTCTATGTCCAACATCAAAGGGTTTAGATGACTCTTCAGATCTCTTACTCTTTCCAGTTTTATTGACTGTAACACACTTCTCTCTCTCTTGGGCTGGTTCCCCTCCCACTCTAGTTCTCTTCAGAAGACTGATTGCCCATGACTTTGGCATGTCCAACATCTTGGGGTCTCCAATGTAATCCAAGTTTCATGCAACGGCCTCTCAGAGACTCGATGCAGGAGTGCCACATGTCTTGCCTTAGTGGCTTTCCCTGACCACAGAGGAAGATTCCATGCCTCCTTTACTCCGGTATCCTTCATGACTCCCAAGGCTGATGCTGGCAGGTTCTGCTGGCTCCTCCTGAAATCACATTTGCACAGGCTTCACCTTGCTGGTGCTCTTTAGGGACAGATGATTTCTTAGACTTTTTCTTATACAAGTTTATTCCCATTTCTCCGTATCTCTTTCAGCACAAGACCTGATACCAACTGTATTTAGTTACTTTTTATTTTCTGTGAAGAGACACCACCGCCAAGGCAGCTTGTAAAAGAAAGCATTTAATTTGGAACTTGTTTAATTTCAGAGAATGAATAGAGTTTATGACCACCATAGCAGGAATCATGGCAGCAATCAGGCGGCATGGTGCTGGAGCACTAGCCAAGAACTTGCATCTTATCATAGGTTGGATGCAGACACAGAGAATTAACTGGAAATTGATGGCTTTTAAAACCTCAAAGCCCACTCACTAAATGACATAACTCCCCCAACAAGGCCAGACTTCCTAATCCTTACCAGTTTCACTAACTGGTTACCAAGCAATCAAGTGTATGATTGGGGCCAGTCTCATGTAGAACAAAATTGTCTGCAGTTAAGATTATACAAGATGACCAGAGATCCAAATTGATTTGTGATTCATGGGTTCCCTGCTAGCACACATAGCACACAGACTTTGAATGTTGTAACTAAGTATATTTTAATTCATACCACCCCTAGGAACTCTTATGGCAATGGACAGCAGGGGTGGATATGGAGGTCAAGTAGTACAGATAGAAAAAATTGAGCTTGTCCCGGGGTAGAAAAGTATCTCCTTGTAAAGTATACTGCATATATTTCTCCCTTGAAAGAACATATACTGGGGACACATGGATGTATTGGGACTTACCTTACAGACTAGTTAGATACTTTCCCCTAGTAGTATAAACTAGGGACAGTCAGATATGGTTTGGTGAAATGGGAAACTATAAAGTTGGGAGATTATTCTTCCAGCCCAATACTCTTTCAACAGCCAGGTGTTACTGGTAAGGATTCCAGATAGTTTATGAAGAATGACTGTGGATTATGGAGACCCTCACATGAGGTGGTAGCCCCACATTCATGTTGCTGTACCCAATATTGCTACATTGGCCAAGAAAAATGACATAGGTTGTGGCATCTGGTTAAACTGTATTTGAATGTGCTAACTTTTTCTTAGAATTGCTCAACTACTAAGTTCCAAGGCCAACTTGTGTTTAGTTGAAATAGATGGTAGAGGTCTCTCTGAGGTCCTGACAAACATTTCTTAAAGTGTTGCATGATTTAATGTTTGCCCTTGAACACTTTACAGATTTGGAAAAGCATCTAGAAAAAACCAGCAAAACACTGCATTTAAAATAAAGTCACAGGCTGGAGAGATGGCTCAGCAGTTAAGACCTCTGACTGTTCTTCCAGAGGTTCTGAGTTCAATTTCCAGCAACCACTTGGTGGCTCACAACCATCAACCATCTGTAATGGGAACTGTTGCTTTCTTCTGGAGTGTCTGAAGACAGCTATGGTGTACTCATGTACATTAAATCTCAATCTCTCTCTCTCTCTCTCTCTCTCTCTCTCTCTCTCTCTCTCTCTCTCTCTCTCTCTCTCTCTCTCACACACACACACACACACACGTCTGTGGCCTGAAGATCAGCCACTTCTTCAGCACCATGCCTGACTGCCTTGAGCAATAAATTGCTCAAGGGCTTCTCCGTGTCCTCTAAGTCCCACATGCTCCTGTATGGAACCCAATAAACCAAGCTATATTTGGGTGAAATCTTTTTCTTAGTTTCCTGTTTATGTCTCCCCAGGAAAAGTCACATAGTATTTGAGAATACCTAGGAAAGAGGTTGACTTTCTCAATATAAACCAGTGATAAACAATTTTAAATAAATTTAAAGAGATGGGAGTACTAATTATTCTAACTAAGCCCCAACAGATTGTATATATTACCAATTTAACATATTGTCCCACTAAATATACACAATTATGTCAATTTTTATATTTGTATTTATTTATGTGGGGGCATGCATGCATGCCACTGCACACATGTGAAGGTTCAAGTACAACTTTCAGGAGTGGGTTCTCTCCTTCCACCAAGTAAGTCTTGGGGATTTGAACTCATGTCATCAGGCTTAATTTCAAGCACTTTTACCTGAATCATCTCACCAGTGTTGTGTTAATTTTTGGGGATGGAAGAGAGAGAGATAGCTAAAGTTAAGTGCCTTTGATGGGTCATATGAGAACCTAATATTGTAGATGCTTCCAAAAAATATTTTATATATATATATATATATGTGTGTGTGTGTGTTACATATATAACTGCATTTACTTATATCTTTTATTTTTCTCTCTACGTGTATTTAGACCTTCTGCTTATTTTGTTAAATTTATCTCTGAGAATCTGACATTAATTCATAAATGTTATTTTTACTTCAATTTTCTATTGCTTATTGATTGCAAATTTCATTTTATTACTGCCTTTATATCCTATCACCTTGATTTTTATTGAAAATAATTTTTTGCTTTAGTTCTTTATTTTAACCATATTTTCTCCTTATTTCATTGAGGGTATTAAGACTATATATATATATATATATGTATATATACATATATATATATATATATATATGTATATATACATATATATATATACATATATATATATATATGTGTATATATATATATATACATATATATATATATATACATTTCTTTGCCTTTTTTTGAGATAAGGGAGGTCACACTGTTTTGAAGATGTTATGACCCCTTACTGACCCTTACCCTTCTTGTTTTCTACAAAGAATTCTCTGTCCTACTGAGTAAGCAAATTTTTGAAATGGATTATCCTAACAGCCACAATTCAAACAGAAGACGGAAGCCTCCCGGAGGAAAAATTCTAGATTTCTTTGCCTTCCCAAAAATATTTTTTTCAGACAATATATTCTGACCCCAGTTTCCCCTCCTCCATCTCCCATCCAGTTTCCCTTCCCCATCTCCCATCCAGTTTCCCCTCCCCCATCTCCCAGGTTCTTCCCACTCCACAACAACCTAATCCCAAGCCTTCTTTCTCTTTTTAGAAAACAAACCAATAAAACAAGATGAAAAAGTCAAAGAAAAGAAAAACATAAGAAACACATACATGCACATGCATACAAACACACATAAAATAAAATAAAAAAAAGCACAAAATCAGAATCCATAACCTACAATCAAACAAACAGTAAGGTAAAAAAAGTCCAAATGAAGTATTATGAGATTTAAAAAAATCTCCAAAAATACCAATGAATTTGTTTTATGTTGGCCATTTGCTGCTGGGCATGGGGCCTGTCGTTAAACGAGGTTTGTGTACCCAGTAAGACTCCATTGGAGTTAACAAATGGTTGTTAATTAGAGAGCTTTTGGGTTAGGAATGGAACTCACATCTACTACTCTCTGAGAACGACGCTGGGATCCACATGAACCTTGCAAGCCACAGTCTCTATGGGATTACATGTGCCGTGGTCTTGTGTTTGGAAGACACTGTTTCCCTGGTATTGTCTGTCCCCACGGGCTTGTCCTTCTGTCTCCCCTTCCGCTGTGTTCCATGAGCCCCAAGAAGAGAGGTTTGAATGGAGACATCCCATTTAAGACTAAGTGTTCCAACATCCTTTGTTCCAACAATCTGCACCTTGTCCATTTGTGGGTCTCTGTATTAGTTCCATACACTTCAGGAAGAAGCTTTTTGAAGGAAGGCTGTGGGACACTGACCTATGGGTATAGTAGAGAATCTCTAGAAGTCCTTGCTACTTAGCCACTTGAGCAGTGTTGGGCATGGCTTCCCTCTCTTGGAGTAGACCTTAAATCCAATCAGATAGTGATTGGTTACTTCCATATCTTCTTGTACCTCTATTGTACCAGTGTTGTGAGGTCACCATTATATATCAAAGGGTTTGTAGCTGGGCTGGTGGCGCTTTTCTCTTCTGGTGGCATGCAGAATACGTTCCACTACTATGAACAATAGTCAGTGCAGATTAAGGCTTTAATTAAACAACAGCTTCACTTCTCCATGTTCAATGAGCATGAAGTGTTGTCTTCAACAATAGCATGATTGTTACAATCATCAGTCTGTGGAGAACAACTAATGGCCAAGACAATAGTCTGGACTGGGGTTTCACCTGGGGCAAGAGATGTCTAGTGGGTGCTTTGTATTTACATTATTTGGTGACTTCCTTGAGATTTCTTTTGTCTGTATGTATTTTAAGAAGCTTCTATTGTATCAGGTTTCCACATGACCCTCACAGGACCCTTAGTGTTAGCTGCCTCACTCTGTAATTCCTCTGTTACCCCCCTCACTCCCCCATCCCTTTAATCCTCCCATTGCAGTCTTCCCTGTCTCTTCATAACTATACATTCTATTTCCCCATCCCTCTCACACCTCAATCTTTTACTCTATGCCTAACCACCTAACCTCTGTGGCTATAGGGATTGTAGCGTGCCTATCAAAGGCTTAAAAGCTAACATCCACATGTAAGAGAATACATACCATATATTTTGGAGACTGGGTTACTTCACTCAGGAAGATTCTTTTTTCTAGCTCTATCCATTTGCCTGTGAATTTCAAGATTTCATTTTTTTTAACTTTAGAAACATCATATATTTATTTGGGCAATAGCATGTGAACATAGTTGATAGTTGCGCTTTTTACAAAGCAGTATATGGATATATTTTCTGCTTATTTTAACACTTTGATAATATGGAGGTGGTATTACATTTCAATCATATATATATATATATCTACTCATTAGTTCTTTTTTGTTGTTGTTGTTGAGTTGCTTGTGTAGGATCTCTCCAATTTCTTTTCATTTTCTTTTTTTAAATTGGACATTTTCTTTACTTACCTCTCAAATGTTACCCTCTTTCCAGGTCTCCAGAAACTCCCTATCCCATCCCCCCTCCCCTTGCTTCTAGGAGAGTGCTCCCCCGCCCACCCATCCACTCCAGCCTTCCTGCCCTGGCATTCCCCTACACTGGGGCATTGAACCCTGAGAGGACTACGGGGCAACTCCTCCCACTGATGTCCAACAAGGCCATCCTCTGCCATACACTCGGCCTGAGCCATGGGTCCCTCCCTGTGTACTCTTTAGTTGGCGGTCCAGTCCCCAGGAGCTCCAGGGGGTCTGGCCTGTTGACACTGTTGCTCCCCCCACACGGAGCTGCAAACCCCCTCAGCTCCTTCATACCCTTCTCCAATTTCTTTCTATTATAAATAGAGCAGCAATGAACATAGATGAGCAGGTGTCTGTTTGGTAGAATGTGGTGTTCTTTTAGTCCATGCACAAAGAGTGATGTAGTTGGATCTTGAGGTAGATAGTCTAAGCTTCCCGAGGAACTACCACATTGATTTCCATAGTGCCTATACAAGTTTGCAGCCCTGCTGGCAGTGAATGAGTGACTTCTTTACCCCACATAGTCGCCGTCATGAGCTGTTATCTGTTTTGTTGATTTAAGCCATTTTGACTGGTATAAGATGAAATCTCAGAGTGGTTTTGATTTGCATTTCCCTGAGAGCTAAAGATGTTGAGAGTTTTTCTTCTTTTTAAAAGTATTTCTCAGTCATTTGTGTTTCCTCTGTTGAGAATTCTGTTTAGATCTGTACTCCATTTTGTTACTGGATTATTTGCTTCTTGTTATCTAGTTTCTTGAATTCTTTGTCCTCTATTGGTGGTCCTCTATTGAGTATTAGTCCTCTATTGGTTGTGTAGTTAGTGAAAATCCATTCTGTAGGCTGTTTCTTTGTCTGAATGATGGTGTTCTTTGCCATGCAGAAAGTACTCACTCCCTGCTTTCTCTTCAAACAGGTTCAGCATATATGGTTTTATATTGAGGGACTCGATCCATTTGGAGTTGAGTTTTGTACAGGGTGATAAATATGGATCTATTTGGATTTTTCTACATGCAGCCATCAAGTTTGACCATCGCCCTTTGTTGGAGATGTCATTTATATAGTATGTATTTCTGACTTCTTTGTAAAAAAACAAAGCGAAACAAAAAGCCCAAACAACAACAAAACAACAACAACAACAACACCAATAACAACAACCAAAACCAGGTTTCTACAAAAGTGTGGACTTATATATCTGGTTCTTCAATTTGATTGCATTAATCTACTCCTGTGACCCTGTTAAACTCACATAGCAGGTCAGTAATTGTTAAAGGCCTTAGACTTTCCTAGGTAGAGAAACATGCCATCTGCCAATAAAGGTAGTTTTACTTCTGTATACATTCTCTGCTTTGTTGTGCTAGCGAGGACTAACAGTATAATCTCTGCTGGATGGGATGGCCGTGTTCTTAGTCTTAGAGGAAATATTAAGGGTTTTATTGTAGGACCTTGACAGGCAGCCTGGTTCCTGGTTGAGCTAAGGCTAGAAACCCCGGGTGACAGTAGGCATTTCTCCTGATTCTGGGATACCAGGCCCTTAGCATGAGGCTGCAGCCCTCCATAGATTTGTGACCATCAGTCACATAAAGGCAATGCCCCAAACCCCTCCACAGGTAGAGGACATGACCTATAGTCACACAGACTCAAGACAGATCTCCATTTTAATGAGATACCTAAAGGCCTGGAGGACTTAGCCAATTAGGCTTTCCTTCCCAGACATTCCTCCCTGAAAAAGGTATTTAACCTCAGGCCTTCCCTGAGAAGTGGGGTATGGTTTTACTCATCCACTTTCCACCATGACAATAAATGCCTTAAAACCATGGATTGCCTCTTTTCCTAGGGATCCGCCGTGGGGAGCCATGGAGAAGGTATTTGCCTATAGAGCCTTCATCTAATCTCCATTGAAGGACTCTGTGCTCCCAGCCCTGGTCTCCACCAAGCTCAACCTTTACCTCTGAGAGGGTGCCTTCCCCCACCCCACATCCCCCTTCTCTAGGGCATTAAGTCTCCACAAGATCAGGCTCATCCTTTTCCACTGTGGTCAGGCAAGGCAGTCAGTCTTCTGTATCATATGTGCAGAGGGCCTCAGACCTGCCCATATATGCTCTTTGGTTCAGGGAGCTCAGTGTCTGAGAGCTCCTCAGGGTCCAGGTTAGTTAATACTGTTGGTCTTCCTCTAGGGTTGTTCTTCAGTTCCTTCAGTCCTTCCCTAACTCTTCCATAGAGGTCCCTGGGCTCAGGCCTGTGGTTGGCTGTGAGTACATGCGTCTGTCTCAGTCAGCTGCTGGTAGAGCCTCTCAGAAGACAGCCATGTCTGCAAGTACAACATAGCATCAGTAAAAGTGTCATTACCCAAGGGATGGATCTCAAGTTGGGTCAGTCATTGGTCGGCCTTTCCTTCAATCTCTACTCCATTTTTGTCCCTGCATTTCTTTTAGACAGGAACAATTCTTGGTCAAAAAAAAATTGAGATGGATTGGTGTCCCCATCTCTCCACTAGGGGGTCCTGTCTAACTACTGGAGGTGGACTCTTCAGGTTCCATCCCCCCATTGTTGGGCATTTCATCTAAGGTCACCCACATTGAGTCACGTTTGTCTCTCATATCCCAGGTCTCTCTGGGACTTTCTAGAGCTTCTCCTCTACTTCCCAGTTGCATGTTTCCATTTATTCTCCTGGCCCACTGGACTCCTCTCCTGTCTTCCCCCATGATTATTTTGTTCCCTTTTCTAAGTGGGATTGAAGCATCCTTACTTGGACTTTCCTCCTTGTTTAACTTCTTGTAGTCTGTGGGGTGTATCATGAGTATCCTGTCCTTTTTGGCTAATATCCATTTATCAGTGAATACATATATTCCATGATGTTTTGGGTCTGGGTTACCTCACACAGGATGATATTTTCTAGTCCCATCCATTTGCCTGCAAAGTTTATGATGTCCTTGGTTTTTTTCTTTATGTTTTGTTGTTTCTTCTTTTTTATTTTTATTATTATTATTTTTATTTTCTATATTCTTTATTGATATTCCAAATGATTTCCCCTTTCCCGGTTCCCACCTCCCCAAAAGTCCCATAAGCCCTCTTCCTTCCCCCTATTCCCCATTTACCTAAGAATTTCATGAATTCATTGTTTTTAATTGCTGAGTAGTATTCCATTGTGTAAATATACATGGAAAATAGCTCTGATAAAATTGAAGAAATATATAGAAAAACAGATTAAGATTGACTATTTCATGGAAAAATTATACAGATAAAATGGTAGGCATAAAAATATTCCTAAGATGATTGAAAGTGGAGTTATAAACATTTTCTGATAAAATTGAAAATCTACAAGGAAAATATTTCTGATAAAACTCAAGAAATATACAGAAAAACACGTTAAAACTGACTATTTCATGAAAAATTATACAGATAAGATGGTAGGCATAAAAATATTCCTAAATTTATTGAAAGTAGAAGTAAAAACATTTTCTGATAAAATTGAAGATTTACATGGAAAATATCTCTGATAAAATTGAAGAAATTTATACAGATAAATTGGTAGGAATAAAAATATTCCTAAGTTGATTAAAAGTAGAATTATAAACATTTTTGGATAAAATTGAAGACTTACATGGAAAATATCTCTGATAAAATTGAAGAAATATATAGAAAAACACAATAAGATTGACTATTTCCTGGAAAAATTTTAAGATAAAATGGTAGACATAAAAATATTCTTAAGTTTTTTGAAAGTGGAATTATAAACATTTTCTGATAAAATTGAAGATCTACAAGGAAAATATTCCTGAAAAATTCAAGAAATATATAGAAAAACATGTTAAAACTGACTATTACATGGAAAATTATACAGATAAAATAGAAGGTATAAAAATGTTCCTATGTTTTTTGAAAGTGGAGTTATAAAAACTTTCTGATAAAATTGAAGGTCTACAAAGAAAATTTTACTGAAAAAATTCAAGAACTATATAGAGAAACATGTTAAAACTGATTATTATATGGAAAATTATACTGATAAAATGGAAGGTATAAAAAGTTCCTAAGTTGATTAAGTAAAAATTATAGATATTGTCTGATAAAACTGAAGATCCACATGGAAAATACTTCTGACAAAATTGAAGAAAAATACAGAAAAACGTAAAAATTGAAGATTATCATGTACAATTATACCAACAAAATGGTAGGCACAAAAACATTCCTAAATTGATTGACAGTGGAACTACAAACACCCCCCCCCGAAACCGAAGATCTACATGGAAAACACCTCTGACAAAATCGAAGAAATACACAGAAAAAATGTTAAAATTAAAGATTATCATGGAAAATAATACAGTCAAAATGGTAGACACAAAAAGCATTACTGAATTGAAAGAGGAGTCACAAACATTTTCTGATAAAATCGAAGATCCACATGAAAAACATCTCTGTTAGACTATGTTTTTTGTTGGGGAATTGAGTCTATTGACGTCATAAGATTTTAAGGAATAGTGATTGTTGCTTCCTGTTATTTTTGATGTTCTCTTTATGTTTGTGTGGTTACTTTCTTTTGGATTTGTTGGAAAAAAATTACTTTCTTGCTTTTTCTAGGGTGTAGTTTCCCTCCTCATGTTGGCGTTTCCCATCTATTATCCTTTGTAGGGCTGGATTTGTGGAAAGATATTGTGTAAATTTGGTTTTACCATGGAATATCTTGTTTTTTTCATCTATGGCAATTGAGTTTTGCTGGGTATAGTAGTTTGGGCTGGCATTTGTGTTCTCTTAGGATCTGTATGAGATTTGCCCGGGATCTTCTGACTTTCATCGTCTCAGGTGAGAAGTCTGGTGTAATTCTGATAGGCCTGCCTTTATAGGTTACTTGACCTTTTTCTCTTACTGCTTTTAATATTCTTTCTTTGTTTAGTGCATTTGGTGTTTTGATTATTATGTGCCGGGAGGACTTTCTGGTCTGGTTCAGTCTGTTTGGAGTTCTATAGGCTTCTTGTATGTTCACGGACATCTCTTTCTTTAGGTTAGGGAAGTTTTCTTCTATAATTTTGGTGAAGATATTTACTGGCCCTTTAAGTTGGAAATCTCTCTCTTCTATACCTATAATCCTTAGGTTTGGTCTTCTCATTGTGTCCTGGATTTCCTGGATGTTTTGGCTCAGGAGCTTTTTGCATTTTGCATTTTCATTAACTGTTGAGTCAATGTTTTCTATGGTATCTTCAGCCCCTGAGATTCTTTCTTCTATCTCTTGTATTCTTTTGCTAATGCTTGCATCTATGACTCCTGAATTCTTTCCAAGATTTTCTATCTCCAGAGATGTCTCACTTTGTGATTTCTTTATTGTTTCTACTTCCATTTTTAGATCCTGGATGGTTTTGTTCAGTTCCTTCACTTGTTTGTTTGTGTCCTCCTGTAATTCTTTCAGGGATTTTTGTGTTTCCTCTTTAAGGGCTTCTACCTGTTCACCCATGCTCCCCTGTATTTCTTTCAGGTTTTTCGTGTTTCCTCTTTAAGGGCTTTTACCATTTGACCCATGTTCTCCTGTATTTCTTTAAGGGAGTTATTTATGTCCTTCTTGATGTCCTCTAACAGCATCGTGAGAAGAGACTTTAAATCCAGCTCTTGCTTTTCCGGTGTGCTGGGGCATCCGGGATTTGCTGTGGTGGGAGAACTGGGCTCTGATGTTGCCAAGTAGCCTTGGTTTCTGTTGGTAGGGTTCTTGCACTTGCCTTTCACCATCTGGTTATCTCCTGTGTTAGTTGGTCTTGTCTCCGGCTGGAGCTTGCCCCTCCTATGCGCCTGTAAGCCTGTGTCTGTACTCCTGGGAGACCAACTCTCTTCTGGCAGGGTCTGTGCACAGAAGGCCATGGAGCTGTCTGGTTCCCTGCTGCAAATGGCAGCTGGAAGGGAAGACTCCTGTCCCAGCTGCTCCACTGATCATATGCCCAGTGTGCTCCTAGCTGTACCCCTCCAGAGAGAAGGTGGAGATCTCACCTCAGCACTCAGAAGTGAAATCACTGCTGGGAGATCATTCTCTCCTGGTGGGCTAAGCACAGAAGGCTGTGGAGCTGCCTGGTTCCCTGCTGCATATGGCGGCTGGAAGGGCGTGTTGTTTCTTCTTACATACCTCCTATCTTTCCATACCGTTAATTATAACTCTGAAGAAAACCCTCCCCTTTAATTACTGAAATCTTAGCTGTCCCCCGAGTTTCAATTTAAATGCTTCCTCCAACAGGAAACGACAAAGCCCCCAATCTGATACTCTACTCCCCACCCCTCGATGTCCTTGTTTTTAACAGTTGAATAGTATTCCATTGTGTAAATGAACCACATTTTCTTTATCCATTCTTTGGTTGAGAGACATCTGGGTTGCTTCCAGATTACTTTTATGTATTGCCAGATTTGACCTGATATTTTGTTGAGAATGTTACATATATGTTTGTGAGGATTATTGTCTAGCAATTTCTCATAATCTTCTTGTTTCATTAGTTATCAGGAAATAATAGCCTTACATAATGAATAGACTTATCTTTCTTATACTAATTTTGGAAGAATCTGATTTAGATTTGAATTAGAAACCCATTTATTTCTATTAATTTTGCCCCCATCCACCAGCTTCAGCTTTGTACATGATTCTTTAAAACATTTTGAAATAACTTTTGCTGAACTAGGAAGAAAATGCTTTACTATACATAGAAGAACTTCCAGTGTGGATGTGTGTAAATGCATATGAAGAAGATGAGGGGAAGCGTCCCAGGTTCTTCAGTGAACACATGAGCGATCAGAGTTTATCCTGGGAGAAAAGCGCAGGGGCAGTCTAGAAGTTGAGCCCTCATTCTTCCTCCCAGTTCCATGCTCCCAGAAATAAGACTCAGATTCAAAAATATTTACAAGCACCTTGGCCCTATAGCTAAACTCTTCTCTGACTGGAATCGTAACTTAAGATAACTCATTTCTTTTAATCTACATGCTGCCATGTGGCTGGTTACCTGTGCTCAGGTACTATGTGTCCTTTTTTTCACATCTGGGTGAATCTCTCACCTTGCTCTATCCCAAAATTCTTTCTCTTCCCGGATGTCCCATTTTGTATTTCGTTTCTAAGCCATAGGCCATGGGCTTTTTAATTAACAGGTGATGTGTCCACACTATACCCAAGATGTTCTCTCTACAAGGCAGAGTGTCTGGAGAGAAGGAAACTCCTGCTCAGAGAAAGACACATCAAGTTGTTCAATAACTATATTAACTAACATCTAGTAATGTTCCAGAGGCTCCTCCCAGGAGTGTTGCATGAGAGGAAAGTAGGGATCAGTGTCTCTAAACTTGTAGGAAACCAACATAGGGTACCATGTGTTGCATGGCTCACCATGAAAATGGTTTCTTATCATCAGAGGATAGGGACATTATATAAAATTATACTTTAAAGAAGACATAGGCTGGAGAAATGGCTCAGTAGTTAAGAGTACTAGCTGTTCTTCTCGAGGTCTTGACTTCAATTTCCAGCGACCAGATGGAGGCTCACAACCATCTACAATGGGATCCAATCCCTGCTTCTGGTGTGAATGAAGATAGCAGACTCATATACATAAAATAAATAAATCATAAAAATTTAAAAAAAAGACATGGGTTTTCATAATGTCTAAATGAAATACTGTGTTCTGGAAGTATGGTTCTGTCTCCCCATATTACTCTCAGAAGTCTTCTCCTTTGAAGTAAAAACTTTCTAGTGAACCAAAAAACCAAACCAAAACAAAACCCAAAAAACAAAAACCCAACAACAACAAAATAAAACCTAGCCAACTACTTTACCTGAAGTAAACTCATGGTCCTTAGAAGAGAACCTACAACTGCCACCTAACTAAAATAACATAATCCCTAACTACCTTCTGAACACTTATCCTTAAACCCATAGGTGAGTGTAGTTCGCACCCCTCACCAAAGTAAACACTCTTTGGAACAGACAGAGAACATCACAGAAAACTGTAATTAACCAAAATGCAATGAACAAGATATTATGTGGTGCCCAGTAGCAACAGATATATCTGTGACTCCTGCACCTAAGCCTAAGGGATCATTCAGGAAGAGAGGGCAGAAAGTCAGAGGAGCAGGAAATTTGCTGTGTGATTGTCTCCTAGAGTGTCAAAGAGGCTACATCCATGAAGTACCATCAACATGGCTACCTAACAACACCTGAACATTGAAAACACCAATAGACATGCTAACATGGAAGGAGGAAATCTCAACTCTAGACAAAGAATTACAGGCAACTGGGGAATACTGAGCAGGAGGAATGGTCTTCCCCAGGGAAGAGTTTCTTAATTGGGTATCTGATACCAAGTGGTCAGCCCTGAGATTATATGTAACTGATAACATTATACAGGCTGAGCAGGTTGTGTTTATGAGTGTGTGTGCATGTGTGTGTAAAAACAATTATGAAAGGAGGCCCATAAATTTGAAAGAGAACAAGGGTGGGGTGCATGCGAGGATTTAGAAAGAGGTAGAAATGGTGTTATTATTTTATAATTCTAAAAAATAAAAATATTTTTTAAAAGAGAATGAGTTAAACACACAAACCACTTCTTAGACACCATTGCTCTGTTTTTGTTGTTGTTCCAAAACTTGCCAGAGGCTGGGCTACTTGTAGTTGGCTGAGGAAGCCTTGAGTGAATGTGTGTTGTTGACAAGGGCTTAACGGTGTCAAGGACTAATGGCTCAGACCCAAGGGAATGGCAAGGCCTTCCTGTGGCCCAAGTTCAAATGTTTCCAGTGTGTGCAAATACAAGTGTTTATGAACAATTGATCAGTGTATGAAAAACTAACAACTGCGATTTCCTGTCTGGAATGTTTACACCCTACACTGCTTGCCTGCTGAGACCTCCTGCCTGCCGAAACCTCCTACTGAGACTAGTCTAGAGAGGGTGTGTGCTGCCAAACGGAAAGGGGGCCCTAGAACCACTTAGTCCTACCAATCACCCTGGTGCTGGTGGAGAATGGCTCTTCTTTGTACACAGAAATTTTGCCTGACGCTACTTTGCTTCTGAAGAAAGAGAACCTTGCCCCAGAAGATCCAGCTGTGATGGGTGGTATCTATGTATTATTATTCAAGGTTCTTTCTTTTTTTTTCAGTTAATTTTTTTATTATTTTATTTATTTACATGTCAAATATTGTCCCCCTTCCAAGTCTGCCACCCACAACCCCCCATACCATTTCCCCCTCCCCTTTGCCTGTAAGAGGGTGCTCTCCCACCCACTCACCCACTCCCACCTCACCTTTTTAGCATCCCCCTTCTCTGGGGAATCGAGACTCCATAGGACCAAGCACCTCCCCTCCCATTGATACTAGATAATGCAGCATATATATATATATAATTACAATATATATATTATAATAATGCTACATATATAGTGGGAGCCATTGACCCATCCATGTGTACTCTTTAGTTGATGGTTTAGTCTCTGGGAGCTCTGAGGGGGTCTGGTTAGTTGATGTTGTTGTTTTTCCCATGGGATTGCAATCCTCTTCAGCTCCCTCAGTCCTTCCCTAACTCTTCCATTGGGGTCCTTGGGCTCAGTCCAATGGTTGGCTGTGAATATTTGTATCTCTCTTAGTCAGATGCTGGCAAAGCCTCTCAGAGGACAGCCATATTAGGCTCCTGTCTGCAAGCATTTCTTGGCATTAGCAATAGTGTTTGGTGTCTGTGGATGGGTGATGGGATGGATCCCAAGGTAGGGCAGTCTCTAGATGGCCTTTCATTCAGTCTCTGCTCCATTTTTTTTTTTATCTCTGCATTTCCTCTAAACAGGAACAATTCTGGGTTAAAATTTTTGAGATGGGGAGTGGCCCCTTCCCCCAACTGGGGGACATGCCTATCTACTGGAGGTGGTCTCTTCAGGATCTATCTCCCTTCTGTTGGGTATTTTAGCTAATGTCATCCCCATTGGGTCCTGAGAAACTCTCACATCTCTGGCCTCTGGCCTCTGGGACTTTCTAGTGGTTCCTCCGCCCCCCCTTATTTCCCCCTATTTATTCTTCTGGCCCTTTGGACTTCTCTCCTGTCTCTTCCCTATCTGAATTTACCCTCCCCCTCCTCTCTCCCACCCAGACTCTTCCCTCCCTCTAACTCCCATGATTATTTTTTTCCCTCTTCTAAGTGGGATTGAAGCATCCACACTTGGGCCTGCCATCTTGTTAAGCTTCATATGGCCTGTGAGTTATATTGTGAGTAGTCTGAGTTTTTGGTCTAATATTCACTTACTTGTGAGTACATACTATGCATGTCTTTTTGGGTCTGGGTTACCTCACTCAGGATGATATTTTCTAGTTCCATACATTTGTCTGCAAAATTAGTGATGTTGTTGTTTTTGTTGTTATTTTTAATAGCTGAATAGTATTGTGTAAATGTACCACATTTTCTGTATCTATTCTTCCACTGAGGGACATCTGGGTTGTTTCTAGCTTCTGGCTATTGTAAATAAGGCCACTATGAACATAGTGGAGCATGTGTCCTTGTTATATGTTAGAGCATCTTCTGGGTATATGCCCAGTAGTGGTATAGCTGGGTCTTCAGGTAGAACTATTTCCAATTTTTTTGAGAAACCACCAGATTGCTTACTAAAGTGGTTGTATCAGCTTACAATCCCACCAGCAATGGAGGAGTGTTCCTCTTTCTCCACATCCTCGCCAGGATATTTGATCTTAGTCATTCTGGTTGGTGTAAGGTGGGATCTCAGGGTCATGAGTTATCATTTCCCTAATGACTAAGGGTGTTGAACATTTCTTTTAATGCTTCTTGGCCATTCGAGATTCCCCAGTTGAGACTCCTCTATTTAGCTCTGTACCCCATTTTTCTTGCAGGAAACAGATGGCACAATCAAATTAAGATGGTCTTGAGGACGGGTTCATCATCTCTGTAAGCATTACAGCTCTGAGGTATCCTGGCAGTTGGGAGCTAAGGACTATCACACAGCACAACAAACCTCACACAAGAGATTTACAAGAGATTACAAAAGAGACAGAGAGGGTGGCTGCCTCTGCTCAGATGAGAGACAGCAGGGGCTGAGCTGAAGTCAGGCTTATATAGGGTTTCTTGGGGGTGGAGTTTTCCAGGGTGTCTATTTTCAGGGTGGGAATTGGTGGGTTTTCAAATCCTGAGCTTGGGGAACAGTGGGGTTTTGAGCTCAGGGGTTGATAATTTTTTGTTTGTTTTGTTTGTTTGTTTATTTTGTTTTGTTTTAGTCTTGTTTTGTCTTTTTAGTTCAGGAATTGGTGGGTTTCCAAACCCTGAAGTGAGCTCAGACTTTTTACCCTACAATCTATTTACAAGGTAGTGGCTGATTATAGTAGAACTCCTCTTATGCAGCAACCAAAGAGAAGAGGAAAGGCATGACTGCTAGAATCTATATTGAGCATGTATGTCGTTTTCCTCAGTGCTGGGGATGAAACACAGGCTCTGGGACGTGGTGAGCAACGATTCTGTAACCAAACTGCATCCCCAGCTCTGAAGAGGGTCATTGCATGGAAGCCAGGACATGGATACTACTACCACCCCTCCAGTTTCCCACCAGTGTGCTGCATTTACCTAACCCAAAGGGAGAGCAGAGGCCATGGTACAAATTGATGTTGTACACCCTGGTGCGCTCCCCAGGGTTCAGAGTGTGGTCGATGAGTGTAGGGACAGAGTGAATAGCTCTAGGTCTAGTGACTAGATCTAGTGAATAGCTATGTGTTCCAGGTCTTTCCTACACCTCCAGTCCCTCTTCACAGAGACGATCTCATTTTCCATGATAGTCTTGGTATTTATCCCTCCAAGGGAAAGCCTCTGAGTTTCTCATGCAGACTGTCTTTAGAATCTGGCTCTCAACTGGGACCCGTCAGATGAGGCTAACTGAAAAGAATGAGAAGTCATGTTTTCCCCTCAGGAACAAAGCAGGCCCCTGGCAGAGGCTAACCTGCAGTGACTAGTTCTGCCCAGCTCATCCCCTTTAACATCCACTGGTAGCCAGAAGAAAGGAAAACAGGCCGAAGTCAGGAAAGCTCCAAGCTGTTTCTACTAAAAATAACACAAATAGCCATTTCTTCAAGATGCCCAGCCACTAATTAGCTGCCGGGCTTTTGCAGGAAGAGAGGCCCTTGGCTACAGAACATGAATTTTAAACCCCAGCTCTCTCCAAAGTGGCAATTAGGGGTTTTACCCAATCATAATAAACCTTACTCTTCCTTCCCTAAGCCAGTGCCTCATCTTGCTGCCAGAGCAAACCCATCAGCCCATTCCTGGTTTCCTTCTGAAAACAGAGAGAGTCAGGATGCTTCACAGAAACAGTGTCCTCCAGCTGCACGCCACAGGCTCCAGTGGCACCCAGGCAACTCTCAGGCCCTCAACAGTATTGACTTGGGCAAGTCCTCAGACATCTCCAGCTGCTTTTCCGATTGTGGTCTCAGCCGAGGTTTCCGCGACTCCGAAATCACAGAAAGTAGGTTTTGTAGAAGAGCAAGAATCTATACTTTCCCTTTTGAATTTTATCAAAAGGGCAATGTAATAGTGATAACTGTTTTTATTCCATGTCTCTTTCCTTTCTCCCTTCCTTCCTTCCTTCCTTTCATCTATTTTCTCCTCTAAAAACTATCCTGGCACTGTCTTCTCAGCACACTCTGTCCCTTCCAACTTGGGCCCAGCATGGGGCACAAGGACTGAGGCTAGAAAGGACACGCAGATGTTCTGGCAGAGGGGAGCAGGGCGGGCGCGGATGTAACTGGTGTAGAGGATGGAGTAGAGGCAATGAAAAATTAGCACCTATGATCCCAAAGACAGGGCAAAGGGCCAGATTCACCTCAGTCCCACCCGTCGTTACCAGGTGAGAACATGGGCTCAGTGTGGTAGGATCTAACCAATTTCCAGGTCCACTTCTAAATTTGGATTTTTTTGTGCAAAATAATTTTTTGTATGCCACAGATCAAAAACAGGACTTTTAAGTGTCATACCACCAAGCTGTGGCACCAAACATGTTTAAAATTCCTTGATTATCAGTAAGTCAAACAAAACAGCCTGCGTGCCATTTGTGGTCCCATCCTACTAGTTTGTGACCTCAGTGAGATAGTGTTCACTAGAAAGCGAATAGGAATGATGGGGTGGAGTGACAGAGAACAGACTTGAGTCCTGAACTGAGAGCTTGAGGGAATAGTCAGCCTGAAAAGGTGAAAATAGTCTGATGATAGCTGACGTTGTGAGAGGAGATTTTAAAGAGGTTTGCCTTTGCATTGAGAATGGACTCTCTGCTCCACCACCGCCACAGATTTCTGTTCATTCTTCTGGCCCTCTCCAGCATCTCTAGGACTTGCCAGAGTCCTGAGAACGGGGGAAGGCTCCAGGGAGTCTATGAGGGTGACTCTTGCCGAGACTTCTAGAAGTGGGGGATATGGAGCCTGAAGTGACCACCTCCTGTAGCCAGGCAGGAACCCCAGTAGAGGGGTAAAGACACCAACACACCCACAAAACCTTCTACCCAAAACTTGTCCTACTTACAAGAACTTCAGGGACAAAGGTAGACTAAGGGGATAGCCAACCAATAACTGGCCCAACTAGAGACCCATCCCATGGGCAAGCACCAATCCCTATTAATGATGCTCTGTTATCTCTGTTATGCCTGCAGGCAGGAGCCTAGAATAACTGTCCTCTGAGAGGCTCCACCAAGCAGCTGACAGAAACAGATGAAAGTCTTGTGGAAGAGTTAGAGGAATGATTGAGGAAATCCCTGGAGGGGAGAGGAACTCCACAGAAAGGCCAACAGAGTCAACTAATCTGCACCCTTAGGGGCTCCACGACACCAAACCACCAACCAAAGAGTATACATGGGCTGGACCTAGGCCTTCTGCACAAATGAAGCAATGTGCAGCTTGGTCTTCATGCAGGTCCCCCAACAACTGGAGCAGGGTCTGTCCATGACTCTGTTGCCTACCTGTGAATCCCACTCCCTTAACTTGGATGCCTTGTCTGGCTTCAGTGGGAGAGGATGTACCTAGTTCTGCAATGACTTGAGATGCCAGTATGGATTTGTACTCAAGGGGAAGCTGCAATCAGCTCTGTCTTAGACCTAGCTTTTTATTCACAATATAGACTATATCATCTATATCCTTCCATTTTCCCCTAGACCAACAGATACATGCACACTACAGTAAGTAGAGTGGGAGACAGCTGAGAAATTCAAGCTAACAATGATGCACTAGGATGTTTCTGAGACTGTGACCCACTTCTAGCAGGATTGGGGCCAGTAACTAGGAAACCCAAGGAAGACAGATTTTATCCAACTTCTTGCCAGATATTCTTGAGCTCACTTAGGGGTCAGGCTTTAACGCCCTTTCAGCCTTCACACACTCACTAGTTATCTATGATGCGGGAAGAACTACTTTGAAATTCAGTTTAAATTAAAAAGAATAACAAATAGTTATTACATTTTTATTATTATTAGTTTTATTTATAAGTTATTATTTATAAGTTATTATTAGTTTTCGACTGTCAGAAATCCTGAGATCATTTAGGGAGTTGCCTTTCATTTGGATGAAATCGGGACAGTCAGTTCTGTAAACATCTCAGTGCTCAATTAAAGACTGAATTTCCTCCGTTTCTGTTGTTTTCTCTCCCTTTTCATTCCTGATTTTGTTAATTTGGATCACCAATCAGAATGGCTAAGATCAAACCATAGGTGACAACGCATGTTGGAGAGGATGTGGAGAAAGAGGAACACTCCTCCATTGCTGGTGGAATTGAAAACTGATAGAACCATTCTGGAAATCAATCTGGAGGTTCCTCAGAAAATTGGAAATAGATCTACTTGAAGACCCAGCTATACCACTCTTGAGAATATACCCAAAAGACACCTACCATGCCAGAGGGGCACTTGTTCCACTATGTTCATAGTGGCCTTATTTGTGATAGCCAGAAGCTGGAAACAACCCAGATGCACAACAGAAGAATGGAGGCAGAAAATGTGATTCATTTACACAATGGAATACTACTCAGCTATTAAGAACAAGGACATCCTGAGTTTTGCAGGCAAATGGATGGAACTAAAAAATATCATCCTGAGTGAGGTAACTCAGATCCAAAAGGACATGCATGGTATGTACTCACTAATAAGTGGATGTTAGCCCTCCCCCCCCCAAATACAGAATACCCAAGATACAGTCCACAGAACTCAAAAAGGTCAAGGAGCTGAACTGCCCAAGTGAGGATGCCTCAGTCCCATTTGGGAGGGAGAAGAAAGCAGTCACAAGTGGGGAGGGAGGGAGGGACCTGGGAGGGAAAGTGGACAGGGGTGGGGGTGGGAGGAGGAAGGAGAGGGGAGAGGGGAACCTGATCTGGTATTGGGTGATGAAAAAGGACTGAAGCCCTGAGGGCCAGCAGAAAGAATGGAAACAGGCAACCTCAGGAGATAGGAGGTTGGGGGCATCCTTGAGAATGCACCAGAGACCTGGGAGGTGAGAGACTCTCAGGCCTCAAAGGGAGGGACCTTAGATGACATGGCCAACAGTAGGGAGAGGGAACTTATAGAGCCCACCTCCAGCAGGAAGAGGGGGCATCACAGTCAAAACTCTGACCCATAATTGTTCCTGTGTGAAAGAACTGCAGGAATGGAAATGGAGAGGGAATAAAATATGGAGTGTAAATAAATAAATAAACCTCAGGAGAAAGGAGGTTGGGGTCCCTCCAGAATGCACCAGAGGCCTGGGAGGTAAGATACTCTCAGGACTCAAGAGGAGGGACCTTAGATGAAATGCCTGACAGTAGGGAGAGGGAATTTATCGAGTCACCTCCAGCAGGAAGACAGGGCATCAAATGAGGGAGAAGAGGGCCATCCCACAGTCAGAACTCTGACCCATAATTGTTCCTGTCTGAAAGAATTAGAGGGATGGAAATGGAGAGTAGCCTGAGCAAAAGAAGGTCCATCGATAGGCCCAAAGTGAGATCCAGCTCAAGGGGACGTCCCAAGGCCTGACACTATTACTGAGCTATGAATTGCTCACAAAAGAGGGACACTCTCAGCCAGCCATTGAACTGAGCACAGGGTTCCCAATGGTGAAGCTAGAGAAAGGACCCAAGGAGCTGAAGGGGTTTGCAGCACCATAAGAGGAACAACAATATGAGCCACCCAGTACTCCCAGAGCTCCCAGGAACTAAACTATCAACCAGATAGTACACATGGTGTTACCCATGGCTCCAGACGCATAGGTAGCAGAGGATGGCTTGTTGAACATCAAAGGGCAGAGAGGCCCCTGGTCCTGGAAAGGCTCAATGCTGCAGTGTAGGGGAATACCAGGACAGGGAAGGGGGAGGGGGTTGATTGGGGAACAGGGGGAGGGCAGATGACTTATAGGATTTTTTTGCAGGGGGGACCAGGAAAGGGGAAATCATTTGAAATGTAAATAAAGAATATATCTAATAAAAAATTTAAAAATGATATTAAAAAAAGGGACCTAGCGTGAATGCACTCCGGAAGATGCAACAAGCAGCTGAGAGAGTCAGATGCAGATATTTGCACCCAACCAATGGACAGAAGCAGCTGACCCCTGCTGTTGAATTAGGGAAGACTGAAAGAAGCTGAGGAGAAGGGCAATCCTGTAGGAGGACCAGCAGTCTCAGTTATTCTGGATCCCTGAGATCTCTCAAACACTGGATCACCAACCAGGCAGCATACACCAGCTGATATGAGGCCCCCAACATATATACAGCAGAGGACTGCCGGGTATGTATTCATTCAGAGATGTTGCACCTAACCCTCAAGAGACTGGAGGCCCCCAGGGAGTTTAGTGGTCAGGTAGGGACATCCACATGGAGACAGGGAATAGGGAGGAGGTATGGGATGTGGAACAGTTGGAGGGAGGACTGGGGTAGGGAGGAATAAAATATGGAGTGTAAAAAATAAATTAATTAATAAAAAAAAGACTGACTTTCCTGACTATTGCTAGACCTTAAGTCCCTGTGGGCTATTGATAAAATTCTTGACTCTTTTCTTCATTGTCTCGCTAGACAGACAGCTGTAAAGTACTTCACAAAGGTGCTGGGAATCAAACTCAGACCCTCTATAAAAACAGTCTGTGCTCTTGATTTCTGAGTGAACTTTCCAGTCTGTATGGCTGTGGTGGTGTCTATTAGGCAAGGCTGCCTGGTCAGAGCACCCTGGGAAACTGCCTGACCACACATATATAGAAAGACACACAAAAACACACTAAGACACACACAAACATACAGACACATACAGATACACACAGACACATATGTATACACATTCATACAGATAAACACTATCTCTCTCTCTCACACACACACACACACATAGACTGACACAGATACACACAAACATACATACACAGAGGGCTGGGATTACAAGTGTATGCTAACAATCCTGAATTGCTTTATTTACTCGTTCGTGTGTGTGTGTGTGTGTGTGTGTGTGTGTGTGTGTGTGTGTGTAGGTCAGAGGACAACTTTTGTTAGTTGGTTATCTCCTTGTACCATATGGGTCTTGAAGATCAAACTCAGGTCCTCAAGCTTGATGAAGAGTGCCCTTAGTTACTGAGCCATCTCATGACTGGTGCCTGGCTTATTTTATTTTTTCATGTGGATTCTATGGATTGAACTCAGATCCTCATGCTCGGGCAACAACTTTACTGATAAGGCTATAACTCCACCCACTCCCATCTTCTTAGAAAAGTCCCAAACTGACGTGTTTGCATGAAGGGCATCCACTTAGGCAGTTACATACAAACCCTAGGGAGTTCTGAGTTATAGCATAGCTTACTGAAGGAAGAGCCGCAGTTCACATGCAGCATAATCTTTCACATCCTCCTGTCCCCTAGGCTTGAGCTCTCTCTGTCCTTGACTACAGATAAGAACACTCCTAAAGCTCCACTCACTCATGTGTAGAATAATAGGAGATGGGGGGCCAGAACAATTTATACCACCGGCTCGGGTGGAATTAAATAAAAAGGATTACACAATACAGAGACGAGTATTGTGGAAAATGGCCAAGCTCCTCTTTGCTGAAGCGTGAGTTTAAATTAGGATCATTCCCCCAGAGCCTTGCTCAAGTTCTTCTGAAGTTCTTGGCCAAGTATTACTCCAAGTGCGGGAGAACTCAGTTTTATTTTATACCAGCTAGCCTGGAACATGTATTCTACAAAGCCCCACTCCTGCCTGCAGTTTATTACAGTTTTTATAAACTGAACAACAGTGTTGGGTCCTCCCCCCTGTTTGACAACCTATAGGTGGTCTCCGGTTTCATCACACTAAGGGGTAATCCCGTCGCAGTTAGGAATGTCTTCAAACCAGTGGTGGTGGTGCACACTTTCAATCTAAGAACTTGGAAGGCAAAAGTAGGCAGGTCTCTGTGATTTCCAAGCAGCCTAGTCTACAAAGCAAGTTCCAGGACAGCCAAATTTGTTATAAAGAGACACCTTGTCTAAAAAGAAGAAAAAAAGAAAAAGGAATGTCTTCAGAAGGTGAATTGATGAGGGCAACTTCTGCAGGGCATCCATTTTTAAAAGGTATTTTTTCTAACCCTTTGCTCTCTCAGGATGGGGATTCAGCTGAAGTGTGCAGGAGTACAAATGTGGAATTAAGCATTCTTAACTATGTGAGTGACATTTTAACTCATTTTGCTTCTACATAATTTTAGACAGTTCCTTAGGAAGGAATAGTTACCTAAGCCGTCATTAGTACGTGGCAGTAGTTTGATTACATTAGGAGTATATTAAATGGAAAAAGTATGTGACATAATTTTCTCCTTCACTGGGATTGTGCAAGACTCTGGGGAAACAATCCTGGCTAATTTAAACTTGTCTAAGAAGAAGATCAGCAAAGAGGAATTTGATGTCAAAGCCTATAGACTTCTCAGAAAATAACATCTATTTTCACAGATGCCTCGGGATATTCTGACATTTCACCAGATTTGCTTTATAAATAGAGGGTCCTGGATCTCTGTCTTGGTCATGTTCTATAGCTATACCTGGAAAACCCAAGGACATAAAAATTTGATCATAGATTCCTGCCTCATAGCCCTACTGGAGATTATTGCCTGTGGTGAAGGAACCCCAAGATGATGATGATTTGAAGCTTCCCTCCTATGCAATGAAACGTCCCACTCAGGGCGGACTTGAAGGGAGAGTGATCACGCATGAGCAGTGGCCAGTCTCAGCACGTCACAAAGGAGGCTGTTTCTGCTGTCATTTGTGCTGGGCAGAATCCCCTCAACGATACACTGACTTCCATTGTGTCAAGAAGTAAAGCTTATTGATTAGGAGATGGCTATTTTAATTGTGCCTTTGATAAAAGTTTAACCCCACCGCCTTTCAGTGTAGTAACTTACAACAATTTACTCAAAAGTCCTCTAATGTTTTCTGTCTGCCATGACAGACAAAATTCAGCTTCTCACCCATAACCTGATCAGGCTGAGCAGCAGTCTGCCTTTCTGCTGCTGTCGTCTGGGGACATTTTGCTTGTATCATTATGCTTTAATGAACACGTATACCCTTTTTAAAACTTTGTAGGTGCATAGCCACGTCATTCCTATATATACTGTCTATACTTAGCATTGAAGGAACATGAAATGGGCGCCCTGATCAAGCAGACCAACAGCAAGACGAAGTTTATCACCAGTGTTGGGAAGCCAAGGAAGGACTTCTGCTCTGCTTAGTTAGGATTTGACGGATTAGGATCGTGACTAAATTCATTGATCCTAGAAAATGAACTTTTGGAGGGTGGGGGGGGTCCATATTTCCAGACTGAAGTGTATGGTGTATGAGTAATCTTGCCTGTGGAAATGTGACATTGAGTGAATGCCTTGTGACTGTCGTGAAGCTGTCTGGTAACAGTGAGCCACGTGTCTGCCTGTAAATGTTCCCACCTATGGGAGTAGGCGTGGGTGAAGTTCTCTGCCTGGAATAGGGATTTGAGGCACCTGAGCCTTAGTGTCCATGGCCTATTTTCTGTAAGATAAACAACGTTCTAGAATAAGGACTCAGCTGTGACTTAGTGCCTGTGAGTAGCAGGATGCTTGAATGTTCGGTGAGAGATAATTTGTATTTAACAAGTCTAAAATTTCCACTTCTGAAAAAACATGCTCCGTATATTGGATGGGATAATCTACACTGCATTGAAAACCAGATCCCAGCCATGTGGTGCCGACACATGCCTTTAATCACAGCACTCAGGAGGCAGAAGCAGGCGGATCTCTGAGTTTGAGGGCAGCCTGGTCTACAGAGAGCATTCCAGGACATCCAGGGCTACACAGACAAATGCTATCGAGCAAACAGACAAACATCAGATCCCATCACTAGTGGCTAGTTAACTATAGTTATAACTATAGGAAATCTCTAAGCAACCCACTGGTTTCACTCCATAACCTTGGAAATTCTGTGTTGTCAAACAAAACAAAGTCTTGTCTTCTTTTGCACTTAAAGCTACATCCATCTCAGCACTCAGGAGACAGAGGCAGGTGGATCCCCATGAGTTTGAGGCTAGCCTGGTCTACATAGTGAGTTCCAGAACAGCCTGGACTACAAAGACTTCCTGTTTCAAAAAGCCTTAAAATGAATGAATGAATGAATGAATGAATAAAACCATAGTAAAGACTATTAAAATGTGGTTGTGTTTCAAAACATCTCACTGAGAATAGACACTTCTAGCATCAAGTGTTCAAGGTTGGCAAGCAGGTCATCTACCACTGCTCTTGAAGTGTGAGCTTTTATCTCGCAAACAACCGACCTCCACAGCACATCTGTGCCCACCCTTTTAAGTGGTAATTTGCAAACAGCTCATCTAACAGTGTTGCCGATACTCTTGTTTTATAGTGATGTTGCCTTTATTCAAACAGTATTGATAAATAAATAAGAAGGTTCAGACAGGTTCACACAGGAGTAAGATGCAGGTACATATTTAAATGTGGTTTATAAATCTGAGTCTGTATATTTTATTTTGTACAAAAAATCAGTTTTTTAAAAAAAATCATTTAAGCATTGTCTTAAAATTTTATTAAAGATTATTAAAGGAAAGTTCTGAGGGTTAAAACATTCTAGAAAGGGACAAAACAAGGTCGGCTTCTCCAGTATCATCTATTTAGTCCTTTCCCTATTTATTTATTTGTTTGTTTGTTTACTTATTTGATACGGAGGAGTCTCACTATGTCTTCCAGGCTGGCCTCAGACTCAAGACCTTTCTGCTTAGCCTCCATGTGCCGGGATTACAGCTCTTCGTCACCAGCTCCAGTCCACATTTTGAACGGATGTTTTGTGAATGTCAATGGCCAGGGTTGCGTAGGCCCTTTGGTTCACTCTGAGGGAGGCCACACAGAGGAAGGGACTATGGTCTTAGTTTTTCTCACTGGAATTGGAGGCCCCAGGTGCTCTAGTGGGAGATGGCTCGCAGACAGTGCTCATGCGTGGTACATTTTGCTGAGCAGATTTAAGACTCGGTCACTGCTTGCCTGAGGGCAGTAACTCACATTCCACAATGAGTGGACATATGATATATGGAATAATTGTTCATTTCCATGTGCTGTGAAAAGGGGTTTAGAAGGACAAAGCTTTCTCTCTCTCTCTCCTTCTTTTCCCCTGAGAAGCTGCAGAGTTTTAACCCACTTCACATCCGCCTCCTGCCTCTGGTTTTGAAATTTGCAGACGGATGACTTGTTTGCTTGTTAGCATGAAAGGCTTTCTCTGGGTCTGTGCTTGTTAGTAAAGAACCAGCAAGCATTGTGGTCCAAAGGTAATCACAGAATGAAATCCCTTCCAGATGGCAAACCCCACTCCTGATGCTGAAAGCAGACGTTGCAGTTGCAGTGGGCCAGGTATGCAATGGCTCTCACCCAATCCTATTCGGGTTTTGAACGTGCACATGTGTTCCTGTCCTCTTTTGCTCTCACTTCCTCTCCTTCTTCTGTCACCTCTTAGCTCAGCTTGGATCCATTTCAATCAGAAGAGTAAAATCAAAGCTGCATAAAACTTAGTCTCAATTCTCCCATAAGTATCTGCGCTTCTGTTATATTGGGCTCTATTATATGATGACAGTTCTGTTAGGGCTGCAGCCACCAAGGACAGAATTAACTCTTTCTTCCAGCTGCCTACTCATGTGATTTCACAAGGCTTGTCCCAGACAAAGAGCAACCATAAAGAACCACTTTTCTCTGGGAAGCTGGTTAAGCCCTGCCAGAGGGAATGAATACACAGCAGAGAGCTGAAGAGAAGGATTAAAATACACATGCTCAGCTGAGAATGGGTGTAGAATGAGTTCAGTTGGGCAGAGCAGAAACCCCCAGAGACAGGCCATGGCATAGGAGATGGTGTTGCCAATCCCTACAGGCTGAAGTAGATGAGTTTTTCCCACAGGGTGTTTGAGAAAGGGATATAGAAAGGAAGAAAGCAAGAGTATGAAAAGAACACAGCACTAGAAAGCTCTCTCCAGTTATTTAATTGCAGTACCAAGAGCTGAGGAAGAAAAAAAAAATCAGGACAACGTTCTAAGAAGAATTCACTGTACACACTGATTTTTCTTCCTCCCAAACGTGACTGCCATGAAGTTAAATTTCAGTTACCCTCTCAGCTTAACTCTAGCAGTACCTCAGGGATGGAATCTTTTCATTCCTTCCCCAGTCTTCTTCACTAGGCCTCCACCAAAGCTCCTGTGGGCCTTCACAAGGACAGGCATGGATGCCAGCTGACCACACGTACAGAGATAAAGCACAGTGGGCTATTTATATTCAGTCACTAGAAGGGCTCTCATTTAAAAGTGTTTTCATTCATTTGGCTTGTGTGCTGATAGTATACTTGCTGACTTATGGTTTCCACTGTGTACAATTTATTATATATTTTTAACATAACAGAAATATGTTTCTTCTCAGAAAATATAACATGTAATTTTTCTCACATTTAGCCATTTATTCCCAGATGTTTACATCTACAAGGTCCAAGAACTCCATAAAACTTAGGAAAACAGCACATTGAAAATATCTACCCACAACCCATAAAAGAATGTGCGTAATAAAAGCGTTCCCATGTGCCATGCCAATCCTTCCTCCAATAAGAATCTTGCCAGTGTCTGAGAGTATCTTTCCAAAGGTGCAGTGTGGGTAGATACCCAAATCCAGTATTTCCCTGAGACCCGAGTTCAAGATTAAAATGAAGAAATTCATGTATTCAAGATTAAAGAAAATCTTCCAAAAGAAAGAAATTGAATGGCTGGTGAAGTTTTTGTTTTATTAAGATGAAAGCAATAGGTTTTGGTACTCGTGCGTTCATATGTGTGTGTATATGAGCCCAAAGTGATGACTATTTTCTCCAAACGATCAAATTTTCAACATCCTAGTAATAGCTAAGCTGTCATTACCTCCCCGAGTACTTACTGAGATTGAGTATGGGTAGCTTTTTATTTTACTATCTGGCTTAAAAAATATAAAACCAATATCAGCTTTCACCTGCATAATAACTCACACCAGAAAAACAGCAAAATCTGTAACATATTCACTTCTTCATTCCCATTAGACAAAGAGGCGTCTGAACTACAGGTTAGCAGAGTACTCAGCCGGTCAGCATCACCGGTGCAGGCTTCATTTATGTCTGAGGACAGACATAGGTGGAGAGACACACCACACTAGGAACATGTCTGCAGTGACAGAAATGAGAGGGAAGTTCAATCTATAAACATGTCTACAAGCTGTGATCATTCCCTAACTAGATCTGAGCACACCAGGGAGGTAGGAAGGACAAAGGAACTGGATCTACCTTATGGAGAAAGGCAGGAACACAGAGTTAGAAGATGAGCAAGTTGTGTGATAGAAACCACAAGATTTTGAAGTAAAAAGCTGGGGTCCTTAGTCATTTTACCTTAATAATGATAGGACTTGGGCCTAGTTTCTTCAACTATAAGACTGAGACAGTTACTCCTGATTTGATCAGTTACTGAGGAGAGCAAACAATCTAAGGAGTCTTCGCCAGTTCTCCAGTGCTGTGTGCGTTTGCCCTAACACAGTGCGAGAAGCTGTGCAAAGAGTCAGACAGCTGATGAAAAGAAAACACCCTGGGACCCAGTCCCACTTTTATTTATGCCTACCACATGCTTGAATAATGACTTCCATCTTGTTTGCTTGTCTGTTAAATGGAGATTACAGTGTTTGTCTTATGTGGTTGTAGCATGATCAAATGAGAGGCTATACACAGGAGATCTGTAAAGCCCGAGGTGCTAGTCAACTCAAGGCTTTGTCACACTTTGGTGAAGCACAACACATGTTCATTTATTCGAGCACTCATTCAACAGATATTCTTTGAGCATTAAACTGTGCCAGGCTCTGCCAAGCCCTGGGAATGTTACAGCAAGACAGATCCAAACTTGTCACTGTTGAAAGTACAATCAACCTTACTAACAAACAATTTACAAAACAAATTAGCCAAACACACTTTTTGAAACCACATTCTAGCATGCTAATTCTCTCACACATCCCCTAAAAGGTAAGAAAATGTAGTATAAAGGCATCTAGATAACAAATCATAGATGATTCAATTTTAGATCATAGGTGTATCACCCAAAGATTTGTGCCTTTTTTTTTAAACTTGCTTCAAGGGACATCTCTTAAATTATCACAATAGATACCTTTGCTTTAAATTTTGTTCTAAATTTAGTAGATTAAAAGACTACTGCAGTAGTCAGCATTAGGTTGACTTTACATTTTTTTGTAAGTCAGTGACTTAAAGAAGAGAGAGGACAGAATATTAAGAGATGTGTAAGAGGCAGTCACCAAACAAGGTGTATTTTGGGTTAAACAATGATTTCTAACAGAGGCTTTTTACATAATGATGTAAATTTAAGCATTGCCTAAAATTTGGAAGATACGAAGAAAATTTTGGTTGGAGTAATATGATTTTATAACACATGGCTCATATTTTTAGCATATAAAAGAATGAAATGTACACCAGACTGCTTTAAGATGAACTAAAAAAAAATAAGATAGTGGTAAATTTTATAAGAACAAATTTGAAGCCTCCAATAGAACCATGAGTCTATACGTGTATCTTACAGTCTCATTTTAAATAAAGTATAACCAAAACTTTCCTCTAATACACAAAATAGTTTATAAAATATTTTGAAGGGAAAACAGTTTTTTTTAGCTACATGAATATTTCAGAATAAAGAAAGAACTTGGGAACACAGCATAAGGAATTCATCTTTGTGATGAATTTTGTTTATGGACTCTGTGCTATGCATACATGTACGATTCTAGGTGACTGAAAAGTCTGGGTGCTGCCACATGTCGTTTTTGTGTGGTTGCAAGGTTAAGATTGGGTTGTGCGATAGGTAAAGAAAGTCAGACTCCCACAAATTGGAGTTGGTGTCTTCCAGTCTGCATCAGTACAGGAGAAAATAAAACCTGAACTGAGGAAGTGTATTTGTATCTTGCTAATCACCACCATGTGAACCACACATAATACTCTTCTGTGATATTTATTAAATTAGCCTCATAGCTACCCACTCTTCACTCCACCTAAAGTATTTATGAAGGACTTTTTCAGATCTGTCTATAGGAAAAGTCCTGCAAGTTGGATTAATGACATCAATTCAAAATCAGTGCCATGAACTTGATCATTAGTGATGGGATAAAACAAAGATGCTTTCAAAGGGCCTCAAATCTTCCGTTTCCTATGGCCCTGAGTATCTGGAGATTCCAATAGTGAGTAAAATGGAACATCCTAGATGCCGTAACAGCCCCATAAATACCTCCTCAGCAGAGCAGAGGATCTCCCTCTGGGGCTGAGATGCTCCCTTTGAAGTCACAAGGCAGAAGCTGCACACGTGGAGGAGGCATGAAACTTACTGCTGCCATTATTCCCTGTTGCTTCAGAGACTTTTAAGCAATACTAGATTTATCACAGTTTTCTTATAGCAAATTTTAGTTTCGTCTGAAGCCTTGATCAATGAACTGTTCTGTCTTTGTAGTTGACCTGCCACGGTAGTTCCCATACTTGTGTGCCAAGAAGCTCTTTTGGAATCTGATTAAATGGGTGACGTGACATTTATAGTTTCAGAGATTAGAACACCTGGAACGAGGCCCAGAATTTATCAGGTCTCTTGGGGAGCCTCTAGTGCAAAAACAACCTGGCCCTTGTTGGAGAATCCTATTCAGAGCCAATCTTTTGCTCTCTCCCAACATGAGGTCTATCTCAGCTTCAGCAACTCCCCTGGGTTAGCTCTCCCTGCACTCCACCTCCATCTTAAGTGCTCAGTCAACATTTTGTATTCCTAATTTGGTTTAATTTTGCTTAGGAACTAGTTAGTGTACCTGTAAATGTTTATCATCAATGGAAGAGGAGACTAATGAATGATAGGATCAGTTGAAAAACTCCATTCCTACTAATGTTTATCTTTCTATCTGCATTAGCAGGGCCATCACTTAAGTTATTTTTAAAGTATACACTTCCAAAACAAGTATATACTTACCCACAAACACACTTACACAGACGTATACCTTATTTTATTTATAATTACAAGAGCAAACTATGTTTATTTCTTATTTTATGTGTAGGTATGTTGCCTGCATGTGTCACTGCCTATCATGCGTGTGCAGGGACAGTGAAGGCCAGAAGAGGGCAGCAGATCTCCTAGAACTGGAGTTACAGATGGCTATCAGGAATCAGATGGGTGCTGGGAATTGAACTTGGGTCTTTTGGAAGAGCAACCAGCGCTCTTGACCACCGAGCAATCTGTCCAGCCCCAAAGTATGCTTGTTTTAAAAGAAATAGTAAACGCAAGCATTTTCCAACCTAATGGTATCACCAGTATTAAGATTTGACCAAAAGATCGTTTGAATAATTCTGTGTGAACTATTGATGGTGTAGAAAAGTGTCAGTCAAGCAGGATGTGCACACCCATGAGATCACACAGCCAACTATAGCAACAGCTCAGAACCTCAAAGTGGTGATAATGTACAGTGCAGGAGGAGGGGTTGGCTAGTCTTTGCAGAATTGCTCTGTAGGGGAGCAATCCCAGGTTACCCTCATCCTGGAAAGGAAAACTGCATTTGCTTGTTCTTGTATACATTTACAGCAGCTCCATCATAGTAAGTGGATGTTCTATTGCTATGAAGAGACACCATAATGGTGTCCACTCTTATAAAAGAAAGCATTTCATTGGGACTTGCTTATAGTTTCAGGGGTTTAGTCCATTATCAAGGTGGTGAGCGTGATAGCGTGCAGGCAGACATGTTGCCAGAGAAGTAACTGAGAGTTCTACATCAGAATCTGCAGGCAGCAGGAAGAGAGAGCCACTGGGTCTGGCTTGATCATTTGAAACTTCAAAGTATACCCCTGGTGACAAACTTCCTCCAACACTTCCTAATCCCCATAAATAATGCCACTCCCTAAGCATTTAAATATATGAACCTATGGGAGCCACTCTTATTCAAACTACCACAGCTCTCAAAGCTGGACAGAAGAAGGCTCTCTGCCTTTCAAAACCTGATTAGAGAAGGCCTTTGCTAATTTCCCATGCTCTGGAGGTCCCTATCCTTGACATAGCCTGCTCATGTCAGATAATACACATTCACTCCCTACTTTATTTACTGTCTGCAAAGGTCCCTTTGAAATGATTTTTTAAAATTAGCTTTCAAGTCATTTTCAAACAAACCAAAAAAATTAAAATTCACCAATAAGCCATAAATCTACAGAAAATGTACCTGGTAAGTGGAGAACTTATAGAAGAATTGACAGAAGCCCCAACTCAAGAGGCAAAGGTTAGCCTCTGCAGTAAGTCCCCAGAACACTCTGTATTTTTAACCCAGTTCTTTGCTTAAACAATTGTGTTCAGGACAGCTGAGGTGGATGGAACTTACCTTAGTTAGAGTAAGTGAGGTGACTTCTGACTTCCAAAAGACATTGGAAATCTGTCTGGGAAAATGACAGGGAAGAGAGTTGGGAGCAAATTAAAAACAACGATAGCATTTAGATAATTCTCAGACATTGCAAAGGCTCCTGTAGGAAGGCAGAGACATTTAGAAGTGTCAGAACCTGAAGTCCTTCAGCCAGAGGGAAGCCCTCCTGGTTATAAGGCTGCTGGGAAGCAGGAGACTTGCAGCAGCATCGAGTTCCATAATGCAGTCAATAGTGAAATCATTGTGAGAGCAATCTGTTTTGAGCCTATTTTTCTGTCCTAGTCAATGAGGTGTGAGGGCCAAAATAAGATACACAAGACATAACTCGTCAACAGGCTGGGGAAAAAAAAGCCTTACACATGAAGTAACCCAGCCAAAAGAGTCAAGAAAGATGTATGAGATACATCTTGGTTTGACCTAGAATATTTATTGACACAGGGAAGAAAATGAAAGGGATTCCTTCTGACCCAGCAAGTAGACCATTCTTGTTTAAATGACAAAAGTTTCAAGACTGAAGATGACTTTTTTTATATGTTCAGAATCAATCAGATATCAGAGAGTTGATCTCTATAAAGGATATTTTTGAAGTCACTTGGGAATTTAAATTTATCCACTTGTTTTATGGACTAAAATTCAAAAGTGTCTTAATATGAAAAGATACAGATTATTAACTGTAAAAGCAAATGCAGTATGATTACATTTAGGAAACAAACGTATACACTCAGAGGGAGACTGTGGGGAGGAGGGTAATCTGGAAGAAAATCTACTAGGGATTATCAGTATTTATCTTGATAAGAATGTCGCTATGATTTAATTTTTACATTTATTTATTTGTATTTATCCATTTATGGGTTTTTGAGACAGATCTCTTTGTGTGGCCCTGGTTGTTCTGGAACTTTTTATATCAACCAGGCTCAAACTGACAGACATCCACCTGCCTCTGCCTTCCAAGTACTGAGATTAAAGGTGTATATCCCCCTGCCCAGATCACACTTTAATTTTTAAGGTTAGTCTGTCTTTATCCTCTAGTTTACCTTTGTACATGGTGCTTTTGTGAAAATAAAAGGCTTAAGCTCCCCTGAGAATTACTTTATGAACCCAAATTTCTTTTTCCTTTATCTACATTTAACCCATAATTCAAAACAAAGTTCTGCCAATAGGTTTCCCTGCCTTCCTTCAGTATTTAATCAGAAATATAGAGGTTATATAGATAAGAAGCCTGGTTGATTAAGTCTAGTAAGTCATATAACTGAAAATTTCCTCAAGCAAACCTGCTTTAGGTAGAGTTGACTGTCTTATGCATAGCCTGTGTTTTTAATTTCTCTCAGCCTCACCAGAGAGACGGGTGGACATCTAGGGTCAGGATGGCACACTGATGTCTTGGATCATAACAATGCGTACAAATTAAGATTAAGTTTTAATGCCTGTATGCTATGGATGGCAAATCTCTGATTGAAACCTTAAGGCAGCCTCTGCACACACACACACACACACACACACACACAAAGAGACTATTTCTGAAAGGCCTGTGAGGAATAGGAAGAGGCCTCTCTTGCTTTACAGTGAGTCACACATGTGTGCCGACACTTCACTCTGACCCATAATTATTTTCAACACCAGAGATGTGAAGGCTATGTTTTATATGTATCTTTCTTGGGTATTCACAAAGGAAATAAAGAACAAGTGTATATTTTTGACTCTTAGAAACCAGTATAGGTTCCACATGGGAGAGGGGAAGATGGGGAGAAAATAACGTATGAGATTTTCTGTATCAGCCATATCACCATATGATATGGCTTATTCATATTCAGCTTATTTCTCTGAACACTGTGTATGTAAAATCATATACTTGATTGTGAAAACATACACGTCCTAGGGGATGTGCTAGATGATTGGGAGACAAAGAACAATCAAAGATAGAGAGAGTGAGCATAAATTCAGGATTTTAAGAAACTTTAGGGACAAGTGAAAAATAGTCATTCTAGGCCGGTCGTTAGTTAGTTTGCTTTTTCAACACAGGTTTTCTCTGTGTAGCCCTGGCTGTCCTGGAACTCACTCTGTAGATCAGGCTGGCCTCAAACCCGGAGTTCCCTCTGCCTCTGCCTCCCAAGTACTGGAATCAAAGGTGTGTATCACTATTATAAGCCATTGGCCATCAATATTTCTTACACCTTACATAGATGACAAAAAAATGTGTTGATTAAGTCCATGAGTAAATTTCAGCATTCATCTCTTTGGGGTGTTTCTTCTTCTTCTTCTTCTTCCTCTTCTTCTTCTTCTTCTTCTTCCTCTTCTTCTTCTTCTTCTTCTTCTTCTTCTTCTTCTTCTTCTTCTTCTTCTTCTTCTTCTTCTTGTTCTTCTTCTTCTTCTTTAAATGTTTATAATTTTCATTATATTTTACAAAATTGAAGGCTAGAAAATACTGGCCTTGGGGAGGTCTTTACAATGTCATTTTTAATAGTTCTTTTTTATTAGATATTTTCTTTATGTACATTTCAAATGTTATTCCCTTTCCTTGTTTCCCCTGAGAAAACCTCCTATCTCATCCCCCCTCCCCCTGCTCCCGCTACTGGCATTCCCCTACACTGGGGAATCTGGCCTTCACAGAACCAAGGGCCTCTCCTCTCATTGATGTCCGACAAGGCAGTTCTTCTATTTTAAGAAGATAATTTACTGTTCTCACCAAGGAATTGCATTACTCAAAATTCCGTTTTGGAAACTTAAGTTTTTGTCACTAAAGAGCAGGTGGGAAGTGAAGTTTGGTTCGGGGACATCTTGAGACAGAGTCTCACTAGGTAGCCCTGGCTTGTTCTTAAAACTCATGGCAACCAATCCTCCTGCCTCTGCCTCCCAAATGCTGGAATCAAAAGCATGAGTCAGTGCACATAGCTCTAAATATTCTCATTCTTAAAGTCTACCTATTTGAGAAATTAACAGAATTTTTCAACCATCTCCTTTGATTGCCTAACAGATCTATGAATTATATTAATGACTGTTATTACTTTGTATTTTGTGACCAAGATGACCTTGAACTTGAGACATCCTTCACTCTTCTGCCTCTTGAGTGCTGTGGTTATAGACTTGTACCACCAAGGTCAGCTCCTTTTTTCAAAGATTTTTGTCTTTCTTTTATCATGTTTTTCATAAGTTGTGAAAATGTGTCAATGGTTTTCATCAACCTGAAGATACCCTTTGGTAATCTCTTTACAGTCTTTAGCATTTCATGTCTAAACCCATAATCTTTATTTTTTTTAAATGTACTTGTTAATTTATTTATATGCATGGGTGTTATGTTTGCATGTATGTCTGTGAACCATGTGTGTGGCTGGTGCCCAAAGAGGCGAGAAAAAGGAGTGGGATTTCCTGGTACTGGAGTTCCAGATGGCTGTCAGCTGCCCTGTGGGTTCTGGGACTTCAACCTGGATCCTCTGGAGGAGCCGTCAGTACTCTTAAATACTGACTCATCTCTCTAACCTCCAATATTATTATCTCAATGTTACTGTGTATTTGCATGTCCCATCCCTCACTCATCTATAAACAGCCTCAGGGCAATGGTTTACCTATCTTTGAATCTCTGGTGCTAAGCCCAGAGCCTAAGGCACAGACTATGCTTAAAAGAAAAAAAAAATTTCAAAGGACAAAAGAATGAGCTGTCACACAGACTAAATTATGCCTAAGAGTTCCTTTTAAAATATTTCAAAATTCTACAATGTACGAGTATATTATACCAACTCACCTCCCTTCTACTTGGGGTAAATCTCCCTGTGCTTCGTAATCTCCATCCGCAGACTGTTGAAGATCCCTAAGACTGGTGAAAGGAAGAAAGAATATATGCAAATGTGCTCTGTTAGACTGCAAAAAGTGCAAACATGATGTAAGGATTTCCTCATTCTAGCAGTCTTATCAAAAGAGGAAATTAAATTTATTGGCCTTGCAAGAGCTTGTGGTTTGTGGCTTCCACCGAAGCAGGAAGTGAGGTCTCTGAAAGAGAGGCAGGGAAAGGTTAAAGGAACGATGCCCGGAGCCGAAGCAGGAGCCAAGCAGGAGCTGGAGCCGGAGCCACCACAGCCTTCAGCTTCTGTGGGAGGCTCTGAGGCAGAACTGAAACCTGTGACTCAGGGCTTTCCCTCATGGCTTGTCTTTGGTCATCAAAAGATTTTTTTCCATGTAAATGAGGACATTAATCTTCAAGAAGGATGAGGAGTGGAGATGTAAGCACAGAATCGAAATTAGCCGGTCATGAGCATGGACAGAGCGTACTCTGCCTATCACTGTTACGTTCATCTTCGGGTCTCTCCTCCCCTCCCCCCCCCCGCCCCGTGTCAGGGTAGGAGGGTGCAACCGAGCGCTGCGTGTGTACAGCTGCCGTCCATATGCAAGCAGTGCCCTGGGGGCCACCCAAGGGCGTTGGATCCCCTAGAAGTGGAGTTATGGTTGGTTGTGAGCCACCATATAGGTGCTGAGAATCAAACCTGGGTCCTCTGCAAGAACAAGTGTTTTGTTTTGTTTTGCTTTGTTTTCCCGAGACAGGGTTTCTCTGTGTAGCCCTGGCTGTCCTGGAACTCACTCTGTAGACCAGGCTGGCCTCGAACTCAGAAATCCACCTGCCTCTGCCTTCCAAGTGCTGGGATTAAAGGCATGCGCCACCACTGCCCAAGAAGAGTTCTTAACCACTACCCCATGAACGAAAAAAAGAAATAAAAAGGAAAGGAACATGCCTGGTCCTGGGTGCGGTGGAGAAGAAGGTTTATTATAGAAATGTGCTGGAGCACAGCCAGAGGCAGGGACATCTGGCAGAATCCAGAGTGGACATGACCCTGAGCCATGTGAGGAGAGTGGGGAGGGGTGAGGAGAAGAGAGAAAGGTGAACCAGGTGCCACCCACAGGAAGCCCAAAGGTACTAAAATGGTTGGATTATATAAAGAAGTGCAGCCCAGCCCCCCTGGGGGGGTGCTGGCGAGTTCAGGGTAGGGTGGGGTATATCAGCCAGCAGGGCCCTGCCAGTAAAAGGAACGGACTAAGGGATGCAGAGAGAACCTTGTAGCAAGGTTTGATCTGATATGTGAAATAGGCACCTCAGCCATTTCTCCCAGGTTTGAAACCTAACCCAAGGCATATTTAAGTGAGAGGGCAATTGGAGTTTGCTTCTTTCCTTCAACTATGTGGGTCCTGGGTATTGAACTCAGGCCATCGGGTTTAATGACCTGTGCTCTTACCTCCAGAGCCACCCTACCTGCCCCATGAAGACAATATTGTGTTAACCAAGGGGTCCAGCTTGTCTATGAAGTCATGCTTGCTCCCAGTTCTCCATGGTCAGTTGGCAGCAGATCATGGTGAGGACCTCATAGTGGCATATGGCTGGTCAACTGATGGCTGGGAAGTAAAAGACTGTGACAGATGGAGAGACCAGCTCTTCAAGGGCTTCTCTTCTAAGACCCAAAACTCCCCAAAGTCCCACCCCTCAGATTTCCCACTGTTTCTCACTACTGAGAAGCTGGAGACCAAGCCTCCAACACAAGGGGAGTCTTTATGAGTCATTTAAGATTCAGACTCTATGGGCTAGCAAGGTCTTCTCAGGCCAGGGTAGAATGAAAGAATGATTTTTAACAAGAACATAATCCACAGAGGGGCTAGCTCTTGCATCCCAGCCTGGAGATTCTATCTTCCCAGCCACTTCTGCTGATTTGTTAAAAGATTTATTTATTTATTTATTTATTTATTTATTTATTTATTTATTTATTTGATGTGTGAGTGAGTTAGCCAGGCAGAACCCTCAGTGGAGGGATAAGGACACCAATCCACCTGCAAAACCTTAGACCCAAAATGTGTCCTGCCCACAAGAAGTGCAGGGAGAAAGATGGAGCAGATTGAGGGAGTGGCCAACCAATGACCCATCCCTTGGGCAAGCACCAATTCTTGACACTATTAATGATACTCTGTTATGTTTGCAGACAGGAGCCTAGCATAACTGTCCTCTGAGAGGCTCCACCCAGCAGCTAATGGAAATAGATTCAGAGACCTTCAGGGAAATATTAGATAGAACTCAGGAAGAGTTGAGGGAAAGGATTGAGAGACCTGGTAGGGAAAGGGATTCCACAAGAAGACCAACAGAATCAACTAACCTGGAACCTTGGGGGTTCCCAGGGACTGAACCACCAACCAAAGAACATACACGGGCTGGACCTAGGCCCCCTCACATATGTAGCAGATACGCGGCTTGGTCTTCATGCAGGTTCCCAACTGTGGGGAGTGGGGGCTGTCCCTGACTCTGTTGCCTGCCTGTGGACCCTGTTCTCCTAACTGGGTTGCTTTGTCTGGCCTCACTGAGAGAGGATATGCCTAGTCTTGCAGAAACTTGATGTGCCAGGGTACCCAGGGGACCCTCACTTAGAGGATAAGGGGAGAGGGGATGATTGGGAGGTGAGGGTGGGCTGAGAGTGAATACATAAATTAATAGGGGGAAAGATTATTTATTTAATGTATAAGTAAGTGTTCTATCTGCATGTGCACCTTCATGCCAGAGGGCATCAAATTCCATTAATAGATGGTTGTGAGTCACCAGGTGGTTGCTGGGAATTGAACTCAGGACCTCTAGGAAGAGCAGTCAACACTCTTAATGATGAGCCGTCTCCCCAGCCCTCTGCTAATTTTTATAACGGTACTTAGGGAGAAATCAAATCCTACTCTTCCAGAACAGTAATCCTTAACAGAAGCTCAACTTCAAAATGAGGCAACATGGAAGCCAGAGAAAACAACTCTGGACATGGGGTATCTGTGAGCAGACACAGGCTCTAATTAGTAGCAGGTACATAATTTTGAAAACGGTTATTTCTGTATTTCCGAGGAGACTACAAATGTTGTTCATGTCTGCCTTCCTCCCATCACACACTCAGTTTATTGTTTAGGACGTTGTTTCAAGAAACATTATACTGTTTCTACATAAAGATACCTTTCTCCCAAGCGGTGGCGAGCTAGGCTCCTCTCTGAGGAGGACATGAAGAGATCCGCAGTTGCTTGCCCTAACTCCTGGAACCTGCCTTAGGAGGGGAGTGAACCATCTCCTTTTGTGAATCCTCAAGGAGGATCCTACATTTCCAGAAAGGTTTTTTTTTTCTCCTTCTGCCCTTCCTCCCAGTGCACATTAGAACCCGAGGGTTTTGTGGGTATTGGTAACTCATTGAGGGTATGGGAGCTTCCTCTTATCCTTAACCTTCAGTTTGATTTAATCAGTTTACACTAGGCAATTCTTCGCAGCAGCAACGCTAAGGTTACCTGGAAGCTGTGGTGGAGCAGGTTTCCTCAGGAGATGGCGCCACAGCCCACTCCCTTTATCAACCGGCCCGCAGCTCAAAACCTCTGCGGGGCCGGGCACGCAGCTTCGCTTGCTCTGTAGAGCTTGACCTATGGCCGAAGCGATCTCAGAATCTAGCGAGTGCCCATCACTCGGGTGGTCCTCCAGTCTGCACCTGCGCGTCCTCCTCCAGATGCTTCGTCAGCGAGTGTCCCCAGTGCAGCCTGTCCCCAGGTAGCCACCAAACTTAAGGACTGTCAGAAGGCCTTGGAGGTCTGCGTGAGTCCCGCGTGCTCAGCACCGGACCAGGAGCACAGGGCAACGAGAGGTTCTGGTCCTCCCGACATTGCAGATGGGTCCGCGGCCAGACTCACAGCAGGGGAAGCAGAGTGACTCTGGAAGGAACAGATTCAGAGTGCAAAGGAGCTTCCAGCGGTCCGGGAGGGGGCGATATTCACCAAGCTCTTCTGAAGAGCTACTGCAAAGTGGAGGTGGCTAAGGATAGTGTTTGAATGGGAAATAAAAAATCTGAAGCAGAAGTCCTTACACCCGGGAGGCTGGTCTGCTGCAAGGAGGCTCTCATTTTCAAACCCTAAGATGATACAAGTGTGCTCCTGCCTATCTCCAGCTCCCACTCTACACAACACACACACACACACACACACACACACACACACACACACACACACACACGGGTTGCAACACTTCATTGACAGAGTAGCCGGAGAGTAGATGCCTGGAGTTGCTATCAGATCATTCCCTCCATCCATTAGTCTCTTAGATTCTTCCTTTCCACAGCGATTTGACTGTAGATAAAGAAGCATCAGCAGGATTCTGACTGGAGCCTGAGTTTGAGGGCTTGCTTTGTGGAGTCGCTAAGATCTTTGGACCCTGGAAAGTCTTCCTTAGAGTGTGTTAGAAAACAACGTGAAAAAACAGAGCCCAAGTCAACATTCAACAGCTCCTAACCAAACCCCTCCCCTGCCGGCAACTTCCCCCTCCACCTCAACCAGCTAAATTCAAGTAAGAAAGCAATGTAAGGCCTCCAGAAATGTTAAGATTCTCTAATGTCATTAAGAGCCTCAAAGACTGTAGTTCATCTCTGAGACCATTATGATACTTAAGCACACATTATTTAATGACAGTTCTTACGTATATGACACCATTCAAACACATGCTCTGTAACCAACTATCAACTTTCCCTCAAGATTGCCATTTAGATTATTAAAATGATCCTATTTTAAGAGCAGGCTTGGTGGCCTGTAATCTTGATGGAGGGTGGAGGGGTGGGGTAGGGGATCCGGGAGCTCTAGTACCCCCTTACCTACATGACTAGTGAGGACTAGATGATGAGACCCATTTTCAAACATCAAGAAGAGCTCATTTAAAATTGAAATTTGCAAATCTCACTACATAATTTTGAAAAATTGCTTGTATGCAGCAGTTTAACCATGAGTAAATGCTTCCTACAAAGTTCCTGCATTTCCAACCTGACCTGATAAAGTTGGGAGACCTGAAGACTTTTCAACCTTCAATTCAAAAAAAAAAAGGTCTTTATGGCTGGGGTGAAAAGGAGCTGGTGAGCTAAGCCAACGGGGCAGTCTGCCTTTACTATGTGCAAAAGCATTCAGACACATGGCGACCCTTTCGCAATAAAACTTTATTGATGATCGTTTGAAAGTTATAGCAACTCCAAGGTTATAAAACTTGCCATAAAATACCAAGCAGTCATTAGTTTACCTGACCTCATTTCAATATAAACTTCCACAAAACATTTTATTTTGTTCCTTCCTATAAGTGGAGAAAGGAACTCGAGGAGGGTTAAACATAGCAGCCTTTGATTGAGGACCCAAGATCTGCAATTTGACACCCTGACCTTCGTGTCTACAAATAAACAGTGAGATTTACACTCTGTTCTTACCTGTAAATATGACGGTGAGGATGCTAACAGCACCTATAGTTTAGCTCCAACCATCCATTTGTAGAACATGACCCAACCTCAAACTTGGATGAGTGTTGTTTCTCTGTGGAAGATCATCTTTAAGAGTTGTTAAGGCCATTTGTGTTGTAAGTCTAAGGAGCAAATGGCCGAATGTGTGTCATGTGACCGGAAGAGTGAGTTGTTTGACAGTCCGGTTGGGGCACAGAGGAATTGAGAGATAAATGGAGAGTTAGCGCTTCCTCTACCCTCAGTTATGAGTTTGGAGGAAGGCAACTGCCCAACAGACAATACCAAGAAGCCTGCAGGAGAGAAACTAAATCAGGCTTTGTTAAAAGTATTATTGTGGTTCAGCCGACTGCACGTGTGGACTCTGGGATCGTGGAGAAGCCGGTCCTGCTCCACTTTGATTCCGCTGGAGTTCATGCTCTGTTAATGCTTTGGGTAAGGTAGGCCAGTTTACCTGCTTTTAGGGCAAAGGGATCTCTGAGCAACAACAGATGGTAAGGATGACTTTGTGTTAGCTGTGTGCTAGTTTCTTTCCAACATGTAGAGGTCTGGATACATTTGTCATGGGTTGTTTAAAATATAAGCTTCAAGACAGATCCAAGCATATATGCATTTATGGTGGTTTAGAAATCTAAATGAAAAAAGGGAACAACTTTATGACCTCACTGGAACTCATCTTGATAATGTTATGCTTAGTTTCCTGGTGTGCCTTAAAATATTTTGGGGATTTCATGGACTTTAAACCAGAAAAGAACAACTTAAAAAATCAAACTCTCATGCAAAATTCGACTTTCTTCTTCAGAATGGTGAGTGAGCATGTGCTTGGCAGAGAAAGGTAGCATCTCACAGAAAGGGAACTAAAAGAAGAGAGAGATATAGGAGGAAGCCTTGGAAAAAGTAAACTTTCCTGGCGTCTAACACACACACACTCACACACACTCATGCATACACACACATACTCACACACCTGTACACAGTCACACACAGACTTACACACATAAACACACACTCTCACACACTCACACAGACTCACATACACAAAAACTCACACAGACTCACATACACGTCCATACACACATGCATGCACATGCACACGCATACACACATACAGTCACACACAGACTCACACACATACACACACATGCTCAAACACAGACTCACACACATACACACAGTCACACACAGACTCACACACACACACACACACACTCTCACACAGACTCACACACATGCAGTCACACACACACACTCACACACACGCAGACTCACATACAGTTGGTAGGTGCTTTTGAGTTGCCATTTTATATTCCATGTGCATAGTCCAAGTGTTGCCTTGCATCAAGAAAGAGTTATTACATTTCTTCAAATTAGCATCAACTTCCAGGAGTGGAAGGAGAGGAAGCTTGCAAACTAAATAGCCTCTGGAGTGAGTATGACATCTAAATCAGGCTTAGAAACACATACATCAGAGACTGGAGATGTAGCTCAGTGGTAGAACTTTGGACTACTATGTATGGGACCCTAGGCTTGAATTCTTGCACTGAAAAAAAGTTCAGGAATAGGAATTTTAAATTCAGTCCTTTGAGCTTGGGGCATTTTGGGAAAGCTCTCACCATGGGCTATCCTCAGGAAGAAGCTGACAAATTGCCTTCATAAATGAGATGGCTACATTTATGTATTGAGACCCACATGAGTATATAAACCTATTGCCAATAATGCATCCTTAGTAATAGCAAAAACTTTAACGTTTTTGTTTATATATCTTTCTGTTATTAACCCAAGTGTTCATTTTGTTGTTGTTTTTTTTTTCTAGATTCTTGGAGGGGATGATGAAAGGGAGAAAAGGTTTCTCTCTTTAAAAAATGTTACAGGAAATAGATCTTCCACCCTCAGCATCCATCTCAGAATAAATAATCTTTATTCAAGAAGGCCAATGGGACTCCTCACACCAAGGCTTCACTGTGGCCATATTAATGGCTCACTAGCCACCTCTAGGCAATGTTATGCAAGCACTGATTTTTCAGTGTTTGGTTCTTCAGAAACTATTCACTTGGACTCGCTTTTCTGATTGTCCCTTTCAGTCTATTCCAGAGAAGATATGGATAGTACTTAAAGGGATTCCTAAAACACTCCCAGTTTTAAAGAGATTGTAAAGTACAGCAAGGCACACACCTCAGCTGCTTATATTCTGTTCTGAGATACGTTTTTTTTTTTAAAGTATTTTCATTTGCCTTCCTGGATGATTAGTTAATTAAGGTTTCGGTAAATGATGAAAAATATGTTTCCAGTATGCCTTACAAGTACATTTGTTTGTAACTTTTTGACCGCTGGGTGGTAGAGTTATGAAACTTCAAATTATACCTTGGGTTCTGGAGACTTGTACAGACTATATAACTTTGCCCTCATCATTTTATTGACACAAGAAACTTTCCCAGAAGATGGGAGGAAATGCACTTTTATGTAGTGTCATCTGAGTGTGTGTTATTCATTCCTTCTATAGAATTCAGCATACTTTTTTTTCTTTACCCTAGGGGTACATTTTCTAAATGAGACTAATTTGCTCTAATAGAAATAATGGTATCTTCTATGCACCTAATACCTTTATCCCCAAACATTCATGTGCCTTAGCAGTTTCATGATGAAACACACTGATCATATGCATGCTATGGTCAGAAGCCTTGACTCATCTTACCAGGAAACTCCGAGGTTAACCCTGTGTTCTCTGCCCTCCCTTCTTTCTTCTTTTCTGCTGTGGAAGAAACACCAACTCTCCAAATAATTTTGTTTCAGAGCTAAATATTATAAAAATAAGTCTAATTCCAAATAATAGCATCTTAGCTACCTTTGAATTAAAAGAAGAAACTAGGGGAGGTTGATTTTGGAGGTCATAATCTTTAAATAATTTGGCTATATTGGAATTTCCAGAACTTTAATAAATAGCATGTCTTTCTACTATAGATCCTTCTCCTAAGGGGAAACTGTGGATCCAAAAACAAAAACCGAGAAAGTGAAAAACCAAAGAAACTGCACCTGCTTACATCAGTTCCCACTTGGGAACATCATTTTTTGTGTCTGGGTTGAAGAAATGTCTAGAACCAATTTTGAATAATAAAATTCTATATCTGAGAGATCTGAGAAGTCTGTAAGTAATGGCCAGCTGCTTTTATCTTTTTTTTTAAATGGACTTTTAAAATGTGAATTATAAGCTAATTTGCTATCTTTAGTTTTAAACCTATTTCCCAATACATACAATGTGATACTTTCATCTAGCAACTCTGAAATCTGCTGGCTTGATAAATTTACACTGCAAAAGGAATCTGCCCAGGCTGGTAGGTTGGGGGGCTTTTTCTTTTAAATAATAGTGGCAGTGATGGCTGCCCTGTTTGCTAGAGTGGCCTGGCTAGGAAGACTTGTAAATGTCCCATGCTTTATACAGTCAGGAAGCTAGAGTGATTTAACCCAACCGACAGAATCTTGAATTTTCTATTCCTTGACTTTCAGGGGTTTACTTTTTTTTCCCCTTAAACTGGCATTATGAGCAATCCCCCCCCCCAACATCCAGTAATGGGATCATTATTTCTCCCCCTAGTGAAAGGGTGTCTCTAGGAACAGGACCATGTGTTGGAGCAGAAGGCAGTCTCAAAGGAACTGAATTAGAATCACTCTGGCAATAAAAATTGCTAAGGGAATTTGTGTTGTCAGCTCGCCAGAACATCAGATTCACACCTCTGGTCCTACAAGAGGTGCTAGGGGGCTTTTAAAAAGTCCTCTGTAGCTACAACCTTGGTTTTCTAGCCCACTAAATAGTGGTTCACCCTTTAGCCTTTGCCTAGGGCTGTTGTCTTGACCCTGAGGGAAACAGAACTAATCTTCTTTCCCCAGCCCTCTAGATTCACCCAGAGAGCCTGTCCAGATTGGCAATACTGGTACAGCTGTAGTATATGCAGGACACTGGCTCAACATTTTGGGTGCTAATCCCCAGCCACCACAACCCCACCCCCCTCAACCATTATATCTCTAGGCTGAATAGACAACAGCAGCAGAATCCAAACAACAGCACTTCAATACCCCAAACCTGTAAAACAGACTTTAAGAAGAATTCGTACAAAAAGTAAAGAACTGTGAGAATTGTCCCTGCTGTTTAATACCCTCCGGGCATTTTCCTAAACTTTCCCTCACGAAATCTTTCTTGAAATCTCTCTCTTTTTTTTGTATCCTTCTCACTTAGGAGGTTTTGGTTTGCTTGTCCGTTGTTGCTGCTACTGCTGTTGTTGTTGTTATTATTATTGTTATAGATTTTGTTTTAATTAAATTTGTTTTGTCAAATGCTACCTGACTAAGATGTGCTCTTAAACATCTGTGTAACTGTTTAAAACTGCACAGGTAGTCTTATTAGATGTGCTTATTGTTTCATTATATAAATAAGATTCTTTAAAAATATTTTTGTGTCTATGCAAAGAGCAAAAGTCAACATTATTATTTGGTTTTCAACTAAAAAAAGAATTTAAGCAAACTGGGATCTTAGTAGAAGGGTTTTTGCCCAGCAAATATGAGGCCCTGGGTTCAATCCTCACCACTGCAAGAGAATAAAAAGATGTGAACTAATATATACTAACTTACAACATTTTGTTGTTGAAAGGTAAATCATGTAATGTCAGCAATCTACTCCAACCCAGAACCTTAAAAGCAAATGTACCTGGTGTCAAAATTCGTTTACTTTGCAATTATATTATACTGTATTGTATAATCTTAGTTTATTAAAGGAAGAATTAGATGTGTGGAGGGGCGTTTTGTGTGCTTTCCTTAAGCTTCGGTTTTCTATGAAAACTGCTTGGTGTGTGTGTGTGTGTGTCCCTCAGGGATTTTTCCAGAGATCCCTTTTTCATTAGTAGAGGGGTGGGTTTACCATCTCCCACTCGCTCAGACTGTAGCCTGTCTCCACTGACAGAGCCTCTTGCAAGAAAGTGGGGAGGTAGACTCCTTAACAGGGACTGCTTGGCTGGAATTTTTAGACAGGCTTTGGCAGAAGTAAGAGAGAAAGGTTTTCTCTGGTCTCATTGAAGGGAGTTTCTTGGGGCAGACAATCTGCAATAGAAGGTCCTACCTGCGCCTGTCCAATCTCCAGTGGGAGTCAAGGCCAGGCAGCAAGGAGCAAGTGCGGCTTGTAGGCGCCTGGCTGGAGACCTTGCAGGTGGGTCGATGGCTGTTGAAAAGCTGCTTCCGGCCTGCAGGACTCCCGGTGACCCACGCCGAGATGCGGGCTGAGACATCCTAGTCTGGACAGGAATTTCAGTTGAAAATACCTGTTTAAAATCGCCTCAGTCCAGTCAACTGGGAATTGACTTCGCTCGTCTCCCATTTAGGGGCGACAACAAAAAAACGAATTCACCGAATTCACCGTGGTCCACAACTAAAGCAAGTCTCCCAATCCAGAAAAGTTCTCTGGCTGGAGGAACCAAATCAAGGCTTTCTCTTCCCTTGATTGCCACGTCTCACAGAGCTCACTAAAGTCATTTTGTCGTTATGTTTTAAACACGAAACAGTTCGTTTCCGAGCTATCTTCAGGGTAAGGCAAGGGGGGAAAGACTTGAAATGGATTCTCGATGCGTCTTCAGGAAAGGAAGACGGTAGCAGTAAGTAGGAACTCTGCAGAGAAAGCAGCTAATTCTACCACGTGCACTTTCAGGTCAACTGGGCCCACTAGCTGTGTTACTGACCGGTTCTAATTTTATTGTTTCTGGGCACCTTCTGATTTTGTTCCCACTATAGTGCCCCCCCCCCCACACACACACACACGAGAGAGAGAGAGAGAGAGAGAGAGAGAGAGAGAGAGAGAGAGAGAGAGACACCAGTACAAATTCCCAGAAAAGCAAAAGTGAATATTTTCTGTGCTTGGGTTGACATGCCGTGGACACGTCATGCCAGTTCCAAAACAAATTGAGCCTCAGTACAAAATTTCTTCTGGTCCTGCCTTGGCCCTCTTTTTGCTGTGAGGCTGGGCAATGTTGGGAGATGTGTGGTCCCCCTTCTGGCTGCACTCTGCTTTCTTGACCTGGCTTACGACGACGTTCTGGAGAGGGTCAGAACAAACAGCTGGAACCCAGGCGCTCTTTCCGGCTCTCTTCTGGTCAGCCTTGACCTATTCAAGCTGGCATTCTGTCCATAGCGAGGAGTACCAGGAAGCAGGTCCCCTTTGACAGGCTTTGGGCTTTGACTAGGGGAGGCTGTCTTTCCTAAGATGTGAAGGGAGTAGAGAGTGTTCACTTCCCTTGTAGACACCTCCAGTATGGAGTCTTTTCTTCTTTTCTGGGGCCTTTAGTAAGGAGCTATTCCCGCAGAGTGGGGAAACCGGAAAAAGCAAGGATAGTAGGAGCCTAGCAGGACTTCTGACTTACTCTTGCTTGATAAAGGAGGTTATGTGACCCCCTTTAAGTGTCTTAGACGTTCATATTTGATCTACACGCGTGTTTTATCGTTGTAAAGGCCACTGCCGCTTTGGAAGGTTATCGTGTTTGACTTTGTAGTTTCCCACCAAATAGTGGGATGAGCTAGCAAAGAAGCGGTCCACCATTCTCTTCCCTTCCTTTAGCAGAGCTTCTTTTCAGTTTTTAGCTTTTCCAGCCCATAGAGCAAGGACAAGAGCAAATCCATGACCTGGGTCGCAACCCCCCCCACCCCCCCACCCCGATCCCCCAGGGCGGCGAAAGATCCTGCAAAATAGGGTGTGGGAGGGAGATCGGTGCTTGGGTTTAACGCGATGGCGCGTGATGAGGCTCAGTACGCGACTTAGAATTCAGCACAATGTTAAGGTGAATTGAAGCCTTCGATTTGCAAACGCCCTTCCAGACTTGTCGGCGCTGGAGCCAGTCTCGCGCCTGTAGGTGGCGCTACGATGAGGTGCCTGGGTGAAGAGAACTCTGAGGTCTGAAAGACATTAAAGGAAAAAAAAAATCTGAAGAAAATTTCCACAGCTCCCTTTCTGCTTCTCCACCTCGGCCTGCTACTTTTATTTCGGGGGAATAGCGGAGACAATACCGCGGGACTCTGAGCTCTGCTAGGTGATAGAGCAGAGACTGCTGGAAGGAGAAGTCCTACCTCACTGTCCAGTGTCTATGTGCAAGGACAGCATCCGGTCACCAACTGTCCGGAGGGAACGCGCAGTGATTTACTCCCAGGTCCTCGCATCAACGAATGTACTAGTGACTGACCTGATGCTTCTTGAGGGCTGACTTTCAAATGCCATAAATCATGTCTAAAGCGGTTTGGCCCTAGGTCAACAGCTTGTGCCCATCCAAAGCTTGGGTAGTCTAGGGCTACCGCCCGGCCCTAATAAGAAGAGGCGCTCTTCGGATCAGGTAGCTTGCGAGCAACCCTGACCACCCCTGATATAGAGCATAACCTGACCACAGTAACCGGCACTCAACTCCTGGCCTTCACAAGTGCTGTCCTGAAACCAGAACTACACGTGCGGCCTGGTTCTCCTTTATCTTTTCCAGACAGCTTTAGGCTAATAGGGTCTTTCCAGGAGGTTGCCTCATTGTGCTAGCACAACAAACTCCTGGGAGGAAGCTCACAAACCACTGCACTAAACAGCCCACAGTTTTGATCCCCCCTCACTCCCCGCCCCCAGCTGCAGCTCTCAAAGTCGAGTGGAAGCTCAAGGTCATTGAGTGACCGAGGCCAGAGTGCTCGCCAACATACATTCACTACTAAAATTGCAACCCTGGCGAGGTTCCCTCTGGACACTTACGGGGTCAGCGGGGCCTTCCCCCACGCCCAAGACTCCTCCCAGTCGCTGTCCCTCAGTAGAGACCCTATTCATGCGTGCACTTGCTGCCCTTCAGTTTTACTCCTTGAACAAAAATACATTCTCTCTCTCTCTCTCTCTCTCTCTCTCTCTCTCTCTCTCTCTCTCTCTCTCTTTTGAGGCTCTGATAAACAAACAAACGCAATCGTACGACAGGCTCAAAGCCATCCTTCTGAAAGTAATTCCACCGCTTAAAACTGAAAAATGGGTGTAATTTGCGTTCAGAAAGTGATGTTAGGGTCACGGCAATTTCCCGGGCCTTTATTTATTTTTACTTTAAAGTCTTTAGGGAAGATTTGCTTATAGACTCGGATCCAGTATGAGAACCCCAGCAAACCCGCTCGCCTTCAAGGCGGGAGGGGGGGCTGAAGGTGAAGAACAATTACTGAGTGACGCTAATATGGGGAAACTGAAAAGAAATGTCGATTGTTTTTATTGTAATAGAAGGAGTGAGCAAACAGAAAAACCAACCCCGGCTGATCGGAAACAGGCAGGCGGAGAATGAAAAGTGGGTTTCAGGCCGCAACAGGCCCCTCCCTCCCCTGGCCTGGGAAGGAGAGAGCCGGAGCTAAGCGCTCGCCGGACTCCAGCACTGGCTCCCCGCGACCGTCCAGCCCCTGCGTGCCGGGGACGTGTTCCCAGCTCTTGCCCACCCTCCCGCAGCCTCACCTGCTGCAGAGGAGGAAACCTTCTCGGTATGCGAGGTTCCTCCATCTGGTGGAAGGCTGATCAGCCAGGAAGCAACGCTTCGGGAGTCCTTGGACTCCACTTGGGGTCCCCTGAAGCTTCTAGCTGCGCTGGTTCGTCCGCAGCGTCGTCGCGGGCGAGCCAAGGCCAACAGGTCAGTGTGCTTCCCTCTCGTGCTTCCCTAACCTTCCCTGGCAGAGGACCTCTGCAGGCTGGCTCTGTCCTCAGTCTCCAGTGGTTGTTTCTTCTATCTGCTGCCACCGCGGCTTGGGACATAGATTTGCAGGGTGAGCCTTCTTGGGAGAATCTGGCCTGGCCGTGGGTGCGGGGCGCGCCGGTTGCCCTGACGTTTACTGGGGAGCTTAGTGGGTGTGCTGTGCACAGACCCTGCAAGACTGGGCCCTAATTGGGCAGCCAGATCCGAGGGATCCTAGTTGCTTTTTTTTTTAAAGTCAAGTGCAATGCTACACTCACCTAACACAGGCATGCTGTAGAGGATCAACTCAAGGTCCAGCCTTTGCCTGAAAGCTTCCCCTAGATAGCTACAAGAACTCACAGTACTCTGGAAAACTGTCCTGGACACTGCTTCCCAAGGAGCTTTGGCAGGGCATAGTGACCTGGGCCTTGCTTGACGAGGCATGCTCCTAGCAGGGGACAAGTTGCAGAGTTCAGTGCCTACTTACTCTGCCCTAACTCCTGTGTTGATCTCAACCGCGAGTAGAAAAAGAGACCCTTCTAATCTTGCGCCTCTCTCTCGCCCTGCCTTCTCTTCCGCGGTCGCCAACGACCTATGTGGACACAGACGCCGTTCTTATGTACTCACCGAGATCAAATGAGTGCTCGCACACAGCCTAGAGTGCTGCCTTCCCGTGGGGGCAGCTGCTCGGATGCTTTGTGAAGGGCTGTGGGAAGAGCTAGATTCCACTTCCTGCGCATCTCTCCTCAGACCTCGCTGGTGCCCAAAGGGACTCGGGGTGCTCTGCAAGTGGTAGGCTTGTGGCATTTGGGACCACTGACAGATTTATGAAGACTTTACAAGCATCTAACCTGGGTCGTTGGAGGCAGGATTGAATTCAACAGAGGAGAAGCCCTGGGGGTAAAACTAGCTCCGCAGCGGTGTGCGGGCCTAGCTGGCCCTGTATCTCTGGGCTTGGCTTCCGCAGTAGGCTGCCCGGTGCCAAGTGTGTAGAATCCTGGAGTAACCTCCTCCTTCACACCCTCTGGTCCTCCAGCTTCCAGTCTCCTACTGAGTAAATATTTACCCAGAGAAGGGGTCACCCCAGAGGAGGCCTTAGCGTCTAGGGAAAGACTTTTGGTTTCCTTCTGGCCTGAGCCAGCTGCGGGCCTTTCTGGGTATGTTTTGGTTTTGGTCTTAAGTTTCTCCTTTTAGTAAAATTTCCCCTTATTCCTCTATGACCCCCTGGATCCAGATCTCAGTAATCAGGGGCCCTGGACCTCGGTGACCCTTGCTCTTTCTCGAAGTCCTGCATCCCGATGTCCACTAGGGCTCACTGAAGGGCTCTCTCCTCCCTCTCTTCCCCTCTTCTACCCACTTCTTCATTCCTTCCTCTCTCACCTCACACATCTCCTCCCTCCTGGTTTTTGCTGAGACTCCTCCGGGGGTCCCTCCGGTACTGACTGCCCTTGCTTGGGAAGGGAAGTTTCCTCACTGGCCCCTTCTTGGAGATGACGTGGCTCTCCTCTACTCCAGCATCTTCGGTTTATAAGGTCCCTAAGCACCGGGTGGTCATGAGTGCTGAAAGTGGCCCAAAGCACCCAAGGTTGATTTATTCTGGGCCTCCAAGAATATTCTGGTAGGTGGGCCTGAGGGACACTGAGGATCTATACCCAGTAAAATGCTGCCCACGGATGCCCGGGGAGATCACCAACAGCCAGGTCCAACAGATGGAAACCTATAGATGACCATAGACCTGTGCAAGAGCGAGGGAGATGTGCGACAGCTAAAGGGGGTAGCAGTGGATGCTGTGTACTAAGCCCCCAAGCAAGAATGCATACAGGTCTCTTGATCACTCCGGGTGGATGAAGCTAGATTCGTATGAGGACACCACATCTTGCCAGTCTACACAAGCTGGGGCGCTGTCCCTGTATACCAGTTCAGAAGGGGGTGAAATACTCAATGGGTGCACTGAAGTGGGGCAAGGGGCACTCTCAGAGCACACTGCTTCTGCGGGTTTGTGTGAGGATGAAGGGTCCTCGTCAAGGGGCAGAACATAATCCTTTCTGTGCACAAGTCTCAGGCAAAGTTCTGATCTCCACCCAGTCTCTGAGTCGCAAGTAATTTATACTATAGCACTGGGGGGGAGGGGGTGTGCTTCTGAAATCTTGGCTTTCCTTGTTATAAAGCACCGGACTACGAAATACAACAAGTATTGAGCGGAGACAAGGATAAAACCACAAAGTCAAGCCTTGAAATGACTGAACATCTGAAACCAACAAATAAAAGGGGGACTATGTTCAAGTATTTCTGTTTGTAAAACCTTACTGTGAAATACCTGACTGCAATAAAAGACATTTGAAGTAATCTTTCAAATCCTTCACAGCTCAGTAATTTGAATTTAGAGTGCACACCCAGCACAGAAGCAGGCACCTGGAGATCAATGTTCATCTCCAAGACTGATTACTAGACGTCCTGGGCTCTTGTCATTTACTGGTGAAGATCGAGGTCCGTCTGATTTCTTTGTGTGCCCCCCCCCCCTAGGGAGAGTGCACGCATCATCCCACATCTTAGGTGTGTGTAAAAGAGAGGCCAGTTGTGATGGAGACGCAGTAATATCATCCCCTTTCCGCTGTAATACAAATACCCAAATCCATTCACAATGTTTCTCTTTCTTATTTCGTTCACATTTGTCTTAACCTTGTCTCCATAAATAAATACATTTCTCTGTCTTAAAAATCGTTCTATCCTTTTCGGACTTCGGGTGAATGAAAGTGAAAATCCTCAGGTAGGCAGAAGCCCTGCATCTCTGGTAGCTAAATTGAAGTCTCAGGGAATTACGCACCCGTGCTCAGAGGCAGTCCCAGCGGGTACCTCCTTGGGGCTGTTTTTCATATTTAAAACCAAACCTTTCAAGGTGGTGTTGAGAGCCCTGGCAAATTCTAACACACGGAAACCACGACCCTGCGTTCTGGGTGAGTGATGCACAAATGGGTGGGGTGGGGTGGGATGGACGTGGCCTCTGCCACCAGCGCTCCGGGTATCGACCTTCCTTCCCCGTGGAGGTCCTGAGCTCTTCTTTAGTCTGGCTTTTAAAGTTTTTCCTCACAGCACCGGGCCTCTGCTAGGATCCTGCTTGGCTGAGGTTTAGCTTGTAGGACTAACCATTTCGGGAGGGCTACGGGAAGGAGTCTCCCATCCTTACATCTCAAGCGTCTCCTCCACTTGACCTGTCTTCTGAGTTCTCCCCATTCTGAGGGAACTGGAAGGAGGTAGAATTTGTGGGCAAGATTTTGACAGCCCCCAAAGGTCAGCATGGCAGGTAGTTTTCAGTCATCCTCACTCCCAGGAGCTCCCTTAAGGGTCGTGCCCGCTCGCTCCCTTTGAGCCCTAACCTCCAATTCCAATTTTGACAAGTCCGTATCTTCCCCAAGAGGTGTCCTAGGTCTCTACCCACTTAAAGTCATTCAAACCGAGACCTAAACTTCCGTTGGCTTATTCAGCGTTTTTATCAGCTTGATTTTGCACTCTGTTTGCGGCGCCCCTGGGAAGACGTCAAACACTCTTATTCATTGTATTTAGTCACCCAGGTGCGGAGCCAGCCAGAAACACGGCGGAAGGAGTTTCCCAGACTGAGCTGTCACTCACCGGCCTGCACCAATTACAACGCAGATTGCCCGCGGGCCCACCTCTTTTGGGGTGTGTCACAAGTGAGTGATAGACTGAGCCTCCCGGCCCTGCTCAGCCCAGCCCACGTTGCTGCTTAGATTGAAATGCAGAACTCAAGCCTCTTTCAGCCGGGCACAGACTTCCTTTTACTCTTTCCTTTGGCACTCTTGTCGCCTCCTCCCCGGGAGAAGCCAAGGCACCCGCGGCTTGGAGCAGCGATAGGCCGGCCCAGTGAGAGCAAGGAAAAAGTTTCTTTCTGGGCGTGCGGAACTGGGGCCGGGTTGGTGTGCTGCTCGGAGCAATGGGTGAGTGACTGCGGGGGACGTTGTCAAACCCGAGGAGGGAGGGAGCGAGCAGGCGAGGGCTAGAGGGAGGGAGCTGAGGCGCGCCACCGCGCTCTATTGACTCTGACCGCGTCCCTACGAGCTGTAGGCACACGACAGGGGTCAGCGGCGGAAAGTGTGCAGTGGGAGCTACCGGGTGGCAATTGATGCCTTTTTCCGATTTTAAGAGAAGAGGGCCTTGGCACTGGCGAATCTCGCAACCCCAGTGTCAATCCAAGTTTTGTTGCACACGTGTTTACACATGCAAACAAAACAGAACAAAAAACATTCCCCCACCCTCTGCTTTCCGGGGACTGCATCTAACCCCGCTGAAGGGAGGGGCAAGGCGGTGGCGGGGAGCAGGGGACGAGAGATTTTGCGCCAGGCAGGCAAAGAGGGGCGCGCTGGAGCCTCAGGACAGATTGACCCGCCTGCTTCGGAGAGTTTTGAGTTGTCCCGAGTTGCCCTGGGTCTCTCTTCTTGTTTGTAGTTGGGAATCGCAAAGTAGGAACGAGGTCTGGCCGCAGCTTGTTTTGGGCCGTTTGGCTCAGGCCGGAACAGTCTGGTTTCGGGGCAACCCCGGTCCTTATAGGAGGGTGCCGTAGCCCTGCCCCTGAACGCTCTTGGAGACCGTGTGGCAGGCGGCTGTCCCAAGCAGTTGGTGCGCGTCGTGGCGCGCTCTGTGCTCCTTTTGTAGAGCCAGCCTTCGGGGAGGTGAACCAGCTGGGAGGAGTGTTCGTGAACGGAAGGCCGCTGCCCAACGCCATTCGGCTTCGCATCGTGGAATTAGCCCAACTGGGCATCCGACCTTGTGACATCAGCCGCCAGCTACGGGTCTCACACGGCTGCGTTAGCAAGATCTTGGCGCGCTACAACGAGACCGGTTCGATTTTGCCGGGAGCTATCGGGGGAAGCAAGCCCCGGGTCACAACCCCTACTGTGGTGAAACACATCCGGACTTACAAGCAGAGGGACCCCGGAATCTTCGCTTGGGAGATCCGGGACCGCCTGCTGGCGGACGGCGTGTGCGACAAGTACAACGTGCCCTCGGTGAGTTCCATCAGCCGGATTCTACGCAACAAGATCGGCAACTTGGCCCAGCAGGGTCATTACGACTCATACAAGCAGCACCAGCCGGCGCCGCAGCCCACGCTGCCCTACAACCACATCTACTCGTATCCCAGTCCCATCACGGCCGCAGCTGCTAAGGTGCCTACACCACCCGGGGTGCCGGCCATCCCCGGATCGGTGGCCATGCCGCGCACCTGGCCCTCCTCTCACTCCGTCACGGACATCCTGGGCATCCGCTCCATCACCGACCAAGGTAAGGAGCTCAGAGGCCGCGTGCCGAGCGGAGTGGGTTCTGCCCGCGGTCGGGAACCCCGGTACCTTCGTCCTCTAGCGAGTGTCTATCCCACCACCTGTGGTTTTTTTTTTTTTTCTTTTGGAAACCTAAGGAGTCTTCCCAGGGGGGTGTCCTGATCTCATTAACTTGAAACTCTTGCCCCTCTGTTTCCTTGCCACACACACAGTCTCCAGCCTCATCTCAAACTACCAGACCCATAACATCCCCCCCCCCCCATCCCCAACACATGGTTCGCATTTTCCACCCTCCCCCGCCTCTCGCGCACTCAGCCTCAGCCCGGCTGGACTGTTTGGAGAGCGAAGCCTGGCGATTTGGGGAGCCCAAGAGGAGGCCCTAGCAGGCTTGGGGCTGCGGGCTGTAGATAGCCACTGCAGGCAGCTTGCTCACGAATCAGATGCAGCAGCTATGAGTCCGGCACACTCTGGAAATTGTATTATTATTCTCGGATTCTGGCAATCAGGCCAAATTTGCTCAGGCAGGAAGTTCAAATGTCACCTAATTGGTTTCATTCTTATGCTTCACTTCATTTTCCTCGGAAACGGAGGTCCGGGATCTCTCTCTCTCTCTCTCTCTCTCTCTCTCTCTCTCTCTCTCTCTCTCTCTCTCTCTCTCTCTCTCTCTCTCTCCCACTCATCTCCCTTAACAGACGTTAATTATCAACCCAGTACCTAAGGTGACAATTGTTTGGTGATTCGCTGTTGTCTTTTTCGACTGCTGTCTCTATTTCCTCCCGAGCCTCCGGCTTTCCCTAGGGTCCTCGGGAACTGGGAAACACTAGTGGTTGCCGGCCCCTTTCTTGCAAAGTTTCCAACAGTGTTTTTTCCCTTTCTCTGACTGAACCTTGCTCTGTCCTGGACGTCTTTTTTGACTGTTCAGAAAGATCTCTGGGTGTTCTGTACCGTACAGTCCGGCTTTCCCAGGAGATTTGAGTTTGTCTTCTTTTTATTGTACTGTTAAGATAAAATTTAAAAGACATTAAGTTCTTTCTTGGTGTAGGGAGAAAAAGAAAGTTAAAATGTTTTATTCGCTTAACTTATTGCCTAATTGCTCAGTGGAAGGTTTAAGACAAGCAGAGAAAAAAATTAAATAAGAAAGAGGAAGATATTTCCTGTGCTAGTTTCCCGCTTTTTAAGGTTCCCACCACATTGGCACAATTACCTTTTAAAGTAATTAAAGCAGTGCACGATTTCCCATCTTCTTGTCTTCTGACTGCGAATTGACAAGAGTAAAGTTCTGGGTTATTTGGAACTAGTTGGAGCCTTAGTTGGAGACATTGCCCTTGATTTATAGGATAAACTGACCTCACTGACATTTAAAGGAAGCCCCTGTTCATGGGAAAGTGTGAGATCAGCAGAAATGGGGGCTCACAGGGGGATCTCAATTTCTTAAGATAACTTCAGGCTTATGCCCACCGACTGCCTTTTGTCTGGGACGGCAAAGACCACCAGGCAGTTGGGAATCAGCGATGGCTTCCTGGTACAAAAATGGGAGCACAATCTACGTCTTTGGAGGGGGAGGCAGAGTGAAAATAGGCTGACAGTTGAAAAGAAAACTTTTCACCTCTGGGGAATTCTACAACCAGACCGAATGCCAGGTAGGGAAGAATTGGATTATAGAAGGCAGTGATGCTTCCGCGCAGATATTCTTGTCTGTTTGTGATGTCACCTTTAAACAAACACAGGTTTCTGACAAATCTGTGCATATAAAAAGGTAATTTCTCCAAATGACCGCTCTTTGAAGCACCTGTATCAGATGGAAGTGTATAAAATCAAGTATAAATGACACGGTCAAACTTCTATACACAGTGCCCAGAAGCAGAATCAAATGCATATAGTCTTCAAATGTCTTTTTTCCCCAACATGCATAACTGTAGATATTATGACAATCTTTTTTTTTTTTTTGGTTTTTATCTCCTTTAAGAACAGAAAGTTTGGCAGATGGCTTTGCTCCTTTTTCTTAATGTTACATTCTACTTTCATTTTATTAACACTTTATTTCATTTTCTCTTTCTGATGCGTGAAAAAGAAAGTTCTTTATAATTCTACCATTGACAATCACGGCATTTCCAGATTTAGTAATTTAAAAATAATATGCATATAACCTTACTTATTTAGCGGGCAGAGGCAGAAGGAGAGACTGTAAGGAAGTCCCGTATACATACAATGTGGGAATCTATGTACTTATATTTTGCATGTATATTGTGGCTTCGCTTGGTTATTTGTTTGCAAAGGACTTTGCAAGCCTTTTGTTCTCTTATTGACATAGCTATCAGATACCCGCAGTGCAGTGAGCATTTTTCAGGCTGTCTCTGAACATCAACCAGGTCACCCTTGAGCCAGGCCTCCTCTCTTTCACTCATCAGTCCTCCCCAAATGTCAGATCTTTGCCTCTCTCCTTCAGTAGGGACAGAGGTGAGGAACAAATATCCCACTTCACAGGTTTGGGTTTTTCTTCAGTTTGGGAAAAAAAAACAAAACAGCAACAAAACTCCTCTCTTTCAATCCGTTCCCTGGGAGATGAAGAAGCGAGAAAGAAAATCGAATGCTGGCTTAGGAAAAGAAAGGAAAAAAATTAAAAAACAAATAACTTCCATCAGGCGTGTGTGAAACTTAACTCAGAGGCCTACTTTCAGGCCATTAAAACTTCTCCAGGCCCTAGACTGAAAACTGAGGAGTCTGCGCTTAGGCCCAGCGTCTCTAAGAGGCCTAGTTCAGGGGAGTTGACCAAAGGTCTTTTGGTTAAAGCCCAGGACCTTTGTGGTTAGGGATTCGAGTCTTGTCTCAGGAGGGGGACGCGGGTTGAGCCCCGCCTGAACTCTCTCCCACCTTCCCAGGAGTGAGCGACAGCTCCCCCTACCACAGCCCCAAGGTAGAGGAGTGGAGCAGCCTGGGCCGCAACAACTTTCCTGCCGCCGCCCCGCACGCAGTGAATGGATTGGAGAAGGGAGCCTTGGAGCAAGACGCCAAGTATGGCCAGGTGAGGAGGGGAGGGCTTGGCCGGGCGGGATGCCTGGTGTGGGGGCTGGGGGTGGGGTGGGGGAGTGTGAAGGACTCCTCGAAGGGGGGAAGCCCCGGCGGGCGACCCACTGGGGCCGGGAGGTGGAACCCAGGTTGGCTGAGTCTGGGTCGAGGGCCTGGCAAAAGCCTGGCATCCCGACGCGCCCGTGGCCCCCAGCCCTTCCAGACCAGGCGGGTTAGTCAAGCCAAGGCCGAGCTTCGGCACGGCCAGGGTTTGGGGTTCCGAGCGGCGCCCCACGAGCCTGGAGGCCGCAAGCCAGAGTCGCATGGCTTGTGGGAGGCTTCAGGGTCCCGTGCACAGACAGCTCCTGCGCTTCCGGACACCAGCTTGTCCAGTGAGAATGGAAGAGGGGCAACCAGATAAATGTAATAAAGTTACCATTTCCCGATTAAAGGTCACGTCGTAATTTCCCAGGGGAGGTTAGTGAGAAAACCTCAAATTATACGGACTGGCTGTGGACCGTTTAATTCCCCCCTCCTGCCCCCTCCCCGTCCCTCCCTCTACTCTCTGGAAAAAAAAAATTAAAACACTGGTGTTTCTTTTTTCCCTTCTTGAGAAGAATTAAGCAACCGCCACTCGAAAGTGTGAGTCCAAATTCGGCAGTATGCTAGAATGAAGAGTTCAAAACTCAAATGGCAAAACTTCAAGGCAGTGTACAGCACTCTTGAAGTAGACACCACCTCCAAAGCTTCAAAGTACTTAGTCTTATTTTAAAGTCTTAAAACATTTTTATGTGTTCTCAAAAATCAGTTATATTTATTGGAATTTATTTTTCTTCTCTGTTGAGGGGATATCCTAATCAACATTTTCGCTAACAAATTACATTTTGATTTCCTCAAAGGTTTGTCAGAATTCATTAGTAGCTAATTTCCTGGCAAATGTCACCAAAAACAGCAAGGAGAGAGCAAGCCGCTTTTCTAAGTCTGGTTCCACTGTAAAGAATACCCATGAGGTATCTATAAGTAAATTCACCATTTTCTTTCGCAAAGACCTGCCTGTAACTCTTGGCACCATGATTAAAAGCTCGGTAAGCACCACAGCTTTTTAAGCAAGCTGTTTACCCATTTAGAGCCTCTTTATTTTCTTAAACTTTCTTCATTTTCAAAATAAGGAACTAATAGTCCCAAAGTCAAGAGTCAGTACAACTATTAAGAAACATTCATTACGGATGCTCTTAAGAAACATTCATTAAGTACTCCCTCTGGTTAAAAATGGCAGCGAGAGATGGACTTTTTTTTTTTAAACAAATGATATTCCCAATACACATTGTTTAGAAAACCCATAGTAAGAAACATTCTACCAAGCATTTGTGACAAACAGTAGAAAGTGTACACAAAGCCTGGAGAAGGTAGCAGACATTTAACAGGGGCTCAGTGCTGTCTTGGAATTACATCATGTAGTTAGGAGTTCAAAACCAGCTCCAGTCAATACATCCCGTTTGCATAAAAGCAGCTTCTTCATCTGGAACCTTCATAGCTACTTTCATTTCCTTCTCTTGAATGATGTATCTGTCAGTGAGGTTTGTTTAGAAAAGGCTAATTTATAATATGCTTCAAAACTAAACTTACAACTTATTTAAAATAAATAGCATTTCAAATAAATGCTGTCTCACTAAAAATCATTCACAGAGAATTTTAAGGTAGTAAATGGTGTTTTTATAAAAGCAAATAATTTAAGGAAAGGGGGTGGACAAATAAATGTTGTTCTAAATATTATAATACTTAAGAGAACAGGCTCCCAGATTAAAAGATATTTATGTCATGTTAATATTTAAAAAGCTCTTACTGAAATGTTATCCCATTCGGCCATTTAGGTAGATAATTCGATTGGTACACAATCATAAAACCTTCAGAGTTTCTAAGCACAACATGAATCAGTTATACTCTTATGATGAAGGCTGAAGATATGTTAAGGAGGCAAACACTTCATGTTAGACATTAATTTGGTGTAAAATTACATTAAAAACTCATAAGACCTGAGAACACATAGGATTTGCATATGCGTGTATTTCTCTTGAAATATTCTAAAGCTAATTTTAATTTTACAAGTCCCCCCTCCCACACACACAAAGTGTTGTCAGTATATTCTGATAAAAAATTAACTCAGGTGCCCCTCTGACTAGCAAAACTTGAAAGTCCTTGGGAAAGGAAAGTTGGAGAAATTTGCCTGTAATACTTTTGGGCGTTTGCAGTTGTAACTAATTACTGTGTTATCCTTTAATGCTAGTTTCCTTCTGGTGTGCACAGGGGAGATTGAGAGTTCAGACTCAGAGCTTAGAGCATGTTTTCTTGGGAGATACCTGTAAAGTGACGGCAGAAACAGCTGGAAACTGAGCACTGATACTATTGGTCACCATGATCTAGACTTTCTATTTTCAGTAAACTGCAAAGATGCCCAATTGCCAGGAATCAGAACCGCATGCACATTTCAGTCATATATGTATCTATTTACTGTGTTTGAAAATTAGCTTTGAATGTCCGAATTTATCTTCTATATTAATGTATTGTAACTCACATGGGACTCCCATTCAGAACTCTTTGTTGACTAGGATAGAATATTTATTTATCTTAGATTTTTCAACTATATTTGTAAGTAAGGAAGTACATTGAGGGTAAGGAAATCCTTACCTCTCCTCTAACTGCGAAGAGAAACAATGTTTACTTCTTTTTTCTATTTAGTCAAATGAAAGCACAAAATTTTAACTTAAAGTGATCAAGTGGATACGAGTGAAATAGAGATATAGATATGTCATAGACATAGATAGACATTGTGCTATGTATGTTCTTTTCCATGGAATTTGGTAAATTGATAATTTATTTTATTCACACAGTTCATAAATAAATGCATAGTTTATGAAAAGTTTAGTCTACACTGGCATGTTTCTTCAGAACAAACACATACTGCTTACCTGGTAGGCTACAGGAACACGGACAATAGAGTCCAAATTCCTAATATCTTCATTTTGGGGTTGAATATGTTAATGGAGACAGCAAATTTATTATCATATTAGTTAGCAATTGAGATGTTAGAAATAGAGAATAGTCTATAAATACTTGCACTTAAAATGTTCTGAATTAAGCAAATTGTGACAAAAGGTTAATTTAAAAATGTAATTTAACCTAAAATTCTCATAAAGTATTCATTCATGCATTATTTTAAATGATTACACTCTTGAATCATCTTGAATATAATTTCCTAGTGGAGAATTAAAAAACATTGTTTGATAATTAAAAAACAAATAAGTCCAAAAATTTTAAAACTCGTTTTTTTGGAGCATGCTATTTTCATGAAGAAAAAAAATGAAGCTATGAGGAGTTTTCTTCATACCAGCCAAACAAAGTTAACTTTTGAAAAATTAATTTATAATTTTATAGAGAATGGTACTTTAGGCAAATGCCAGTGGTCTTTGAAATTCATCATACTTATGAAAAACATGGTCTGATTTTTAATTAACTTTCAGTTATTTCAGTATTTTGAAACAAACTTAATAATGATTATATATCAGCAAAATGTGTCATGTGAGATAGCAGAAAAAAATCTGGCAGTTCAAAAGTAAGGTCAATGTCACTAGATGAAAGGGTTGTAAGTGTTTTTTTTTTTATTATCTTATGATACCTGAGGTGATGGACATTTAAATGATTTGATCATTGTACAATGCATACATGTATAGAAGCGTCACACTGTCCCCGATGCGTATAATTTTTGCTGTATGTCAAGAGAATACAAAATAAAATTAAATAAATCAATATAAGACTATATCAATTTTAATAACATAGAATTTAGGACACATAGAATTTAGGAAAAAAATTAGGTATTACACATTTATCACATTTCCTATTACCTAGAGACATTTGGGCCTGTGATAGGGTCACTAAAAGTAATTCTCTTCGATGAATGTTGAGCCCTTGTTCTCACTGTGACTCTATTTACCAGGCTTGATTTACTCAGATCATTACAAAATAAAGGAGGAAAGAATGGCAGTTAGAAAGATAATTTCAGAGAAATAGTTTCTCAAAAATACCTGTTAATTTTCAGATGCAATTTTGTTTTTTGTTTACTAAACTGACATGGTACATATATGTGAAGCATAATTGTTTTTATGGCCCAATATATTTTATCATAATGCCCTGGCAAACTCATGTCATCAGAAGGAAAAGAACACATGGATTTGATGAGTGACTGACAGACTGTGAGGAGAGAAGCTGGCACTTTCTTCAAGAGAGAAAATGTTGAGTGGACAATTTCCAGAATTGAAAAATAGTCTTTAACTTCTATTTCCTGACCCTTGCCATATCAGTTTCTTTCTTTCTTTCTTTCTTTCTTTCTTTCTTTCTTTCTTTCTTTCTTTCTTTCTTTCTTTCTTTCTTTCTTTCTTTCTTCTTTTTTTCTTCTTCTTCTTCTTCTTCTTCTTCTTCTTCTTCTTCTTCTTCTTCTTCTTCTTCTTCTTCTTCCTCCTCCTCCTCCTCCTCCTCCTCCTCCTCCTCCTTTTCATACTCACAGGTGTTTGGATGCTAATACATTTCCATCTTCTTAGAGTTGGAGGAACAAGCACAAATCAAATAGTGCAGGGCTGGTTGGAACTCTTATCTACTTTTGCCAACAGCTTTATCCATTTAGCTTGCTTGAGGTAAATGCTTGCCCTGCGATGGGGTGATGGTGGTAAACTATTTTTGTCATAAAACAAGAGAATCATATCTTTTTCATTCACAAGTCTTTGGTCAATCGTTTGCAAAATGCCTCTCAGTGTGTCCCATTTTGTGAGTCTACAGGGTGATTGAGGTAGGTCTCTGTCCTCCAGCAGTGTGCTGGTCCAGCCATGTGATCACTTAACATGAGTTATATTACACCACCAGTCTTTTCCTAGATTTCTTCCAGCACTCATGAGATAAAACCTGTCTTTTCCTGAGACTACTCAACATAGAAAACTTACTTTCTCTGGGACTCACAATTTATCTGTTTCACTTTGTATTAGTTAAATCTCATTTCCAAAATTAAGTGGAGGGTAGCTGACTGTGAGGAGGGAATTATAGACTTATTTCAGAGAAAAGAATTCTTACTCCTCTCTTGGAAGGTCTAAGTGAAAAGGGGGTTGATGGGTTAAAGTCTTATTTATGAAATATTTAGGCAAAGTCATTTTCAAAAATGAGATTTCTATTGCATTCTTATTGTAGAGTTTCATGTGGAAAATGTGTTCACTTTTCCCCTGGGATTCTGTATGTTGGTTGATTTATAAATCATATTTACAATCCAATTAAATAGTGTAATTTAGCATGTTTGCTCCTACTATATTTATGGTGCACATTTGGGAACCTAACTAGCTTTTTAGATTAATTACATGCCCTTCACTGAAAACATTGAACAGATTTAGGGAGTTCACATTTAAGTTTACTCCTTCACAGGAAAGCACAAACAAACACCAACGCTACCTGTGCTCGGTTTCCTTTGCTGTGGAAAATTTTACCATTTTGGGGATTTCTTTATAAAGAATAATCACTTTACCCAGTAGAGATTTATTACTTTTGCTAATGTCATGTTTCAAAACAGTGAGAAAATTAGTATTTATTGAGACCCTGGAATAAATGAACAGTGAAGGCGGCTGAGGGGCAGGGGCATTTTGAAGCACGTTTGTGTTTTCTTGCTTGTTCTCCCAACTGTTTTCCCCAGATTTTGAAATCTGAACACCCAACAGCAGAATGAGACATTAAGACAACCCCCCACCCCATCATCCCAGTCAAGTCAGACATGAGTTACTCTTCTAAGGGTGAGGGTTTCTTACTCTTTCTCTTCCTTCATGTGACCACTGTGCGGTCCCCCTCCGCCCCCACTTCACATGAGAGACGAAGCTGCCTCTCTGAACTTGTTGGTCTCTCCTGGGTCTTTCTGGAACACAGAGGGAATTGAACTGCTAAACTGACAACCAGTAAATATGGTGGTATTTTGAGAACCTTGAAATATTCACTATTACTACACATAATAACATAAAGTTAACTTTAGTATTTTAGGTATGAGAACTTGGGTAGATATAAAAAATTCATAGGATTTTGCTACATTTGATAAAAGAATAAAGTTATGAAGCAAATATGACAGTAGGCACACATATGTGAGCCCATGTAAGCAGACTACAGACAGAACAACAGAATAGCTTATGGTATATCACAAATGAGAGTGTAAGTAGTAAGTTATGCCCCTGTACCCCAACAGTAGGACAGCAGTGATAGAAAATAGAATTCAATGACAGATATTTTCTGCTAGATAGATCATTATTTTGCCATGCATATTAAATCTTTTGACATTACGCACCAAATGTAGAGTCAAGTTTTTTTATTATTTTAAAACTAATTTTGATATTTTCCACCTGTGTTGGAGATTGAACTTGGGATTGTATGCATACTAAGCTAAAGCTACTGAACTATACTACCAGACCTTAATATTCTTATTTTGTTTATCTGGGTGCACATTGGTACTAGAAGTATTAAATATTAATTAGTGTTAGGGGCCAAACACAGATGTGGATACCTTTCCATAATTCTAATTGGATGATTACATTCCAAACTAATTTTTAACACATTTTGAGGAAATAAAATAATAAAATAATACATAAAAGCAATTAGAGCAATAATTTCTATATACTGCTAGACTACACCCCACCTGCCCATGTAATTTGATGTCCACCTAGATTTTCATTCCTCAAGAACTCTAAAGTAAGTTACTTTGAGACATAATTAGTTAATCTTAAAAAGGGGACACAAATTTTTTTCTTCTGGAAAATGAAAAGATCTAATAAAGAGATTTGAGTTTAGGAGAGGAAAGAATTGCTTAATAGTGCTATAGTTTGAGGATAAATTTTACCTTCTTCTGATTGTCTAGGAAAAGCACCAAGGTAGACCAGAGAAAACACTATAGCATCAGACAGGAATGGCAAACTTTCATACATGGCTATGGACTTTCTAACTCACCTTGTAAAGAAGAAAGAATTTCAGTTTTATTGGACAATGATATGAAGTCGTTTCTTTTTGTTTGTTTTGAGCTTTACCTAAAAGGACATCATTTCGGGGGAGTGGAGATATATTTTATTGCCATCTTGGTAGAGTAATGTATACCTGTGATCTCTGGTCTGAGGGTTACAGGGTCTGAGTTTGAGCCCAACCTGGGTACCTAGTGAGACCCTGTTTATAACAAAAACACAAGCTGGACATAATAGTGCATATGCTTTTAACTCCAGTACTTGAGGCAGAGGCAGAGAGGCAGAGGCAGGGGCAGGAGCAGGGGCAGGGGCAGGGGCAGGGGCAGGAGGTGGAGCAGGCAAATTTCTATGGTTTGAGGCCAACCAGGTCTACATGGTGAGTTCCAGAACAGCCCTAGCTAACAAAAGTCCAAAGAAAAACATTTAAATTCCAATTGGATATTACATTATATTCTGATATATTATCTTGTAATTGTAACAGAATTATTATTATTATCTTGTAATTGAACAGTTTATAATGAGCTATTGTTTACTCTCTCTCTCTCTCTCTCTCTCTCTGTGTGTGTGTGTGTATGTGTGTGTGTGTGTGTGTGTGTGTGTGTGTATGCTTTGGTTTTGAAGACAAGGTTTCTCTGTTTAGCCTTAGCTGTCCTAGAACTTATTCTGCAGACCAGGATGGCATTGAACTCACAGAAATCGGCCTGCCTCTGCTTCCTGAGTGCTGAAATTAAAGGTGTGGGCCACTACTGCCAGGAAGAGTTATTGTTTTTACTCCTTATAACTTTATAAAATCTGTTGGATATTCCTAGGTGTCTAGGACATAGGAGGTACTCAAGGATATTTTCTTTTCTTTTCCATTTTAAAAAGAATATACAAAGACAAACAGAAGAATATAAGACATGTATTCCTATAGACCAAAGATATAAGGTGAGGTTTTTGTCAGAATCTATGAGTAAGGCTAATGTACATCCTTATAAAATGTACCATATACATGTGTGTATGTATATAATTGTGTATAGACATTCCTTTTACATTCAGAAAATAGGCTTTTAGACATCACCATTATGCTCTCATAGAGGTGAAAGTAAAAATGATGACCAAATGAGTTAATTCAAAAACAATTTCTGAAATACAGTGATAAGGGGTGTAGCTTATTGATGGACTGCATGGTTCGTGTATACAAAATCCTGAGTACACAAAATAAAAGCATCATTTACATCCTAAACTTAATTGGACAAAGCATCTAAAATGTGTCTGATTTACTGAACTTTGTGGATTAAATCACATTTTCTAATACAATTCCAGCATTTATATTACTTTTTCTTTAGGAAATATGTTAACATGTGAGTCAAGTCATGTCATTACCAGAAAACAAGATTTACTCTTTATCTTTAAACCGAGTAGAAACTGGGAGGAAAAAAAAGAACCACTTGAAAAAGGGTGGGGAGCATCCACGCCAGAGAGGGATTAGACATCAGGGTGTTTTTGGTGTTGTTAATAGTAACGATACCAACAATGATTTATTGGACGCCAAGAAAGCACTGGTTTCCAGGCGAGCCTGCCTGCCAGAGCTGCTGCATTTTGTTTGCAAACAAAGATTTCACATTAAATTCCTTTAAAGAGATCTGTCCATATGGCTTAAAAACAAAAAGTCCCTGAGCTTTGCAAATGCAAAATTTCCAATTCAAAACTGCACATGTTCATTCATTATTTGTGGAGAAAATTTCCTTTCTGATTGTGAAAAAAAATACATCCCCCCCAAACTTTTAAAAAGTAAATTCCAATCTAAAACAAAAAGAAAACCAATAGCAAAAACCCTTACTAGAAAAATCCTGAGTTCTCATGTCCTTGTCCGAGTGGCATTTTCAACATGACATCTTGAAATATGGCCCATTCTTTATTCAACAGATTGAAATATGGCCCATGCTTTATTTATCAGAAAATTTGTCCATTTTGAATTTCTAACACAGCAACCCACACTTTGTGCCCTTCTCTCCTGGAAATGAAAGCTACAGGAGACAGGTCTGTCACAAAGCTTCAACAAAGGAGCCAAGTGCTGGCAAGTGCACGGAAGGCTGACAGAGGTAGTGGAGCGCCGAGCAGGCTTCCAGGGTACTTCATCTCAGTTAAATCTTTCTCACCCTGCTTCTCCTTCATGTATTTTTAAATCACAAAAGTAAGAATGAATTTTTTCTGGTTGTAGTTTCCAAAAACCGTCAGTAGAAAGAACATCATCTTGCTTTTCAACACTGTGTTTAAGTAGCAAGACAGGATACCCTTAGGTCAAAGTAAGGTTAAAAGGAAGTTAAGGGGGAAAAAAAAAAGACAGCCCCGCTTTAGAGCCAGAGTGTTATTAACTCAGAATTTCTTTTCTGTGTCTATGGACTGGAGAAATGTTAAATACTGTAATATGATTGTCTTTCGCCTCTTCTCTCTTCCTCTCAGGCACCGAATGGTCTCCCAGCTGTCAGCAGTTTTGTGTCAGCATCCAGCATGGCTCCTTACCCTACACCAGCCCAAGTATCACCCTACATGACCTACAGTGCTGCTCCTTCTGGCTATGTTGCTGGACATGGGTGGCAACATGCTGGCAGCACCGCACTATCCCCCCACAACTGTGACATTCCCGCATCACTGGCTTTCAAGGGAATGCAGGCAGCCAGAGAAGGCAGTCATTCTGTCGCGGCCTCTGCACTCTGATGGGAGCTTCCACTCCAGCTGCCTCACTCTGGTCTCCCCTCTCCGCACATCCTCCCTCTCTTCACACCCCACCCCTCCACTGGCCCAGCTTTACTGCCTCAAGAGCTGGTGTTATGGATTCATAATCTTTGTGCTGATGACACTTAAATATTTCTTGCTGTAACTTCCCCCCCCAGGAAGTCTGGCATAACTTTAGGATTTAAAAACAAAAGCAACTCTGAAGATTGAATGAGACATTTGTGTTGCCCGCACACTATTTTAACACAGCGAAGAAACCTATTCCCCTCAAAGGGTTTATGGAACTTTGTAGACCTGTCTTTGGTAAAACCACATATGTATATTTATTCTAAATCAACCTGAACTTTTGAAACGTGCAATTGTTGAGATTTTTGCAAAATCAATAAAGGAAAACAGATGTAGAGAAAAAAAGTTATGTGATATCCTCTAATCAAATAAGGTGACCAAACAAGCTTTAATTCACCATTGGGAAACCAATCAATAACTGACTTGTGTGATCTTTTTAAGAGATGATGTATTTTGTTGAGAAATATGTATAGAACTCAAGCAATATTGGAATTTTGCTCCTTTTGTTGTTTTGACTTGGTTCCTAATACAGTAATGTTTGTATTTCTATGAGCTTGTAAATATGGACTGTGGATGTCTTCATTCTGTGGGGTACCCCTCCACCAACACCAACACCTCTCTTTTATCTTTCTTTCTTTGAAAAGGTGACTTTCTGGTGATGTATTTTTCTCTGTTTGGTGGTGGGCCACTTGGGCTCCTGGGCCTGGACTCGGCCCAGGTTGTGTGCGTTCAGTAAAGGCTTCAGCACCTAATGAAGGAGACTTTTTCTTCTACAGCAGAGGACTCAAAACACAGATAAAACAAGCCAGGTTTTAGTTTGTATCCCAGTCACACAACACACATGTCAAGCATAGGACAACAAAAAGGCTGTAACATACCTGTACCACAACGCTCTAACCGAAGTCACTAGAAACACATCTAATGTGAAATGGGTTTTTGTTGTTGTTTGTTTGTTTTTGTTTTTTTTTGCAAACACACTTAAAATGAACTTTATGCGATGGAAAACCACTGTGAAATGAAATTGTACTGTTATTGTTGGCTTACCTGTGTGTTCAGCAATCTCAGCCCCAACTTTATCTGGTAACTTAAAAGGAAATGGAGAATCCTTCTCTAATGAATGTAGTAACAATGGCTCGCTGTGAAGTTTACATGTGTGCTGAAGCATGTTTCATGTGTAGGTCAGTTGGTGTTGGTATTAGAAATACAAATGCTATTTAATTTCTAGCAAATTCTTTTTATTCATTTATGGAATTACCGAACAGAGATTAGCTGCTAAGCCTTTCTAGACCCATTTGATTTTTACTTTAATGTTATGACTAGAGTTACAGGACAAGCATATGTGTGTGACCATGTGACTATATGTTTTATTTTATAATAGTTCATTTTCCTGGGCAAGATTCTACAGTTTGCATTCCTTCTGTTGCTTGGCAAAATGGGGTTAAAATTAACTTTTAGAACATTGGCACCATTCATCTATTGAGATATTAATGTACTGTGGGGTGTCTTGGTATTAATTCCACTCAATAACTAGACAGGTATGGAATTTTTGATACGTGGTTGTGTTCAAGGTACTAGGTTCCCCGCCACCTGGCAAACAGCTTGAAGAGTTGTCTTATAAGATGTCTTAGAGACAGATTCATACTGCATTTCTTTTTAAAGCAACCAACACTCTTTGCTACAAACAGGATTGTAACTTTTGGAGAAGATTGAGCAGAAGGAAGTGGAGCTGATGAACTCAGGGTCATAGAATCCCTTTGATCTTGTAAAACTCCCCACTGACAACTGGCATTCCCCGTGTGGTGAGAAGACAGACTGTTACCAAATGGCATTAAGATCCAATCCAATATTTTGGTGGGGACTTTCAAATCATGCAGTATAGAAACTTGCCTGCTATCCAGAAAATCTGACTTAAGGCACAGAATTATTCTATATCTAATAGGTTTTTAGGTGACTATTTGGGATGTTGCAAAATAGCAATTGCTTGTATGGAAACATAACTGATGATGTTATTTTCCTCATCTAAGTTAAGAGATCTTATTGTTATTTATATTTTTCTGTTTTTTTGTATTTTAAGAAATTAATATTAATGGTGTCAGAGTTTTCTTTTTCATTCTTGCTCCTCTCTCCAGGTCTTTAATTAATAACGGTAAATACACATGGAACAATTGTAAAAGGTAATGGAAAACCGTGTTGGCTATTCATAGCCACTTGTGACTCGAAGCCACACTAACAACCAAGAACAGGAACACAGTGAGGTAGGGTCTGCCGGATCTGCATGCCTGTTGCTGTTAACACTCGCCTCCTCCTGACGCTCAGAGGGAAACTTTTTCTAAGTTGGCAATGCACTCTTCAGAATTCCCTTTCTGCACTGTCCTGCGTCTTTAGCCCTCCTTCCGGGGACTCTAGTAGTGCACCATCTTCAAGGACAGAAAGCAGCCGTGCAAGACAGACCCACTCTTCCTGCGCCTGGCTTTCTGTGTCTTTAATGACCCACATATTGAATATTGGGCTGAAACACAAATGAAAAAAAGAAAGCATGTTGGGAAAGATGTTCAACAGAAGGCTATGTGTGTATATAGAGTATGTCAAAAGCCTTTTATTTTTATACTTCAGATGTTCTAAATTAATAAATACAAATAACTACCATGTCATCTTCACTGTTTATTTTCAAAATGTTTTGGTGAGATTGCCTGTAGTAGAAATACCCCACAGGAGTAGTTAAGAACCCATGTCATCTAAAACATGTTGGGATTTTTTTTCTTGACCATAGCTACTGGAGAAGTCTCATTGCATGGTGCAGACATAAATAAGCTTTGGGTATATCAAGATCAAAAAACTATCTCTCTGTTTTTTTCAGAGTGCATATTAGTGCATGAGTGCTTGGAAATGCTAAAGAAGGTATTTTCACTTTTGAAACTTTTGCCACTTAGTGTAGATATTTTAATATTCTAAATAGTCTTATACTTCAAAATGTGACTTAAACACAACAGTCTGGAGATAGTTTTATTTCCCTATACCCTTTTAAGGATGGGTGTTTGGAGGCAAGTTCAGGCAACAGTGAAGGGCCCAAAGAGTACACTCAATTTGTGACCTAACCTCCCCCACCCCCCAAAAAAAAATCAGTAACAAATCTTGTTTTCAAAATGAACTATGTAAAAGAAATCAGTTTAATATAATATCATGTATTCTATTTTTAGTAAGAGGCTTCAAATATCATGATTTTAAAATATTCACTTAAGTCACCATGTGAAATATAAAATACATTTAGGGAAATAGAGCCTGAGGGTATATTAACTACTAAAGAAAACCAATAGACTCACATTTTAACTCAGCACTCACAAAATTAAACATTCTTAAAAGGCTGTTTTGGTGTATTTAAATTTTTTCTTCTCTTTTAAAATATAATTTATGGAAAAGTAATTCCTTATAAAATGTGTTTAAATTTTGACTTATATCTCAGTCTTTCTCTGAATAATTCTCAGGAAACTAGCTGCAGAGCAATTTATTTTCAAGAATTTATGGATTTATAGACTTCTCAGAGAAATTATCAAATGAGTTTTCATGGTGAAGCAGTATGAGTCAGACACTTTGTATAGCTTTTATGAACTGTATCTGATCTCTACCCTATTGATTCCTAACTTACAACCCCCGTGCTTCATGTTACTTTCCTTCCTACAGTGTTATGTATATGGCCCAAACTACCATGTCAATTTGTCTAAAAATTTATAAAACATCGGAACAGGCTTTGCTCCTGAGCAGGCTGTCTCCCCCTCTTGACTGGTGTGTCGAGCTTGTCTTCTCTTCGTGGGGCTGCAGATCACGTCTCTGTTATGTCAAGAGGAAAGCACTTCTCAGTCCATCACCAGTGTTCCTGTAGCCATGCGTAGGTGTGTTCATATACCAGCAACATCACCCCACCGCCTGGAACAGAAGAGAAAACAGAATAGTCTCATCACAGTCCTGGGAAGGGCCGTGGACACTGCTCCCCTACCCCCACCCCCGTGCCACCAAGTCTCAGGGGCCTTATTGGGGAGGCTGGGGACTTTCAGAATCATCAGTGGCTTTGATACACAGATAGAAAATGATTATGGAAAATTCTCAGGGCAGAATCAAGACCATTTTGAGTCTCCAAATACATTTTTCCCTCTGAGTTTTTGCAACTTTCATCATTTCTCATCAGATTCTTTTTCAAGAACTTTCAATTTTTTTTAAAAAAAGTAAATAAATAAAGACATATTTAGTCATAAAAAGGCATGGGACTTTTCTGTAAATGAAAATGTTCAGATTCCTCTTATCTAGGCAATAGATTTCTCTTTTCCAGACATAATTGGCATCGTCTTTGGGTGTATTCAAGAAAGAATTCTCCAAGATCATGATTTGACAGATGAGTCTGGCTTTTAAACTTGATTGCATTGTTTGAATGTTACTTTCTGAATATTTTAAAACTCTGTTTTGTAAAAGGAAGTTGGAATCTAAGATTATTCTACATAGCTGCCTCAAATATACAGATTTAAACCTGGAAATTTGGAAGTAGAGTTAGGTGGCATGGGACTGCCCTTTGTCGTAGATGTGAATGTTGTATAACTGGCTGTGAAGGGGCTGGCTGTAAACATAAACAGGAATACGATTCGGAAGAATAAGCCCAGAGGATATACGATACGTGCACACTGGGGCAAGCCATCTGCCTAGCTCTCACTGAGTTTTACCTGATACAGCAAATAGGATGTGTCTCATAACTTAGAATGGCCTAACTGTGTAAGAAAAAAAGTTACAAACCTAAATGTGGACAAATACTCTGAGCATGACTGAGAACAGGCTTGGCTGCCTGAGTGGAGGGTTGACTTCTCTTGGAAAGAAGGAACTTGATTTGGATCTTCGCTATTTTGCACACACTGCCATATGATTTTTTTTTAAATCTACTGGCTGCACATGTTTATATAACCATAAACCAAAGTTAATTATCTGCCTGTAATTTTCATTTTTAACCCGTGAATATACTCTATTAAACCCCCGTCAGCTGATACAGCTGTCTCGGAGTTCTAAAACTACAAATAAGTAAACAAACAAGAAGCAGCCCCACAGACAGTTGTCAATGTCTACCTGATCATGAAATTTGCTTTTGCTAAATGCTTATAAAGCGCGAGCGCGCGTGTGCGCACACACACACACACACACACACACACACACACACACACACACACGTGCACACATGTACCCACTCCCCCTATTCCCCCAGAGAGACAGACAGACAGACCTATAGACACACAGACACACAGAGACAGACAGATTCACAGAGAGAGAAAGAAAGAGACAGAGAGCCATATATATATATATACATATATATATATATATGTATATATATATATATACAGACAGACAGACAGACTAGTTTTCAGTCTAGTGAGATCTAGAACATAAATCAGGCTGGATGCTTTTGCAGGTGGCATCTCATTGTTGGCCATGTAGGGCTGCTAAGGAATTTACAAGCACAAGATGAAATGTTTTTCTAGGATGAAGGATGCTCCCTTCCCCCACCTGCCTGCTTTCTTTTCTTCCTCTTTCCTCCCTCCACTCTCTCCAGACCTCTCCCTTCCTTCTTCCTTTCCTTCCTTACTTGTGGTGTTGGAGATTCAACTCAGGGCCTAGTGAATGTTAGCTGTATGTTCTAACCCTGATCTAGCTGACCTCTACCCTGTGTATCTTAACTTTAATTTTTGAATTTTATTTTCGATTACCCCCCACACCCATTTGCCCATTGAGTCATCTCCCTGGCCTCCTCCATTTTCTTTTATACTATTTTCTTTTTTCTACCTTAACTATGATTGGTGTTAACTCAAGTCCTAGCTTTCTCCTCTGACTTACTTCCTAGGACTTGCACGCTTGAATCGAAAGGCAGGAGAGGCCAGGTGCTTGTATTAGTCCCTTTACAATCTGATTGAGGCTGGACAGTAACACACCAATGCTTTTCTTTGCACATGACACCAGAGCTACTTAGGATAGCTCAAGCAGAAACATTTAAAAACGCGAGCAGACATTTGGAAGCCTCTAACAGAACTTTGGGGCAGATTATTTAAGAGTTTTGGTTCAAGGTTCTAGTCAATTACCATTTTAGCCACACTCTCCCTAGTTACTGCTTTCATCCCTACTCTTTTGAGAAAGCTGGTTTAGGGCTTTGTCCTGTGATTCTTCACTAACATTAGGCCTACTGTCGTCTTGACTGTTTTGTGAAGGAAAAGTACAATATTCCTGATGCTGTTTTATTCCTGAGTTGGTTTTGACATGTGGGCAGATGATTAACCAGAGGCACGTCTAGATCTCACATATGAAGAAAGACCCATGTGTAAAAAAAGCTCACAGGGGTTGGGGTAATAGAAGGAGATGAGTGGGATAAGTTTTGAATACACAAAAATTCAAACTGTTCTCCAGCTTCGTCTTACCTGCTCCCTTAGCTAAGGTGGGACACAGGCCAGTTTTCCAGATTTAGATGCTAGTGTAAACATATGTGTGTGAGTACAGGAGTACATCGGTGTTAAAATTGAGGAATGGCGAAGAGAGAAGAGAGTGTTCCAGAGGTGAGTACCGGGATGTCTAAGGACGGGCACATGATCTGGTTTTAAAAAATGTGTGTGTGGTCTGGAACGTATGTTCATACTTAGAATGGCGAAGAGAGAAGAGAGTGTTCCAGAGGTGAGTACCGGGATGTCTAAGGACCGGCACATGATCTGGTTTAAAAAAATGTGTGTGTGGTCTGGAATGTATGTTCATACTTAATCATAGGGTGGCTTGTGATCCGGGATATTTGCCCAGGCGGTTGAGGCTCCAGCAGCTATTTTCTTATCTATTTACATAGAGGCCACTGCCTCTCCCTGTGGAGGGTGACAGGCTTTTGTTTTCCCTCTGTCTCCTGTGCTCAGATGGGGCCCTAAGCCAGGAGTCTCTATTACCAAACTGAGGGAGGCTGGGACGCTCCACAAAAGTGACTGGGAATGAAGCACCAGGACCTGCTGGTGTTCAGGGAAGCAATTTCTCTTCCTTTTATCTGTTGGAAATGAAAGGGAGGCAGAAGCAAGACTGAGCCTGGAGCCCAAGGGAGAGTTTTATCGACTGGCTTCTCTGTGAAATCTTCCACTCAACCAGAAGTCATTGTGTATACTTTGGAGTTCACTCAGGCTTCAGCACGCGCAGATCATTTCCTATTGACTTAAGCTTGGTGTTAGCTCTCATTGGCTTATAGCAAAGTCATAGATAGCATTTATGATCAAAGGTAGAGTGTTTCTGATGGATGCTTTCAGTATTTTGAACAGGTGACTTTATATCCTCAAGGTTTCATTCCCTCCCTGTATGGTAAATTTCTATGGTATTACAGATCTACACAGGTAACAGGAGAGATACCAGGGCAATAAAGGAGGAAGGACATAAATAGTGAGGTTATTGTTACCTGGTCCAAGTCTCATCACCTTAGGGAGCAGGCCTTTGTATAAGGCTAAAATCCTGTAACAGAAAAGGGGCAGCATTTTATATTCTAGAAATAGGTAGTAGCTCTCACCATTTGCCAAGAAACCACTTGAAATTACACCCACTCCCAACCTGACAGTATCTGGCTCAGTATTTGCTGCGCTAAATTGGATGAAGGGAAAGAGTTAATCAGTTCTTTATTACAGACTGTGTTGGTCTTGTCCAATCAGAAACTTGACTTTCATCAGTGAGATGGTTCTTACTTTCAAGACAGCTGTGTATATGGGCAAAATGACTTTTGTAATTGAATTTAAAAGACCACAAGCCCAGTCTTCACATTAGGAAATATGATGCAGTTTAGATCAAAATAATAAAGTATCATTTGTTTACTGGAGAATATTGGTGGGAAAGAGAGGGAGAGAAGAGACAGAAACTAAAACTTAGGAAAAAAGATCAGAAAAAGGCAAATACTTAAAAGGTTAAGAATCCAGATTTCAGAATGGTCATATTTAATTCTCTTAGGAGGGCATAATTAAGACAATATTTTGATTAGATTTTTAGTCAGAAGACAAGTATTCTGCCTGCATGCCAATAGGGCATATACAATAACATCATGCTAAAGAGTTTATTTGAGCATTCTCAGGCAAATAGTGTATTCTGCATGATCACACTGGTTGGAGGACACTGCCAATGTCTCATTACTGTGTGGCCTTGCAAAGTTTGTTATTTATTCCATAGACTTCCTTCGACATAAGCCCAGCCTCTGAAGACTTACTGGCTCCCATCAAAAAAGAAAAATGCGAGAGAGAGCGTGAGCACGAGCGAGTGGTTTAACAATCCTTGACCCTTGCATACTTATTAAAGCAAGGATCTGTTACCCTTCTTCCCGGTAGACCATCTCCATTGTTTTGAAGCAGCTTTGGTACTTGATCTCTCCAGGAACTGGCTGAGGCCCTTGGATCCTACTCTTTGCAACATCAAAGGGGATGTTAAAGACTGAGCCCACTGTCCCGGAGACAAAACCAATCCCAAATTTTCTCAAAAACTCCAAGGTTGGATCCTAAAAGAAAAAGAATAAAATAACAGAAGGGGAAGTGGAAGCTCCTAAATTGGTTAAACACTGTAAAGTAAGTACTCCAGCAGAGAGCATCGCCTGCCCGCCGGCCCCATCGCCCCATCGCCCCATCGCCCCATAGCCCTGTAGCCCTCCCGCCCCATTGCTCTCCGGGCACCCTCCTGTTATTCCAGCCGAGCACATTAGGATTTCCTAGGCTGGAACTTGTTTTCTTGACAATCCCATTGGCTATGTTTTTACACATGGTCTAAATTGCTGAAGTACACATTTCCTCACACAGGATTTATAAACACAGTTCATAAAGAAAGACTGGTATGGCATATGGGGATGATTTGTATAATTGGGCTTCACAATGTACTTAGTATTACTGTATCAAAACAGGAGAAATCCAAGCACACTATTAGCTAATTGGCCAGAATATTTTACAAATGACAGCAACTTCCACCATGAAGCCCTACTAAAACGCTCATGTGTGTGGACCCCAAATGTTAAATTAAATCAAGGCTACCCCTGGTCTGCTGCTATTCTCCTCCAGATTTTTTGCATTTATTTTCACGTGTAGCTTGATCCACTGTACTGAGAAGTGCTAGCTTCCTGTTATTAACAAACCCGACTTGGGGGCGGCTGCAAAACAGCCTGTGACATTCTATGCATTAGAAACAGTAGTAAGTCACTGGACTAATTGGCTCAAGAATTTACAACCCATTGTTCCTGAATCTTACTCTTCCTTCATGGAAGGGAAGAGAAGGAGAAAGGGGTCAGGAAGGAATGGAGGGGGGGAGAGAGAGAGAGAGAGAGAGAGAGAGAGAGAGAGAGAGAGAGAGAGAGAGAGAGAGAGAGAGAGAGAAGGAAGAAGGAGGAGGAGGAGGAGGAGGAACAGGAAGAAGAAGTAGAAAGAGAAAGAGAAGTTGGAGGAGAAGAAAACTTTTTTTTCCATGTGAGTTGGTGGGACTTGATTTTCCAATCCTCCTTGCCCTGCTTTCTGACATCAAAGGATTTAATTAGGTCTTCCGTGGGAGTCACTTTCCTTGGGTCTATTTTTGTGGCCAGAGAACTTGCATTATGTTTTGTTATAATGAATTTGCTGGGAAGTTCTCATTATGTTTGCAGCCTTAGTTTTTGCCCTGAAAAGACGCTGTATCAGATGCTATGAGTGGCTGACTCTGACAGCCACCCCACTCCACCTCCCTCTGACTCTTTTCATCCGTATTTCAGAGTCATTGTCTTCCTGGAGCCACGGGTCCTGTGATTACACCTTTTTATCTTTTTTTCTTTTTAATCTAGCAGAACTAAAGTGTGTATGTTTGTACATATGCATAGTTGGTTAAGAAAATGGGGGGGGAGTGAGAATGAATACATTCTTATATTGAGATCTGAGCACTATATTCCCATGATTCTAGACTCCATGGGAGAAGAAAAATTTCTGTAGGGCCCTAAATTCTCAACTAAAACCAGGGGTCACAATCACTGAAGTGCCTGTGAGGTTAAATATAAAAAGCAAGAGCAAGGGATTAGGTAATACTTTTTGGATTTGGGCCATACAGGTGCCAGGGGTCTTAAAGGGATTTAAAAATCAACAGGGTGTTTCTGCAGGAGAAACAATAACTGTGACTGCAGAACGGCTGAGCTGTGTTTAAATAATTCTCCATCTCGAGCCTTTCTCTTTTACAAGGAGAGAAAAATGCCTTGATGCTGCCCTTCTGCATTGCAGTACAGAAGCACCTGAGCTCCTAAGGGGGCAAATTTAGCACCTGCTCAAGTTGTCTGATCATGGATGAGTCATTAAACCCCTTAGAGCACAGTGCACAGAGGGGTCTTCAACATCTACATTATCCACGCACTATATCATTTTCTGAGAAGTGATACATGCCTAGTGTTCTGGGTGCTGTGTAAGATGGGCAGAGAGCAGAGAGTGTTAGAGGGAACCCTGTTTTCCTTTTAAAAAAACCAATTATATATTTGGTTGTCTATACATGTGTGCCCGCTCATGCCATGGCAAGTGTGTGGAGGTCAGAAATCAGTTTTCAGGAGTTAGTTCTCTCCTTCTGCTGTGTGGGTTCTAGGTATGGAACTCAGGGAGTCAGGGTTAGGGGGTGAGTGCTTTCTCCCCTGAGCCATCTTGGCAGTTCCATGAACCATGTTTTCTTAAGACATAAAACATCTTGTAAAGAAATGTTCTCCCAGTGTCCCTGTGACTGAGTTGAAATCTTTTTTTTTTTCTCTTTAGGATGATGGACGAAATGATGATCTGTGTGCACAGCTGGGTGGGAGGGTCGGGGGACCTCATCAAACATCCAGTCCCTCCGATCTCTTGATCTATTTGAGGAGGACTCTGGGGGAGGGGAGAACATGGAGTGAGGGCTGGAGGTTAATCTACCACACCTAGTGAAGCACTCCGTGGTTGAGACACTGTTGGAGTCTAAGACCATGCAGACCTCCACGCCAGCATTGTGCTCACTGGCACAAATACTGTCAAACCCTTGTCCCCAGCATGATGATAAGACCCTATGGTAGCTCCTAAATACAGCTGTGAAGTCTGGGTCCCACCTCAAACCCATCTTGGTTTCCCAGATCAGTTTTCCTCCTCTTCGGGAAGAAGACTGAAAATGGTTTTATGTGGGGCTGGTGCACTGGCTCAGCAGGTGCAGGCTCTTGTACAGATGAAAACCTGGCAGCTTGACTTTGAAACCTGGATGTTACAAGGTGGTAGGTAAGAGAGGGCTGACCCTTGAGTATCATTCGCTGACCTTTACACGCATGCCTGTGAGACACTGACACACACACATACACACACACACACACAAACACACACACAACACATACTCCAAATACATACATACATACATACATACATACACACATACATACATAGATAAGATAATAAGACTCATGCTGGAAACCAGTAATCTTGGTGCTCTTAATAGGCAGAATGGGAGTGGGGTCAGTCACTACGCTTGGGGGTATTAATGTTCTTGTGGTATGGCCAAAGAATATCCCTTATCAATTGTCCCTGAATCCATAGCCAGTCTGCTCTTTGGACTTCATAATCTTCTTTGTGCTAGAATCCAGTTAGGGCTGGTAGACCATAGCCAGTCAACACTCTCACCTTCCCTCACTACACCACCATGTGCAAGAAACTTTGGGATCTTTTCATCAGAAAATGTTCTTCTGTAATCTCCAGGCACTGTCCTAACCACAACTGTTAGTCTCACCCATTTTATGTCTGGTTTCTTTTTGCACATAGCTATCTTTTACAGCAGGTTGTGAGTCCACGGGGTACTGAGCTGTGCATCACACCTCTGCCTTGTGTGTCCCCACTGAAGTGCTGTGGCACATACCTGTGCTTGTATACAAAATAAATAAACAAGTAAATGCAATTTAAAAAGTGGGAGAATTGTGACTAGAACTCTAAAGAAAGGGAAGAGAGAAAGGGAGGAAGGGAAGGAAGGAGGCTGGCAGAGAGAAAACAAGTGGGAAGGAGGGATTGGGGCAGGGAAAATGAATGACTCCGCACAGAAACAAGGTTTCACTTGCATGGCAGTTGTGGTCAGACATCCACAAAGAGGGCATCTATCATATCAACCCCAACCCCTGACATTCTTGTAAGTTCTCTGTGGCTAGGTGACAGCATTTCTCTTCAAGGTTGATCTCGGGGTTATAGATGCTGCCTACCCAGGGTTATGGATGGTGCAGATACGCCCCCCACCCCCCGCCCCAGTACAACACTGCTGAGCCCATATGAACTATGGCAATGACAGCCTGCTTGTAGTCTCAGGACCTGGGAGGGTTGGGACAAAGACAATGATGATGATATAGAATTAAGCCAACCTTAGTCTTCGAGTGTGGTCATTGTTTCATACCTATTGAGTGATGTGTTCTCCATTTTCTCAAAGTGGTGGAGATCCCTGTAAGATAGGTATAAGGTGGGGAGAGCATGCATTGTACTTTGCAAGTAGAGGCATCCCATGGAAAAGAGCCTACGGGCTATTGCTTTTACTGGCTTTTTGTTTTTGTTTTTGTTTTTTTCAAGACAGGGTTTCTCTGTGTAGCCCTGGCTGTCTTGCTCTGTAGACCAAGCCAGTCTTGAACTCAAGAGACCCTTCTGCCTCTGCCTCCTAATTAATGGGATTATTGGCATGTGCTGCTACTGCCTGGCAAAATAAGGTGTTCTTAATTTAGGAACTTGGGGGAGAAGGGGAAGTAAGCAGCACAGAAGTGTGCTCCATTGACCTCAGGTGAGTTCTGGGAGATATGGGTGGAGAGGAGCAGTGGCCATGCTGAAGCCAAGCGCTCATGGGTAAAGAAAGCCAAGCTGAATGGAGCTACCTTGATTCAGCAGCAGAAACAAGCTTGGGTGGTGGCAGCCTCTGCCCAGACCTCCACTAATTAAGTCATCAGTTCCTTTTGAAAGATCCTGGGCCCCCACTCAAGTACGTAGCTGAATAAATCCAGAGCGGGATGGGGTGTGTGCATGGCCAGTCATCCACACAATGCGATCGAATGAGCAGAGTGCACAGGGAAACATGTGGCAAGGAAAGGGAAAATACTCCTGGAATTTACATATTGAAATCCACGATATAGCATCTAGTTCTTATTTCTTAAAAGCTTGGCCACTGTGGAGTCAATGAAGGAACGTCATTATTGCCAATTGCCATGTTTTAGCTAAAAGGATGGTCTGTTATGTCTCCTACTACCTGGATTTTCAGTTGCATTCATTTATTTTAAGAACTGGAGTAAAAGGAAGATGATCAGATACTCATTGTGTGGCAGGCACTGGGGTAAATGATTTCTATATATTAAATCCTCATAACATTTCTGAGCAGGTGAGATTTCTGAGTCTTATGAAAAGTTCCTTAATTTCCTAATTGGATACAAATTTGAATGAGTCCACAGGGTTCTACTATGGAGAAATGATAAGTTCAATGTATTGAGGATCCTTGAGACTTGTCATGGCCTAGCTGGCAATTGTAGAGACATGTGTACTTGTGTCTCTGGATGTTCCCAAGTTAACATCCAAAGACATCATTTCTCAGATCAAGAATCTGAGGGACTATTAGTGTATTCACAGTGTCAACTGCTTAACATAGTCAGGAGAGCATTTAATTATGTAAATAAATACTCATGTAGATAAAAAGTCATCATTAAATTCTTTCTTCTTTTGAAAATTTTTCTGTTTTGATTTTCCATCTTTTGTTTGTGCTTTACTTTTTAGAGAGAGAGAGAGAGAGAGAGAGAGAGAGAGAGAGAGAGACAGAGACAGAGAGACAGAGACAGAGAGAGAGAGACAGAGGAGAGAGAGAAAGAAAATGGGGAGAATTAGATGTTGTGTAGGTAGACCATGGGGTAGGATCTGGGAGAAATAAAGGGAAGGAAAATAATTTTATATATATATATATATATATATATATATATATATATGTATATATGAAAACAGTTTTGAGCAAAATAATGTCTAATAGGATTCCATAATTTGTTACCAATTAGGAAAGTTTTCTGTATGTTCTCCTCCTCCTCCTCCTCTTCCCCCTCCTTCTTCTTCCTCTTCTTCCATTTCTTTTTCCCTCCTCCTTAAAGCTTAGCCTACTTTTTCTTTATTTTCCTTCTTTTTTCTTTTTGCTTTGGTTTTTGTTTTTTTTTGAGGCAAGTTTTCTCTGCATTACTTTAACTGTCCTGGAACTGTATTTGTAGACCAAGCTAGCCTCACTCAGAGATCTGCCTGCCTTCGCCTCTGCCTCCCAAGTGCTGGGATTAAAAGAATGGACCACACCACTGCCTGACACTTAGGAAAATTCCACAAAAGGAGTCCTCAGAAGTGTGATCTATGACCAAGATCACTTGATGATTAAAATGCGGCATATTTGTTGTTAATGAAACCATCTAATTCACACTGTACAGTCAACAGCTAAAGACATATCAGCAGTATAAGGCAATGGTACTGGAGGACTTATTATGAGATTGTCTTGATGAAAAGAGTCATCCTCTCACTCTTTACCTTCTGTAGCTTGAGCTCTGATGTCCCTTGTAGTAAATGACCTGCTTGCTGGCTGCTAGCTTGGTAAACAAAAAAACTGCTGTCCATCTCACAGACCTTTGTGATTAGGTTCTGGTGACTTTAAGATGACATTCCACAGAGTCCAGAAGGAGGGGTTAAAGAAAATGGGAGAGTGGGGAGTTTTTGTTTTTTTTTTAACTAGTGAGGATTGGGGGGTGGTTAGGGAGATCGCAGGATGTCTGCTATTGAACAGAGTACAGCAATGCTAAAACCAGCCAGTGGAAAAAAAGATAGCCTTTTCAACAAATGGTGCTGGCTCAACTGGAGGTCAACATGCAGAAGAATGCAAATTGACCCATTCTTATCTCCTTGCACTAAGCTCAATTCCAAGTGATCAAGGATCTCCACATAAAACCAGACACACTGAAACTAATAGAAAGGAAACTAGGGAAGAACCTTGAACATATGGGCACAGGGGAGAATTTCCTGAACAGAATTCCAATAGCTTATGCTCCAAGATCAAGAATAGACAAATGGGACCTCATTAAATTACAAAGTTTTTGCAAGGCAAAAGACACTGTCAAAAAGACAAAGCGGCAACCAACTAACTGGGAAATGATCTTTACCAACCCTACATCCGACAGAGGGCTAATATCCAATATATACAAAGAACTCAAGAAGTTAAACTCCAGAGAGGCAAGTAACCCTATTAAAAAATGGGGTACAGAGCTAAACAAAGAGTTCTCACCTGAAGAATATCTAATGGCTGAGAAGCACCTAAAGAGATGTTCATCATCCTTAGTCATTAGGGAAACGCAAATCAAAACAACCCTGAGATTCCATCTCACACCAGTCAGAATGGCTAAGATCAAAAACACAGGAGATAGCAGTTGTTGGCGAGGATGTGGAGAAAGAGGAACACTGCTCCACTGCTGGTGGAATTGCAAGCTGGTACAACCACTCTGGATAGAAGTCTGGCGGTTCCTCAGAAAACTGGGCATGACACTTCCGGAGGATCCTGCTATACCACTCCTGGGCATATACCCAGAGGCTTTACCTGCATGCAATAAGGACACATGCTCCACTATGTTCATAGCAGCCTTATTTATAATAGCCAGAAGCTAGAAAGAACCCAGATGTCCCTCAACAGAGGAATGGATTCAGAAGATGTGGTATATCTACACAATGGAATACTACTCTGCAATTAAAAACAATGAATTCACAAAATTCCTAGGCAAATGGTCAGAACTTGAAAATATCATCCTTAGTGAGGTAACCCAATCACAAAAGAACACACATGGTATGCAGTCACTGATAAGGGGATATTAACCCAGAATCTTGGAATACCCTAGACACAATTCGCATATCAATAGATTACTAATAAGATGGAAGGAGAGACCCCTGGTCCTGGAAAGACTGGACGTAGGGGAACTCCAGGACAGAGAAATGAGAAGGGGTTGAATGGAGAAAAGAGGGAGGGAAGGGGGCTTATGGGACTTTCGGGGAGGGAGGAAACGGGAAAGGGGAAATGATTTGGAATGTAAATTAAAAAAAACTTAGAAAAAAAAATAAAAGGGGACTCGGGACATCATTCTGAATACTGAAAGTTTGTCTGAGAATCTTCCCACCTATGTCAGCTCTACTTACATTTTCTCTCTTCCTCATAGTTACCAACCTTTATTTTCTCTTGGTAACACATCAAGCAAAGCAGTCATATGAGAACTCATATGACTTGTGAGTATATGCACTTCTTTGAAGAACTTGATTTTTTATTTGGTTTAGACTTGCTATTTAGAAGCATATTACTATGGAGGGCTGAGGTGTGTTGTGACAAAGGCTTTCATTTCCTTGAGGCTGAAGTCAAAAGGCATTATAAACATAAGGTCACAGGACAGGGAAAGATCAAGGTTGTACTGATCTGGACACTTCTTCCCTATTAAATAGCTTTCATGGTACTAGGAAGTGCTGTCCCACAATGCTATAGGAGAAAAATAATCAACAGCTTAATCTATTCTATCAAGATCCAATAACAACTGGTCTAACAAGATATGTCAATGACACAGAAATGGCATCAATGTTATGGACCTGATCAACCATTTTATAACTGGATTTAAAATAACTGTCAACGTGCAACTCATGCCTGATGTCATTAGCTAGGGATGGAAGTGGGAAACAAAGCACAGCAAAGAAACAATCAAAAAACATGCAAACAAAAACCATGGCCAGTTGGTCAGAAGTCCTAGCAGAAAACCTAATACTATTATTCTGCTTAAGTAATAAACTTCTTCAAAAATTCATATTGTTATACCTATAGATTAGTGTCTTGGTAAGCCATGCCAAAGAAGATGCTTTTTCAGTAGACGGAGATTACGATAGAGCTGGTCAATGTATAGAGAATAAGAGATTATGGAGCTAAATGGGACATCTATATCACATCCCTCCCCACAAAGTCCAGGGATAATTGTCAAAGAAGGGGCAGAACGATTGTGAGAGCTGGAGGTTGTGTATGACTGCGGTAAAACATATTACTTGATATAATAGCACCATTACACATACAAACTCATAATGGCTATGACTGCTTGGTCACACAAGACCTACACAGGATCAAGGCAGTTGAAACTCCAGCATGGATGGAATTCTATGCATACTGAGTAGCTACCGGCAACTGATTACTTCTGGGAGAGGAAGAGTCAGTGTTTTTCAGAGATGTGGCTCCTGAGAGGCTGCCCATGCTCCAGTAGATGCTATATACCCATGAACACACAGCACCAACTGGACCCAGTGCTGTTAAAATAAAAACAAACTATGTCTAAGTCTTATCAGAGAAGGTTCTCTTTGTAGTAGATAGAAACCATTACAAAAAATTCACAACTGGTCAAAATGCAGTGATTAACTGATTGTGGGGTGACAAGTCCTAATGGATACATCTAAAATATGACTCTTAAGGTTCAGGGAACATCATGGAGGAAGAGCCAGAAATATTGTAAGAACCAGAGGGCTATGAAGTATGCTGTCTTCTGAAATGACACAGAAGCTTCACTCATGATACCTCAACAATGTGACTGCCTAAATAAGACCTGGATAATGATGATGCCAATATACAAGCTAACCTGGAAGAGGGGAATCTTACACAGGACATAGGGTCCCACCCCTGGACAAAGAACTATAGGCAACTAGTAACTGCTGAAAGAGGGAGAATTATTAGTTCTCAGGGATGAACCCCCAATAGGTTATCCAATACTGAATGGTCTGTCCTGAACTCATAGACACATATGCAGCACTAAACAGACTGAATGGGTTGCTATTTATATATTTATTCTTATATAGATATAATAATATTAATACAAGAAAAAGATAATCAACTTGAGAGGGATTGAAGGAAGGCATAGGAGAGGTTAAAGGGAGGATGACATGGTGGGGATTGGAGGGAGGAAAGGGAAACAGAAAGTGATGCAATTATATTTTAATCAAGCAAAAAAAGCCCATGAAGTTCAGAGGAAAAAGAGGTGCTGAGATCAGGGAGGATTTGTGGAGAGGAAAATGAAGTTGTATTTGATAAAAAAAAAGCATCATAAGCATGAACAAAAATTTCAAAACAATAATATGATATATGTTCAGGGCATATGTATTCAGAGTTGGTCATCTCAAAATTATAGCAGTATTTAACTCTGAAACAGACAAATTGAATGCACCTTATAATGGGAAGAGACAGACCAGACAGAGGGCCACACCACTGGAATTATTACAGATAATTCCAACAAAGAAGGCTCAATGACTGGTGTACCCACACATTTGAAGAGGTCTACAGAGAAATGACTAACAGCATGAGTGCAGACCTTTGATTGCCTGCGTTCATTCTAACAGAAGTTTGTAGAGATGGGCACTGGACTCTTTGTGGTGTCTTCTTTAGAACCTTTTAAGGGAAAAGGATATGCCATGTCACATTCATCATCAGATAGACCAGGCCTGGCACAGCACAGATGTTTAGCCAGGGCTTTAGCTCTCCTATGTGAAGACATAATAAACAAAGAACCTTGGGTTCAGAAGCAAATCACAAGGAGGTACATATACACACTGGTTAAGCACCTGGTCATAACCACAAGGCAAATAACAGCAGCTCATCATTGCTGTCGCCACAGCTGGCAGGGGTGGCCATGGAAATGATGTGGTATGTTGAAATCACAGTTGCCTCCTGGTGACTGAATGAGGAGCAGCCTGTGTGAGGGTGAACTGTATTTCTTTCTTTTTATAGAGAGAATTTGTATTCTATATACCCTTTCATTCTGCCTAACCTTGGCTCCCTTTTGTTGCTTTGTTCACAAACTTTCGACAAAAGCATTTTTTTTCTCCTTATGTCATCCAATCATGCTGCTTTGTCCTCACTGGAAAAAAAAATCTGCTATTGAAGCTTAATTAAAAAAATACAGTTGTTTCCACTTGACAACTATCAGAAGAATCTATTAGAGTGTTTGTTTTCTCTTCATGTGAGATAATTTGGGGGAAACGCTAGCTCCCCGCTCCACAAAAGGTCACTAAACTAGAATGAGATGGTTTAATTGATAAGCATTCTTTAAGGAATGTGGAGTATTCCCAAGATTCTATCCTTGCAGGGTTCTGGCTTTTGGAATGAAATCAAAGTCTTGTTAAGAGTGCCGCATCTAAATGTAGCTGTTCAGAAAATAGCCATGAAAATTCCTTCCCCCAACAAAGCTATCTGCTCTTTAAAGTATTCTGAAATGTAAAATAATTTTCAAGGCCTTAGCCACTTAGCTCAAGTCATAAAATGTACAAAATGTCAAAATGATTTATGATTTAAGCATAACAGGTATCACTTGATTGCTTTGTGTAAGTTTCATATACAATATGTTCTTTGTAATTATGTGTTACCCATACATTTACATAGTTAGATAATACCTTCAGAGGGCTAAATAAGTCTTTGGGTATTATCATACAAAATAGAAGCCAGTGTTTACACTTGGAAGCCGGTTGGGTTTTTATATTTTGGCATGCCTTGCCTGTTCATTACCTCAATGTAAACACTAACTTCTAGGAAAACTAGCCGACCAGAAGTTCCAAAACAAAAATTCGAAGGTTGTGGCGTCAAGGCAGGGGCCAGATTGAGATGATATGCTAGACAGATGATCAAGTAGAAGGCTTTGAATTGATTTTGTCCTTGAGATCCCACTGCTGTACCTTTGTACATGCAAATTTCCCATACTTGCTTAGATAATCCATGTTTGATAGAGCCACTAGTCAACGCATTTAAGAGGAGTAAACTGTCTTAATCCTACATCTCTAGAATGTTCCAGTCCAGGTTGCGGTTACCACCTCTGGGTTCTCTCCACACCAGAGGCTCTCCAGCTCTATCTCATCCCAGGGCCCTCCCTCTCCTGCTTTAGAACAGAAGCATTGTGTTTGCTCTGCATACTGAGCTCATGCTCTCTGCCTTGGCTTGGCTAATGCTCACCTTGAGCTCAAACCTGCATATTGTTACTGAAGTCAGTCTCTTCCTCCTTACCCTATTTCCCCATGAGATGATATTAGAGAGCTTGTCAGGTTTTCACAGCTTTCTAACTGTCTTTGTGGCACTTACTGCAATGGAGAAGACTCAGTTCCTCTTGATAATGAGTTTATTGTCACCTTCTTCCATTAGACTATAAACCCCACAGAGGCAGGGGCGGTGGAGATGCTTAGACGGTGCTTGGCACATGATGGGTGGCACACTAAACCTTGTCGAATGCACAGATAGAATGGATTCACTGGTGATTTAGGTTACTTGTATTTCATTTACACCCACTTGGGTGGTGCCTGAATGGAAAAATTTTGTCTGACGTTTATTTAAGAAAGTGTCTGAATCCCTGACCCTTTTTCTCTGCCTTTTCCCCTTCCCTCTTCCCCCAACACACACACTCCAGGGAGTCTGTGAAAACTGCCAATGAAAGATACTCTTTTACCACGGCTTCTTGTCACATATCCTGGAGTGTCATAGAAACGATGTACTTATAATTTCCCCCAAGTGGTTCATAGAAAAGAGAGTTGTTCTTAATGAAAGTTTAATGCTCCTGCCCTTCCCATTGCTGCACGATTGGAAAGACTGATGATCAAGTGAGAGAGAATCAGAGAAAGGAACTGTCATAAATTAAACCCTACGATCTTCTAATTCTATTGAGAGCCTTCTCGTCAAAATACAAATAGCCCAGTGAATGTTCTCCATTCAAACCGAAATGTGTATTTTCCATTCAGCTCAGTGCACACCCTAGAGAAAGGAGTAGCTCTCAATCATGCAGCCAACAACACTGAATGTTTCTTCTGATAAACTGAAGGACGTCTGGCTCCTTCTATGGGGTTTACAAAAGAAAGATGATATTAAAAACAAGAAAAGTGTTTGCATCCCTGGAAGGCAGTCTTCTATGGCTATTATATCAGAAGAAAACAAAATTTGCTTGACTTAATACTGTCTCAAACAACTATAGGGGCAGGCCTCAATGGTTTATTAAGCAAGAAATATTGAATAGATGAAAAATTGTTCTCTCGAACTCACACATGTAATTTATATCAGGACAGAATTTAAAACACAAAAAAAACTCTATATTATTCTTGGAACAATACCTGAAAACATCCTCAGTTGGAATGCAAACTAAAAAACACAGTTTAGTATTTCTGACAGCTATTATTTTAAAGAGCTGATACCTACTAATATTTTACTTATGAAACTATCTGAAGAAAAAGCAAATATAGAAATAGAAAACAAAATCACCAGAGGCATGGAGTGCTTTATCTTATGATTCTAATTTCTGTGTCACCATAAAAAATAGTTCACTATGAAGATCCCAAAGTGGAGTGGGAATGGGAGAATTTTTTTTTTTACAATGAAAACTTACACCTGTAGGTATTTGAAAAAGATGTTAGTATTTAAGTTAATTAATATTTGTTTCGAGTGGACTTTACTATGAGAAGTGATGATCTCTTTCTGGGGAGAAAGAATAATTCTTCATGCTGGCATTCTGTTTCATTTCTGCAAGATGTGAACGAATGCCCCATTAACTGAGTTCTGTCGTTAGTTAATATCCCAAACGGTCTTCCTGTGTTGCAGATACTTACTATACAACACTAATGCCGGATCCTAAAAAATACATGACAGATTCTAGCCTAGGGCATCATTTCAAATTGGTGAAGTTCAGTTCTTCCAGGGCCATGTCTATAGTTCTGTGTCTAGGGATTACAGAGTGTAGATGTGAAGGCTATTGGGGGGTAGGTGGCGGGGGCGGAGGGTGGGCAGCGACAGGTTTTAGATAAGAATGAAGGAGAATTTAGTTATATTATCTGGATATTTTAGCTAGCTTACTTGCTCAAAAATTCATTATTTAAAAATGATTTTAATTGTTTTAGAAAATTTGATTTTTAATGTGTGTGTATATGTGTGTGTGTGTGTGCGCGCGCACACACACGCACACGCACACAAACAAGGGTTGTGCAGGTACATGAGGAGGCTAGAGGCATCTGATCCCCTGAGAGCTGGAGTTAGCAGGCGATTGTGAGCTGCCTTTCAGGGGTGCTGGGAATCATACTGGGGGCCTCTTGGAAAGTGCTCTTAACTACTGAGCCAGTTCTCCAGCCTATAAATGTTATAATTCTTTTAGAGACATCATTTATGTGTAACAACATATAAAATAAAATGTGGAGTGAGCAATTAGTTAGGACATTACAGGCTACACTGCAGAAGTTTGGTATTCGGCTCAGATTAATTATGTTAGTAATTTTCACTTTTGAGCCCTAACTTCCCACTTGGTCTTCACAGAAAATGAGTTATCGTGATGAGAATCATGTAAAAATAATAAAGTCTACAAAAGTCATTTTAATACTGAAATGGAACAAAAAGTCAGAATAATGATATTTGAAATATTTATGTACCAGAGACCACCAATCTGAAGAGCTAGTTAAACAGCTTATGGCTTGGAAATCTGACCTAAATTATCTGGGTTTAGTGTTTCAAATTCCTATTTTACCTCCGCAGACATACTTTACAATTGATTAAAATATTCAAAAGTGACTTTGGGCAACCTATTTTATAAGGTTCCATTAAAATTTTATTGATTTATTCCTATTATAAAATTAATACATACTAAATGTAAAAGCTTTCAACTGTGCAGGAGAGTGTATAAGGACGACTTCCCTAGTTTCTTATACTCAATGGCTAATCTCTCTCTGTCTCCCTGTCTCTCTGTGTCTATGTTTCTGCAACACACACACACACACACACACACACACACACACACACACCCCTCAATTTTTACTCTGAGCTAATGATTATAAACTGTTTCTTGCAAAAGCAAATCCTTTGAAGATGGGAAAAATTCTGCAAAGCATTAGAGATTAAAAAAAAATTAAAGAAAAATCTAGAAATATCTCCTGCCAGTCAGAGTTGATGAAATCTCAAGTTCCCGGATGAAGGGACTGAAACAATAACCCTGTAAACAGACTGTCCAAAGTGAATGGCAAGGCCGCCTACAGCAAAGATGGGGTAATGCCTTCAAGGAGTGCCACCTCCTCATCGTGCTTTATAACAACATGATGACGTTCTTCAACATGTTTTAATGATTATCATACCTTCCCCTTCACAAAGGATTGATTTATTATGGTTTAAATTTAAAGGATACTGGTTTCCCAGTTTTGAGTCAGGCTTAGATTACAGAGAACATAAAATCAATGACTTTGTTCTAGGCAAGGAAAACATAGTGTTCATTTAAGTGCAAAAAGAATAGGCTCAGGGAAAATCTCCTCATGCAGCTCTACACGCTAACTGCTTCCACCACTGCCCACAGCTCCTCTCTGCCTCCCACTGCTGTCATCAGCACCACCACATTTAACACTTTTATGGCATCTTAACATTTACAAACTACTTTGTATATTGTTTATTTTAATTCTCAAGATGACTCTATCCAGTATAAAGAATGACCATAGCTTTTCATTTTGTAGATGAAATGCTTGCAGCTCAGAGCAGTAAAGTGATTGGCTCAAGGTCATTTAACTAGGACCAAACGGGCCCTCTCTTCCCGTGGAGGTTAACTGATGCTTTCCAGTTGTACATCTCCAGCTCAGACCCCTTCTCTCAAACCCCAGAACCCATATCCAGCCAATAGACTCCATGTCTGTAGGCTGCAATCCCTAACACAGTTAGACTCAGTTTCCTGACTGAGCCTATAATTTCTTCTACCAGCTGGTTTCTCTTTCAGCATGTTTTCCTTAGCAAAGGGCATCATTACCCTTTTAGCTGCTAAGTATCAATTTTATCACCTCAGCATATGCTCTCAACATACCCATATATTCTGTCACCGCATCATGTACGCTTCTCATTCTTTCTTGTCTTCAAGACACTGCATTCTTCTTTCTCTCGTCTTCACTCTGAGTCTACAGTCCCAGTCCCCATGGTCTCAGATGGGGAGTCTCCACACATGTATCCACCCTTTCTCCCCAGGGGCACTACACCCATTTGCCCACTGGATCCAAAGTGATCAGGTGATTGCCCTGCCTAAACTGTCTTGTTGGTTTCCTAGCTACTCTGGTTTGAATATTTCTCCTCATTACAATTGATTCTATAATTTAAAAAAAAATTATTCTTATATTTTATGACATTCTTCTTCCTCCCCAAACTCTTCCCAGATCTTCCCCCCACCCAACTTCTTTTTCACTTTTTTTGCCATTTTTCATTGTTATACAATATATCTTGATCACGTTTTCCTCCCCAGTTCCTCCCAGATTGTCTCCATCTACCTACCTACCCATTCTTATGCTCTCTCTCCTCTGACTCTTCCCCCATTCTTTTATTTTTAGAAAAAGAAAAACCTCACAAGAATGAAATTAAAAAATGAAAAACAAAGAAACAAACCGTCAAGAAACCAAGAAAAATAACCCCAAACGCTGAGTTCCTTTTGTGTTCACTAACTACTCACTCTTAACAAAGAAATACAGACACAAAAGAAAAAGAAAGGACCACAAACATGGAGTCCACCTGTGTTGGCGACACCTCCTGAGCATGGGGCCTGCCCTGGAGTGTAGTTAATGTATCCAGTGTCACTCCAGTGAAGATTTTCCCTCTCCCAATAGATACTATGTGTAAAGAGCTTCTGGGCTTGTGTTGGATTCTGTGGACACCTCCCTCACCCCGTGCAGGTATTTTGTATGGCTTGAGCTTGTGTAGGTCTTGTGCATGTTGTCATGGTCTATGTGAGCTTACATGTGGGTTGGCCCTGTTGTATCTAGAAAATGTTATTTCCTTAAAATGTGATCTTGAAGTTTAATTGTCAATGTGATGGTTCTGAGAGGTGGAGAGCAGCTTCAGAGGTGTCTGAACCCAGGAGGTTCTCCTTTAGAAAAGAATCAGTGCTGTTCTTAAGTGTCACTCTGAGAATGGGTTGTTGTGAAGTGCTTGGACTCTTTTTGTTTCCAAAAGTATGCACGCGCACTTTCTGGTTTTTCTTCTGCCACTGCCATATTACATGGAATATCTTTCATTTATCCAGAACCACCAACCCCCTCCCAATTTAGAGCCTGACCCTGTATGCCCTATATGTCTAGAATGTTTCTATCTGTGTTCTGTCACTGGATAAGGGCTATCCTGTTAGCTCCAATGCCATTTTCTTAGGGAAGAAGCCTTTCCTGACTCCAGTTTTGGATCATTCATAACTGTGTGTAAGGTTTTTTTTTTCTGTTGATTGTTCTCTTTTATCTTGAAAGCCCTCTATTATGACAGCTTCTCATTTCTGTACCCATAGGTACTCACCATGGGACCTGCCACCTGTCAATCACTCAGTAAATACATGATAGAGTGACGTTCAGACCTGATAACCCCAGACTTTATGCACGGCACTCCGAACACATTATTTTAATTTGGAAATTAAAGTGTGGGAATGAAATTCTGAGCTCACATAGCAAATTTCATCAACTGGTATGGTGCCCAAAGCAGGTTAAACTTTCAAAGCATTGATAGTCAAATAGCTAGGAAGCAATTCCTTGGCTTTCTCCACTAGTGTAAAGGTGTAGAATGGGTTACAGTAGGATTTATTGGATCTTCCCTATATATTGAGACAGGGTCTCGTTTTGTAGTTCAGGCTTCCTTAGAACTCGGTAGCCCAGGTTGGTGTTGCCACAATCCCCACTACTTCGGTCTCCTAAGTGCTGGAATTATAGGTGTGAGCCACCATACCAGGCAACATTTACTTTTAAAAATAATTGTAGCCAGCATTTCCATAGCTTCCTTATCATATGCTACATTGAATAGTGTGTGAGAGAGTGAAGAGTCTGGCCTTGAGTCTTCATCTTGATAGAACGATAGCACAATTTAAAAAGTCAATTCCAATTCTGTTCAAGAGGTTGAAGCAGGAAGATCATGAGGTTAAACTTAGTCCTGCCTATATAGTAGGTTCAAGTTCAGAACAGGACTATAATAGTAAGAATGTGCCAAAAAAGCTAAAACATTAATAAAAAATATATCTTTAAAAGAATTTTCTTATTTGTTTTTATTTCATGTGCATGAGTGCTTTGTCTGCATCTAGGTACACTGCACACTCACCCACAGAAGCCACAGAGGCCAGTTGTCAGCTTCCATGTGGGTACTGAGAATTGAACCTGAGTCCCTTGCAATAACAAGTGCCCTTCATCGCTGAGCCATCTTTCCAGCCCATATCTTTTGTTTAAAGAGTTGGGAGAGAACTTTATATTCCTTAGGGTCCTGGTTAATAAATTAAACCTTTGTATATTAGTCTAGTCTCAACATAGGGAATGTTAGCTAACAGAAAATTCCTTTGTTAAACACTTATTGACATTTCACTAAACAGATTTACAAACATGCGCGCGCACACACACACACACACACACATACACACACACAAATTGGACAGATAGCGGGGTCTAGGGAGTCTTGGGAAAGCAGTTCACGCCATGCCTTTCCGTTCTGTTCTCTGGAGCTTTTTCTGCACAGCGGTAGCCTGTCTATACTGCAGAGGTCATTAAGATTTTGGTTATTGCCAAGGTGCCTGCTCTGGCAGCCTACTGAGGTAGCGACGGGAAACTTATCTCAGCAGTGTGAAAATCTCCATTTTAAGAAGCATTTCCAAACCCAAACATCTCACCTCCTGGATAACAAAGACCCTCTTGTGCTATTCTCTTTTTCTTGGGGTTCTGTTTGATTAGGGTGAGACCCACTCTAGCTCTAAGCCCTTCAACTGTAAACTCTCTTCCAGCTTCCTATACACTAACACCAATTAATATAGTGGCTCTCTCAAATACCAAGGTATCCCTAAGGTCTGCAGTGAAAGGAAACACATTTTCCATTCACTTCTTCCTTCGCTCATGTGATTCATTTAATATAGATTTCCTGAGGACCGGTTCTACACCAGGCACTGTTTTAATCTCTGAGGATACAGCAGTGGAAGAAACAATCCAGGAAAAGCCCCTGTCCTTATTAACTTCCATTTTTATATGTGCTTTATAAATGGGATTGGGAGATAAGAGCAGTGAGGAACTTGGTGTGCTGGAGGGATAAATGCTAGAAAACCTCATTGTTTTTAGACAACACTGATTTATAACATGTTAAAAAATGTGATGGGATTTGTTTTTAGAAGAGCAGTCCAAATTTAGAAAAATGGAATTTGAGAGTTTGTAAAGCATTTTCATACACTATTAGAAGTATTATTAACTAATGAATCTCAACAAATTGCTTGTCTAAATACAATCAAACATTTTCAATATGCCTGTTCAGTGGCTTTTTTCATGGCTTCTTGAGAGCTTCTTTGAGAAAAGGGTACACTTTATAGAGTGCCTGGTATACAGAGAGAAACACTTGACATTTTGATTGTGAGCCTAGCCTTTAATGGTTGAGCCATCTCTTTAACCTATGAGAGGTGCTTAATTAAAGTGCTTATTGAAATAAAACATTGTATTCGCATTAGTAACAAAAGTTGATTTGCAAACAGGCAAGAAAAATGGCTCCGTCTGTTGTTTGCCTTTATTTTTAAGAAAATTAAGAAACTGCTAAGTTTCTGGTCCTTTTTACTTATCCTGAACATGTAGTAACTTAATTGTAGACTGCTTAACTCCAGAGTAAAGTTTGAACCTGTAGATATTTACTTACTGGTGTTTTAAAGATAAGGTCTTGTTATGTAGCTCAGGCTGGTTTCAAACGAGTGCTGGTGCTCCTACCTTAGCCTCCAGAGCACTGAGGTTACAGGCATGTGCTACTCCTTGCGGATTCTTTCATTATTTTTTATAGTTACTTGCATGTATAGAATGCACTGTGGTCATACTTGCCATTAGCCTCTCTTATCCCTCCAATGCTTGCCGGTTCCTCTGTCCCCAACTGTATCCTTTCCATTAAAAAACACCTAGTAACATGTGACTATATATGCATCTTATAGATCTTCTTGAATTTCTTTCTTAAGTAAAAAATAATTTCATTTTATCTTAATAACATATACATTAGAATAAAGTAGTAATGTAATAAGATATATCAATACTTAATTTGTATAAATCATTTATATAATCCAATTTATTGTGTGCAATTTACAGCTGGCTAAAGTCTTTTGATGGCTAGACAAATGAAGGAATTAAACACTTCTCTAATGTTATGTGAGTTGCTTTTGTCACAGTCTAAAACGCAGAATGGCTGTCATGAATGCCAAGTTCCATGGAGGGAAAACACTGGGGCATGTCACTTACAGGGATGCCTTAGGCAGGTCTTTATTGTAGGAGGTGGAAGACTTTTGGCTTCTGGAGGTTATCATTAAAAGATAATGCAATAATCACCATTGTTCTATTATAATAAGAGCAAATGACACCAGAGGAGTGGTTTACCCCTCACCTGAATTAACCTAAGTAATTTTACAATAAGTATCAACTTACCATTTGAAACATAGCCTGACCTTTCCCTTGTGAGCTCAACTGATTTGGGGTATAAAAAAAACAAAATAAAACAAAACAAAAACAAACAAACCAACCCAACTCCATGGTTTTGGGAAAGTGATATGAGTGAGGTAGAAATGAAATGATTACGAAGTTTGTAGAAATTTCTAGTAGTGATTGAATGGAAAGTATTCATGTCTACATGAGACATTCTTCATGGAGATTAACCTCCCCATCAAGTCTCGGGTTCAGACTTAGCTTTACTACTGACCTTCAGAAGTCTCAGTTTCTGGATTTGAAAGGGACAGAATAGCACTCAATGCAGAGGTTGACAGGATCAAATAGATAACCGATGTGAATTTGGTTGGACATGATAAATACTCTATAGATGAATCTACAAACATTGATATGTTTCCCACCCAACAGAACTTAAATGATTGTATAGTTACCTTACTGGATGGAATAGCATTTTTGATGTTGTGGTAGAAGCCGAAATAACACATGTTGAAAATTCCGTGACGTCCCAGAGTTGCTGTAAATCCTTTGTTGAGACCCTGGAACCCCAAGCCTTCCTTCTTAATGATTTGTCTTGCATAAGCAAAAGTAGATGGTTGCTGTGTGGGAGAGAAGCCGAGCAAGAGACATCATTTTGGGACCATGAGGTACAGCAAATTACTACATTAAATATCCTTTTATGCCAGAATTATGAGAAACTATTTTCCAAAACAGGAAAAAAAATCATGTTTATATCTGTGCTTTTAAAAGCTACATCTCCTTCCCAAGCCTCCAAAACTTTATATATGGTGGCAGGTTTTATAGAGAATTGTTTTTCTTTCTTTATACAAAATTTTAAAATTTTATTTTAAACATATGTCTAACAATATCCACACTCCATTATTTGGATACCAAAAACTCATGTTTAAGATTAAAATAAACTCTTTTGTAGTGCCTATGAAGAGCTACCACCTACAGAAATGTTCAAACACAAAGAAAAATCATCTTTTGTGGAACTGGTGAAACTAATGTCATGTAATAATTACCATCACTTTCATCATCTAAATAATTGTATCCAGTTCTGGATTACCCACTCTAAAGGAGAGATTATCCATATAGATAAATTAGTAATTTATAATTCCATGTCATCCAAAAGGAATTTATATTTGGCTCCTCCATCTAGAGTGTTTACGTTATAAATTATGCTTTTTTTCCAAGTTAATTTAAAAATTAATCTCAAATCCATTGCCTTAGTGATTTTAACTCATGCTAGTTTAGAAATCAACCATGGATAAACATCTCTTTACATAGGTGGGCGATCAGTGTATATGTCACTTGCTGTGATACCATATCAACCAATGGAACTGGGAGTAAGAGGTTATCTTTATTTTGTTCCTTTCCAACCCTGTGGTTATTACCAAGACTGAAATACCTTGCTTGCTGGAATCCAATCTGCAGTTGTCTTTTGCGCTTGCTAAATAGTGTACTCTGGTTCTCTTCAAGATTTACAGTTCATTACAGTATAGTTCTAAGCATTCACATACGTTTTTAAGAGTATGAGTGATTGTTTCCTCTTTGGAGGTACTTTACAGAGGAGACCTCCTCTTCTCCTCTTAGCTTTTAGATTTTCCCTCCTGAGAGAAGCTCACATGATATCTACTCAGTGTTCTGTTGGAGCATGTTGCTGCGATGACCACAACAGTATGCTACACTTTTGATTTAAAGTATTGAAGAGGGCTTATGGGACTTTTGGGGACAGAGGAAATGGGAAAGGGGAAATCATTTGAAATGTAAATAAAAAAATATAGAAAATAAAAAATTAAAAGCAAACAAACAAACAACAACAACAACAACAAAAACCACACCAACAGTTGAATAGAAGGAAAGAAAAGCAAGCAAGATTTTTCACCCAACTGGAAATTTATGCTATGTGATTAGCAAAATACATTTAAATGTGCTTATTTATATAGTCAGTGGTATAGTTTTCACTAATAAATTTTAAATTCCTACTAGGTACAATTCTATAATTAGCTCTATCTCTTTTCGTTTATGAGGATTGATTCTAAGAAGTCACCCTAAGGAAGCCCTTCTTTGTAATGTGAAAATACCACATGAGAATGTACCTTGAAGCCACAAAATTCATCTCATAAAGAGACCGAGAAAATTCTCTTGAGGTTAAAGTCTACTTTGTGTTCTATAGTGGGGCCTTTTTATGTGTGCTTTGGTGTGTTGACTAACACGCAAATTATTTCAGTTCCCAAAAGTGATGAGAAGTTGTCTACCAGGCCATGTCAGGAAGTGCTGAGCAAGCTACACAAGCTTCTGTTCCCTCTGAGGAAGGCAGCACAGAAGCAGGGAAGGATAAAGGAGTCCTTAGGGACAGGAGGAACAGGGCCGACACACACATTCCCAGGCCATTCCCAGATGCAAGTGTGATCTCGTCCTCTTCTCCATCCTCCCTCTCTAACAACCCAGGGGCAGGAGGGGCAGGAGGGGCCGGAGGGAGCTTTTAATTTTCACTAATTTTTATTTTATGGATCTAAATGTTTTGTCTGCATGTAGGTCTCTGTATCATGGTGTGTGTGTGTGTGTGTGTGTGTGTGTGTGTGTGTGTGTGTGTGTGTGTGTGAGAGAGAGAGAGAGAGAGAGAGAGAGAGAGAGACAGAGAGACAGAGACAGAGACAGAGAGAGAGACAGAGAGACAGAGACAGACAGAAACAGAGACAGAGAGAGAAAGCCCAAGGAGGTCAGAAGACAGCCTAGGATCCCCTAGAACTGGAGGTATAGTTGGTTGTAAGGCACCATGTGGTTGCTAGGAAGTGAACCTGGGTCATCTGGAAGAGCAGCCAGTGCTCTTAACCACTGAGCCATCTCTTCAAAGGATATTCTTTTGTTTGTTTGTTTGTTTGAGGCAGGGGCTCTCTATTGTGCTATGGAACTCACTATATAGACTAGGCTTGCCTTGAACTTTACAGAGATCCACCTGCTTCTGTCTCCTAAGTGTTGAGATTAAGAGTGTTTATTACTATACCCAGGTTCACAGGATATTATAGAAAATAAGGAAACCACTACTCTTCAAATGGTCTGGATAGGTTTTTGCTATTTAAAAACCATAGTTTGCTGAAGAATGGATAAATAAAGTGTGGTTCATTTACACAATGAAATGCTATCAGCAATTAAAAACAAAGACATCATGAATTTTCCAGGCAAATAGATGAAAGTAGAAATTATCCTGAGTGAGGTAACCAAGACCCAAAAGGACTTGCATGGTATGTACTTACTTGTAAGTCGACTTTAGCTGTAAAGTACAGGATACCCAGGCTACAATTCACCAACCCAAAGAAGCTAAATAACAAGGAGGGTCAAAGCGAGGACGGTTGAATCTCATTCAGAATGGGAAATAGTCATCGGAGGTAGATGGAGGGAGGGATCTGGATGGGAGAGGGGATGGGAAGGTGAATGGGTGGATAGAAACAGGTATAGAGAGATAGGTCTGGGAGAGTGAATAGAAATCAGCGTGTGTGGGGGGGTCATGTTTAGGACATGCCAGAGACCTGGGATGCGGAGGCCCCAGCAAGTCTATGAGGGTGACTCTAGCTGAGACTCCTAGCATTGGGTGATATGGAGCCTGAAGTGGCCAACTCCTATAGCCAGACAGGACTCCCAGTAGAAGAATAAGGACACCAACCCACCCACAAAAACTTTGACCCAAAATCTGTCCTGCCTACAAGAAGTGCAGGGACAAAGATGGAGTAGAGACTGAGAGAATTGCAACCAATGACCAGCCCAATTTAAAACTTATTCCATGGGAAAGCACCAATAATTGACACTATTAATGATACTGTTATATTTGCAAATAGGAACCTAACATAACTGTCCTCTGAGAGGCTCCACTGAGCAGCTGACTGAAACAGATGCAGCTACCCACAGCCAGACATTAGACAGAGTTCAGGGAGTCTTGTGGAATAATTGGGGGAAGGATTGAGGATGGAGGGGATAGTGTTTCCATAAGAAGACCAACAGAGTCAACTAACCTGGACCCGTGAGGACCGAATCACCAACAAAAGAGCAAGCATGACCTGGCCCTAAGCCCCCCAACCCCCTGCACACATGCAGCGGATGTGCAGCTTGGTCTTCATGAAGGTCCCCTGACAACTGGAGCGGGAGCTGCCCCTGACTCTGTTGCCTGCCTATGGATCCTCTTCCCCTAACTGGGTTTCCTTGTCTGGCCTTAGTGGGAGAGGATATGTCTAGTCTTGCAGTGACTTGCTGTGCAAGGGTGGGTTGGTACCAAGGGGAGGGGTCTCCCCTTTATCAGAGGAGAAGGGAAGAGATACTGGGGATGGGCTGTGTGAGGGGGACTGGGAAGAGAGGGGGCTGCAATTGGAATGTAAAGTGAATAGATAAATAAATTAATGGATATAAAAAATTACCTTTCTTTCTCCAAGCAAAAATTTGATAAGTAATTTTTAGAATAATCTGAAATTTGTCAATGTCTAATTATAGAAATCCAATAAATAAATGTATAACCAGTTAAAAAAAAGCCCATAGCTTACTGAGTCATCAGAATTGAGATGACTAAATTTAAATATTAATTTGCATAGTATTGTTTGTTCTTATTTTGAAAATGTATCTCAGTGAAATATTCAAATGGGGATTGTTGACCATTCCATGAGATTCACTTATATGTACAATAAATTGAAACTCAGTGATTTTTGAACTCATATTTGTGAGTTTGAACTGTAACTGTTAATAATTAAATATTTCAGAGGCTAACAGACTAATCAGAAACAGGATTCTAGAGTCAGACAGTCCCAGGTTTGAGGCTCAGCAACACCATTTACTAACTTTGGTAAGTATTTCACCCTGTCTGATTTGTCTTCACACCACTTATTTGTAAACAAGGATAATAACGGAATCCTTCTTATAGGATTGCTGTTACTATAACTAAGTCTATGGACTTACTGCAATGAAAGCACTCACCATTGTTTACTTTTTTTATAAGAACAGCAGTTACTACTGGCAGTAATGAGATATGATAATAGAATAATGGATACAATGTACTTGTTAGTCAAAACAGTGGCAATGAACAGGCTGCATTCACAGAGGACCTAGGGTCAATTCCTAGCACCCACAGTGCATGGACATAACTGCAGGCAAACCACTCACACACATAAAAAGGAAAAGGTGAAGCTGGTTGGAGGGGGAGGAGGGACATGCTTCTCTGCACACGGTTGGCTGTTCTTTTCTTTTCTTAGATTTTTGGATCCTGATGAAATCCTTCAGGAATGTATGCAACATCCACTTCCTTCAAGACCCAACCTAATCCAAGGACTAGCTAAGGCTCCTCTCCTGGCATAGCACTTCACCTCAGAGCCTGCTCTCCTTTCTGCAGGCAGCTGCAGATCCTACCTTCCCTTGCAAGGTGTTGCTGCCTGGTGTTAAGAAGTCTCTACTTTGTTAATCCTGCTGATCCATGAGCTTGGGAGATCTTTCCATCTTCTGATATCTTCTTCAATTTCTCTTTTCAGAGACTTGAAGTTCTTGTCATACAGATCTTTCACTTGCTTGGTTAAAGTTATACCAAACTATTTTATGTTATTTGTGGCTATTGTGAAGGATGTTGTTTCCATAATTTCTTTGTCAGCTCATTTATCATTTGTTTAAAGGGGAGTTACTGAATTCTTTGCATTAATTAAAGTTGTTTATCAGCTGTAGGAGTTCTCAGTTAGAATTTTTGGGGTTGTTTATGTATCATATCATCTGTGAATAGTGACTGATACTTTGACTTCTTTTCTAATTTTTATCCCATTGATTTCCTTTTGTTGTCTTATTGTTCTGGTAAAAATGGTCATCTTACCAAAAACAGTCTATGGATTTGTTTTGTTTGTTTGTTTGTTTGTTTTTTTTTTTTGGTTTTTGGTTTTTCGAGACAGGGTTTCTCTGCATAGTCCTGGCTGTCCTGGAACCCGCTCTGTAGACCAGGCTGGCCTCGAACTCAGAAATCCGCCTGCCTCTGCCTCCCAAGTGCTAGGATTAAAGGCGTGCGCCACCACCGCCCGGCTTATGGATTTGTTTTAATTAGTGTTTTACTGCTGTGAACAGATACCATGACCAATGCAAGTCTTATAAAGGTCAACATTTAATTGGGTCTGGCTTATAGGTTCAGAGGTTCAGTTCATTCTCATCAAGGCAGGAGCATGGCAGCATCCAGGCAGCCTTGGTGCAGGAGGAGCTGAGAGTTCTAGGTCTTCATCTGAAGGCTGCTAGTGAAAGACTGACTTCCGGGCAGCTAGGGTGAGGGTCTTAAGTCCACAGTGACACACCTACTTCAACAAGGCCACACCGCCATGGGCCAAGTATATACAAACCATCACAAGTTCAATGCAATTCCCATCAACATTGCAACACAATTTTTTTTACAGATCTTGAAAAATCACCTCTCAGCTTCATATAGAAAAACAAAAAAATCCATGACAGCTAAAACAACCCTGAACAATATAAGAAATTCTGGAGGAATCATCATCCCTGATCTCAAGTTGTACTATAGAGCAATAGTGATAAAAAAACTTCATGATATTGGTATAGAAACAGACAGGATGATCAATGAAATAGAATTAAAGACTCAGAAATAAACCCACATACCTATGGACACTTGATTTTTGACAAAGAAAACAGAAAAGCATTTTCAACAAATGGTGCTAGTCTAAGTAAATGTCTGCATGTAGGAAAATGCAAATAGATCCATATTTATCGACCTGCACAAAACTCAAGTCCAAGTGAATCAAGGACTTCAACATAAAACTGAATAAATCAAATCTAATCTAAGAGAAAGTGGGAAATAACCTTGAACACACTGGTACAGGAGACAATTTCCTGAGAAGAACACCAGTGGGTCAAAGATCAACAACTGATAAATGGGACCCTATGAAACTGAAATGCAAAGATATTGTCAATAGGATAAAATGGCACACTACAGAGTGGGAAAAGATCTTCATTCACCCTATGTTTGACAGAGGGCTAATATCCAAAATATATAAAGAACTCAAGAAGTTAGACTCCAACAAACAAAATAACCCAATTAAATAATGGGGTACAGAGATAAACAGAAAATTCCCAACAGAAGAATCTTGAATGGCCAAGAAGCACTTAAAGAAATATTCAAAATCCTCAGTCATCAGGGAAATGCAAATCAAAATGACTCTGAGAGTCCATCTTATACCAATCAGAATGTCTAAGATCAAAAACCCCCAGCACATGCTGGAGAGGATGTGGAGAAAGAGTAACACTTTTCCATTGCTGATGGGATTGCAAACTTGTACAACCTCTGGAACTCAATCTGGCAGTTTCTCAGAAAATTGGAAATAGTTCTACCTAAAGTCTCAGCTATGCCACTCCTAAGCATATATCCAAAAGATGCTTCACCATACTACAAAGACCCATGCTCTAGTATGTTCATAGCAGTCGTATTCATAATAGTCAGAAACTGAAAGCAACCCAGATGTCCCTCAACCAAAGTATGGATACAGAAAATGTGGTTCATTTACACAATGGAATATTTTTTGGTTATTAAAAACAAAGACATCAGCTGGGCAGTGGTGGCACATGCCTTTAATTCCAGCACTAGGGAGGCAGAGGCAGGTGTATTTCTGAGTTCGAGGCCAGCCTGGTCTACAGAGTGAGTTCCAGGACAGCCAGGGCTACACAGAGAAACTCTGTCTTGAAAAACAAAAGACAAAAACAACAACAACAACAACAACAACAAACAAGGGCATCAAGAATTTTGTAGGCAAATGGATTGAACTAGAAAATATTATCCTGAGTGAGGTTACCAAAAGGACATGCATGGTATGTACTCACTGATAAGTGGACATTAGCCACTAAGTACAGGATACCCATGATACACCCCACAGACCTAAAGAAGTTAAACAAGAAGGAAGGTTCAAGTGAGGATGCTTGAATCTTACTTAGAAAGGGGAATAAAAGAGTCATTGGAGGTGGATGGAGGGAGGAAACTGACTGGGAGAGGGGTTGGGAAGGGGAATGGGGGAGGGGTCAGGATCAGGTGTAGGGAGAGACAGAAGAGAGGGCCAGGATAATTAATGGAAATTTGCAGTTTCAGGGTTGGGGGTTGGGGGTTGGGGGTGGTGAATATCCTGGGCTTGGGGAAACTCCCAGGAGTCAATGCTGGTGACCTTAGCTGAGGATGCCTAACAGTAGGGACATGGAACCTGAAGCCACCTCCTGTAGCCAAGCAGGACCCCCAGTGGAGGGATAAGGACACCAACTCACCCAAAAAACTTTTGACCCGAACTTTGCCCTGTCTAAAAGAAATGCAGGGACAAAGATGGAGCAGAGACTGAAGGAATGGCCGACCACTAACCGGCCCAACTTGACACCCATCCCAGGGGCAAACACCAAGCCCTCATACTATTAATAATGCTGTGCTATTCTTGCAGACAGGAGCCTAGCATAACTGTCCTCTGAGAGGCTCTCCCCAGCAGCTGACTGAGACAGATGCAGACACCCACAGTGAAACATTAAACAGAGCTCAGGAGTCTTGTGCAAGAATTGGAGGAGGACTGAAGGTCCTGAAGGGCATAGGAACTCCACAGGAAGACCAACAGAGTCAACTAACTCCCAGAGACTAAGCCATTAACCAAAGAAGATACATAGGCTGGAATGAGGACCCCTTTTCCCCCAGCACATATGTAGCAGATATGTACCAACAACAGGAACAAGGACTGTTCCTGAAGTTGTAACCTAAAGCTGTTCCTAAAACCATGGATTCAGTTCCCTACCAGGCCTTGTCTGGCCTGCTTGGGAAAGGATGTGCCTAATCCTGCAGAGTCTTGATGTGCCAGGATGGGGAATACCAAGGGGAGGGGGACCCTTTCAGAGGAGAAGGGGAAGGGGAATGGGAATGGGGAGAGGGACTCTGTGAAGGTGGTGGGGCGACCAGGAGGATGGACAGCATTTGGGATGTAAATTAATTAATTAATTTTTAAAAAAAGGAAGTCTCTACTTGGTAACCGCATTGGAAGGAGGACTGTGAGAGAATGAATGTTGGGAATGGAGGAGCACAGGGTTTGAACCTCTGCTGTGGGGCTTCAGTGTATAATATCAGATACCTGACATCACAGAGCAGGTGGTCATGTCAGAGCTCAGATAGAGATGTCTGAACCCTCTGCTCAATTCTGTCATCCTAATGTTTTAGGTTGCTTTTCTCATCGACCCTATAAAGTGGGTGGTAGGCACCCTACACTATCAGTTTTTAAGAGAGAGGACCACACCTAATGAAGTAGTGTTCCCAAGGTAATGCTGCCCACAAATAGCTTGACCAGAATTTTGTGTCTAAGTGTTTTTTTTCCTCCATGTTTATCCTTGTAATAGGTGATATGACTTTCAGGACTCACTAGTCCAATTACCACAGGCAGCATATACAATACCCTATATAATTTTTTTCTTGAAAGTTGAAGTTATTGTATAAAAAAAAATTCCGGTACCTAAAAGAATTAGGAGTGTGATAGACTATTTTTTTGTTTCATTCAGGGATCCTGTGTCACACACATGTAAGCAAATATTCAATTAGAAAGGGAAAACATGACTTCCACTTGGATGCATTAAATAGTAAAATGTAGGATCATTTTGACTAGATCTCTGTAAACACAGGAGATTTTACTAAACTTATTTGATTACTGGGCTCCCCTTTCAAAACAAAATGGTGGGTGATTAGTGTCACCGGCCAAATGATTCCAACACTATCCATCCTGGCATCAGGTTAGTTTCCCTCTGAAATTTAGATTCAGTGCAATTTTCATATTTAGTTACCAACTGTGGGCCAACTGCCTTCTAAGTTTCCTAGGTGTCTCGTCCTGAGAGTTTCAGAGCTGTGTTATGGGAGAAAAAGTAGACTGGGTAGACTAGGTAGTGTTACAGGATGTGGATAATATTGATAGGTAAGTCCCTCTTCAGTGCTGGATGCCAGGAGTGAGCGCCGGACTCAAAGTCTTCTTTAACTGATTTCAGTCACTGTCAAACGCTAACCATGGAAATCCCATGTTTTTTCCATACATATTGAATGCCCATTGCTCCTATAGACCACACTAAAGATCTAGCATAGTGCTTTGCTTATATTCTAGAAATGGAGCAATAATACTTTGCTTTATCTTTGATTTGGAGAAATAAGCTTATCATTTTTGAACACATTATCAAAAAGTTCCACCAATTGAACTATGGAATAAAATTCATGGTAAAACATCCGTAAGAGTTTTAGTCGAAAAAAGAACCTCAGTAAGATAAGCTAAAACACAGAAACGTTTTGTATGGTCTCACTTCTTTTTTTCTGAGAAGTTTTATTGGCATATGCCTGCCACAAAGGGGCCACATCCCCAGAAGAAAACTGATGTCTTGGCTCTCAATTGCCAATAGCTCTTCTGTGTGCAGTAGGACTTCATAACCTCTTTTCTATCCATATAAGCAAAATCTAAAAACACACCCAAAAGGTCAAATACACAGAGATGGAGAATCAAACCATAATTACCAGGGCATGAGAGAAGTACAGGAAGTGGGGAGACGTAGGTCAAAGAATAGCAGATATGTAGGATGAATGAAAGTTGTACTTGGGGGGGGCAATTTGTTAAATAAGTAGATTTTGGTTACTCTTGTTATATAAAAATAACTTTGGAAGATGATATGTTGATTTGTTTCAGTATGGTAATCATTTTATTTAAGGCTTATTTTTATTTAGGTGTATGTATCCACCACTCCTGTGGGTGTAGGTGCCCATAAAGGCTGGAAAAGCACATTGGGTACCATGGAACTGGAGTTGTAAGTAATTGTAAGCTGCCAAATGTGGGTCCTAGAAACTGAGTATGGTTCCCCTGTAAGAGTCATTTTTCCCGCCTTGTAACCATTTTATTATCTATAAGTATCCCTGGACATTTATTGTCTTGGAAATCTCAAATATACACAATGACATTTATTTAGATAATAAAATTTAAAAGTTCAAAGACTACATATAAGACTATATATTTTTTGCCTAAATCCTGCTTCCAGGTACCACTGAGGCCCTATCCCTTGACTCTTAGAGAGCCCAGTACGACCTACAAATCATAAAGATCATTTATGACAGCCTGGGCTATTTTTCCTGGAGTTGTTCCATCTAACTACTGACCAGAGTTGGCTCTGACCAGCTTGTGTGATCACAGACAGAGGTTTTAGGCATTGTTCCCTGAGTAAACAGCTATCAGGATGTGGCCAGTAGTACAGGCACATGTTGTAGCTAGATTCCTCCACCTCTAAGGCCAAGAAAGAGCTCTGAGCACACAGTTTTGTTCCTTCATCTGCAAGATGAATGGTGGGGTATCTTAATATAGGAATGTTGCTTTGTGTAGCATCAGGTGGCTGGGAAAGCAAACAGGGTGAGGTTTGTGTGTGTGTGTGTGTATGTGTGTGTGTTCAGTGGATTGAGGTTCTGGAGTTAACCTTGGGAGAAATACTGCTTTGTGAAAGGGAAACCCAGTTGCCACACTTAGGTAGGAAAAGCTGCTGACTCTTCAGGAGATAGGCAGCCTGCTATACATCTCATTACTCAAATCAGGTCTTAAAGCATTTCCATAAATTTGAAAGGAGGGAAAAAGGAAAGAAAAACCTTCCTTCCACACAGGAATGAAATCTAAGTGAAAGGAAGGATTTGTACTTCAAAGTACACATTTATTTTAGCCTAGATATCTCATTAATTAACCACCGTAGTTTATTTTAATTGGGCATTATTATGAACAAAGAAGATGCCGCCAGCGCAATGCCATTGTCTTGAGTTTTCTTTAGTCTCTCTCTTTTTCTTATACTTATTTATTTATATTTAATTTTATTTATATGAATATTTTGAGTATGTGTATGCATATATATGTACCACATGCATACCTGGTGCCTACAGAGGTCGGAAGAGGATGTTGGAGCCCGTGGAACTGAGGGAAGAATGGTTGGGAGCTACCGTGTGGATGCCGGGAACTGAACTCAGGTTCTCTGCATGAGCAACCAGTGCTCCTAGCCATCAATTCATCTCTCCAGGCCTGAAATAGATCTCTTTGAGCATTCTGTGTAAGGAGGACAATCGGATGTCCACAACCCCTCCTAGATGCTGAGCCACGATTCTACGCCAACACCAAGCTGATGTCCCATAGTCAGTTGAAGGGAATCTGGGGGAGGGGGACACTACCCATCCCTGTATTGTTGGCAGAGTGTGAAGGAAGATGACAGTGCTGTGGCCACAGAGACTGATGCTGGAAGGGAAGCTGGCAACAGGGAGGGGCCTTTGCTTCATCAAAGCTTCAGAATCTATCTCTGGATTTTCCCTTGTGCTTTTTGATTATCTGGGCTTCTGGATTCCAACAGAAGCAACATGGCTGACTCAAAAGTGATTCTCATGTTTAATGGTCAGTTCCTTAGAATCGCCAACAGGACTAGTCTTATTTTACTTATTTACAAAATAGGGGCAAACCTTACCATGATAGAGCTACTGGAAGGGTCTGAAATATCAGATTAGTGTTGGAAAAAGCAGATGAGTTTACACGGCGACTAGCATGGTGCGATGAGAGAAAATGGGTGTGCTTGGCTAGCACTTTTCCTGCTCTCTAGGGAAAATCATGTAATTCATCTTGCAGTGTCTGGCATATAGATGTTCTATAAATAGGAGCTATTATTGCTTCAAAGTCTTGGTTTTTGAAAACAAAAATCTAGGGTTCCTGGGACCAGCAAGTGGAAGACTAAAGTGTATTTTCTGTGGATGGTAGTAGAGAGGCAACTTGGAGGCTCCTTTAGCCTTCATTGAAAGATAACTATAGGAATGAATTCTCTGTTCTCCCTGTAAGCATCGGACTGAAAAGAACAACTTAGGTGCCAAATAATGGCTAGGCAGTGCCTCATATAGAGACTCCAGAAAAATCTGCACCTGATGCATCATCATGGATGTCAGCAATTCCGTCACTGGATTCTAACGCTTCCTAGACACAGCCACACACAGGTTATACGTGTCACGAACTTCTTGTTTTCTTTCTTAAAAGAACTGCTCAGAGGGGCTGGAGAGATGGTTCAGTGGTTAAGAGAACTCACTGCTCTTCCAAAAGTCCTGAGTTCAATTCCCAGAAACTATATGGTGGCTCACAACCATCTGTAATGGGATCCAGTGCCCTCTTCTGGGGTGTCTGAAGACTGTGAAGTGTATTTACATACAATAAATAAATAAATCTTAAAAAAAAAGAACTGCTCAGGAAATACACCTACTTATGCTGACCCTAGTATAATTAAGTTTAATAAAGGATTTGTTGATTATTTACAGAGAAGTAATCATTAAGCTTTCTGATGTTATACACACATACACATGTATATATATGTGTATATATATATATATATACACACACACACACACACGCACACATACACACACACATATATGTATATACATATATATATGATCTAATTTGGTCCCTGGTAGATTGTTGAGATTCTAGAATAAAGTGTGCAGAACTATATTTAGTAGTATTATCTAAAACCACAAGCAAATCCTGAACTAATTAAAATGTTCTGTCTTCAAAGATTCTCCATCAGTTACCCATTTGCTATCTGTTCATCAAGCCTTAAAATTACAATTACAGAGCAAGTAGGTAGGAGAATATTTCTTTCTGGGATTAGACATCTTTAAAGACTAAAGAGAAGCGAGACAGGCCTTTTCAATTGTCTAAAGGTTTGGTTTAATATTTGAGGGTGAGAATGATTATGCTCATGTGCAATGCAGACAAAAAAGACAAAGGAAAAGAAAAACCTGTGTCCCAGCCACACATCAGGGGCAAATCCTATAGACCTCGGGGAAGGAAAATAACCCTTTAGCCAAATAATAACTTTGAAGTAGATTTCAAAGGGGAGAGAAAAACTGGGAAGCAATTCATACAGGATTTTGCTCCTGGGGAAAAAGTCACATTTTCCAGGCTAGAAGAGAGCATGCCAAACATCACTAAGCTTAGCACAAGTGATGGGGGGCACTGCTTCTCACAACTAAACAGACAAAATGCTAATGCATCCAGGTAGAGGGCAGAAAGGTACTGAGGGACAAGCTACAAAGTCATACTCTGGCAACACCGGAAGAGTGAACCGCCTCCAAAACAGAAAACTGTGCGCAAGCTTAGTTCTAAGCCAAAGAGATTACAAGTGAGAACAACTCTTTACTCAGGTTTAGTTTGAAGGACAGGGGGAAATTTGGGTCTATCTCAATTTTATCTGAACATGTTTTTATACCCACTGAACCAAACCGGAGCATGACAAAGCTGCGCTTACTTTGCTCCCCACAGAAGGTCAAGTGTATTTAAATTAGAGGACAGTTTGCTTTACTTGCTGCAATTTTTAAGATGCTGGCCAAGGTTCTGGCGCTGGAATTGATGGAAGTGTGGCAGGGATTATGGCCTTTGAACGATATGGTGGTAATTAAGAAACCAAAGGAAGACTAGCACACCTACCGAAATATTTTATACATAAGTTCTAAGGACGTGAGGGCTGTGTTAGGAACCAAAGTAACCACAATTTCCTTTACATTTCTGGAATAGTTTATGGTTAAACCGGATGGGAAGGCATATTTAGTGGGTAACATATTTCTGACTGGCTAAAGAATCTGCTAGACCACGGGGAGTACAACCAGGACAGTTTGGAAACAGCACAATGCCTGCTGTGCCTTGAGAGGGTCTGATGGGAATGGCACCAGAGTCCCCAGCACTGTGGCTCCTCTCACTCAAGTACCAGGATCATTGAAAAAGGAGGTTTTGCTTTCATTCAGCCAGCCTTCGGACCCCAGCTAGGTGACCTTTGCCCTGGACCCCAGGCTTCAGAGGGCTTCCTGCCAGTCCTTAGTGATGCTTCCCACTATGACCAGAGGGCCATCTACCTAGCACCTCGCACGTCCTCATAGACTATGCTTTGTGCAGCAGAGATGGGGCCGGTCCTTATACCGTATCTGTAGCACTCTACCCGTGTTTAGGAGAAGTGTAGCAGTGATCACAGCACAGCTTGCTGTTTTCTTAGGCTCCCTTCCACTGCAGCTGACGCCCTCGCAGCTGTGGGAACTTCTTGGAAATTGTCTTATTTAAAAGATCACATTGATTCACCACCTCAGGCTGAGGAAATAAGAAAATTCAAAATAACCTGTGCTGGGTTCCATGGCCGTTCACATCCCGGACATGAGGGTAGCAAGGAGCATAGACAGGATGCCTGAGAATTTCACACAGTTGGCCGGACAAGAGCTATCTGGCTGCAGAAGAAGCCTCTATGGGGCAGCCCATCACGTTTCTCTTAAAAGTGTGGAGGCAGCTGGTGCTTCTGCATGTAGCCCATGCATGCACTGTTCTTCCACAACTGTGGCTGGGATTGACTGAAAATGAATTCAGCCTTCTGGGAACCCACTGTATGGAGTGAACAGTGATGGAGAATCCGTGTTCACACCACACAACTGTTGCAGAGGAAGAGGATCTTGATGGTGGCCAGATTCTTCTTAAAGTGACCTCAAATGTTTCTGTCTTCATCTCTAATTGTGCTGTAATTTACAGCCGACAGATCGCGAGTTGCTACTCATTATGATACTGACCTGCACTGGAACTTAAAACCTGTAAACAGCTTGAAAGCACGCTGCTCTGGCCAGAAGAGAAGTTCAGCTCACCAGCCGTCTTCTTTCTCTTATCCCCTGGTTCCCAGGCTCTGGTCACCACTTTAATACTCGATGTTTCTATGGCTCTAACTCTTTCAGAGTTCACATGCAATTAAGGTCATGTGACAATTGTCTCTTTGTGTCTGACTTATTTCCCTTAATATAATGTCCTCCAGGTTAATCAATGTTACCACGAAGGATGGAATTTCTTCCTTCTTGTGGTTGGCTAGTATTCCATTTTGTGTGTGTGTGTGTGTGTGTGTGTGTGTGTGTGTGTGTATGTGTATGTGTGTGTGTGTGTTATTTATTTCACCACTCTTTGTCAATGAACACTTAGGTTGATTATATATCCTGATTATTATAAAAAATGTTGCAATTGATATGGGAGTGAGGCTATTTCTTTGGCATACTGATATACTATTTTTCCCTTCCTCCCTCTCTTTTTCTCCCCTCTCTCTCTCTCTCTCTCTCTCTCTCTCTCTCTCTCTCTCTCTCGCACACACACACACACACACACACACACACACACACACACACACACACACATGGTCTCATTATACAGCCCTGGAGGCCTAGAACTTGCTATGTAGACCAGGCTAGTCTTGAACTCATAGAAATTTACCATTTACCTTTTGAGTGCTGGGGTTAAAGGCAGGCACTGCCACACCAAACTTTATTTTCTTTGGAATTGTTGAATAAACTGATAGCTTTGCTTTTACTTTTTAAAAGGAGCTTCCATGCTACAGTTAGACAGTAGAAATAAATTCTAGTGTTCCGTTTAATAGCAGAATGGCTATGGTAAACAATATTGTATTCAGCATTTCATAATTGTTAAGGAGGGTTCTGAATGTTCTTATAATAATAAATAAATAATAAGTAAGTGATATATAATAAACATATGAGGTCATGATCTGATTATGATAAGATATATATAATATGTGTGTTTATAAAACCATTATAGTGTAGCCAATAAATCTGTACAATTACATGTCAGTTATAAGCAAAGTAAAAGTAAAATGAAGTAACAAGAAGAATTCAGTCTGAATTGATGGTACTTTTATCTGAGAATGACCTAAAGTGGACAGGGAAAAGACTGGCCATCATTAAGTACACTAATTTTGTTCTGGTGACTAGAGGCAGCTGCTCAATATTAATGGGTAAAATATTTCATGATAACTCTGTCTCTTCTTGAACTAAAGGGTTTATATGATCAACTTGTGCCCACAAATAGTTATCAATGGTTCGTGCCTACTATTTGTCAGACTCATGTGAAGATCTCTCTGTACAGAATCACATTTCAACTACCCCCAAAAGCATGCTATAATATATACCACATTTATTAAACCATCACTATACACACATTGCACTAGCAGCTTCATATATCATACATTTAATCACATTCATTTGTGTAAATGAACCTTACTACACCAACATGGGCATTTTAATGTTCTTGTTTAACAGAAGAGTAGGAAATATGAGGGCACCAGGTATACTGAGAAGTCTCTCCAGGCTGTGCTTCTAACCTCTACATAAAAATGCCTTGCTTCAAGTAAGATGGACTGACAATCACTATTTTGCCAGTGAGGGAATTGCAAGTACTATGTTCAAGGCTATCCCGTTAGGAAATGGTAAAAAAACATTGTGGGAGCTTTCATGTGTGCCTCCTAAACCATGGGCCAGCTTTGTCTTTTCTCTAACTAGCTTCCCATTCTAGACAATTCTGATTACATACATTATGCAACAATTTGCTCACAAGGTTTAAACTTAGTTTTAGAAATCAGTGCAGGAAAAAAATGAGTATTCTTACTATACATGAAGTTATGGAATCTGAATTAGGCAAGATTGAGCCCCAAGATGGGTCAGCAAGCCATTCCTACCTAGTTAGCAGCAGAGTTCTCCAAAGGTGGACCTTGACCTTGGCAGAGACATTACATGCATTTCTTTGGAATTACATATTTTCCTTATGCTTTTCTCTATTTGATATATATATATATCAAATATATATATATATATATATATATATATATATATATATATATATATATATATATCAAATATATATATATATATATATATATATTTACAATGAGCAGGTACTGTGTTTAAAAGCAACTGTTCACAGAGAAAATGTGACCATATCTCACATCAGGACTTTCAACTACTTATAAAAGTTCTTGACTTAAATGTTTAGCTTTATTTGCCTCATTTTAGCCCCCTCTTTAATGTCAACTCATTAGTTTACAGAGCTTTATTTAGACATTCACTGTTTTATGTGGAAGCAACTACCCACATTGGCCACTGAGCACTTGAAACACTCCAGTGAGATGTGCAAGCAATAAATATGCAAGTTTTAAAATTTTAGTAAGGAAATACTATTATATAGCTTTTACACTGATTAAGTGTTGAAGTGAAAATAGTAAATGTTGAAATGAAAAAGTAAAAAAAAAAGTCAAGTAGTCCTCAGGGATTAGGAGAGAGGGACAGATGAATATATGAAGCAGAGAAGAATCAATGAAAGCACTATGGGGTTTGAATGAGAATGACTCCCATAGACTCTTATATTTGAATTCTTAGTCGCCAGGGCATGGAACTATTTGAGATGGATTAGGAGATGTGATCTTGTTGAAGTAGATGTGGTCTTGTGTAGAAAGTCACTGGGGGTGGGGGAGAGGCCCAGTCTCTTTCTGTTTCTGTCTCTGTCTCTCTCTGTCTGTCTGTCTGTCTGTCTGTCTGTCTGTCTCTCTCTCTCTTTGCTGCCTGTGATTGGATATAAAACACTCAGCTACATTTCTAGCACAATTCCTGCCTGCCATTGTACCCCCTGCCATGATGACAATGGACTAATCCTCCGAATCTATAAGCAAATTCCCAATTAGATGCCTTTTTCTCTAAGTTTCCTTGGTCATGGAGTCTCTTCAAAGCAATAGGACAGCAACAAAGACTCATCTCATTACATCTTTATTCACATCTGCATGTGCTTATGATTTATGTGTGTGTATGAATGCACAATCATGTGTATGGATATGTCTGTGCTACAGTACATGTGTGGAGGTCAGAGGGTAACCTCAGGACTTGGTCCTCACCTTCCACCTTATTTGACAAGGTTTCTTCTGCTACTGCTTCACGTGCCAGTCTACCCATGATCTCTGCATCCCATCTCATCACAGGAGTGCTGCTGGGACTATACATGTCTGGCCTTATGTGGGTTTTGGGGATCTGAATTCAGTGCAGCAACTCTACACAGTGAGTCACCTCTCAAGCCTTAGCATCATATTTTTATGGTAAGCACATGTCACAAATTTATCTAAACATATAGAATATACAATACCAAAAATGAGCCCTACTGTTAGCTATACTCTTTGGGTGGTGATGTGTCAATATAGGTTTATCAGCTGTAATAAATGGGTTATTCTTGTGGGCGATGTCTACAATAAGGAAGACATTCAGATAGAAGGTGGATTTTTGTAATTTTTTTTCTATTAATCTAAACTTCTAAAGTTGATCTATAAAGATAATTTCCTAAAAATACTTTGGATATTTGGGCTAAGTAAAATATGTTATTAAATTAAATCCACCTGGTTCTCTTCACTTTTTTCCATCTTGCTACTAGGGAATGTGGCTTGAATTATGTTTCTATTGAGCCAGCACTGACTGCCTTAAAGTCTGGATTTCTATTTGTGCTTTTACAAACTTCTATTGTGTACAGAAAGATATACTTCTCGGGTATTTTATAAAAAAACATTCATCATTTTATACTAAGATATTTAAAAATCATTAATTACTGTCTCAGTTAGGGTCTTATTGCTGTGAAGAGACACCATGACCTAAGCAACTCATATAAAAGAAAACATTTTATTGGTGTTGGCTTGCAGTTTCAGGAATTTAGTTAATTATCATGGCAAGAAGCATGGCATAATGCAGGCAGACATGGTGCTGGAGATAGAGCCTAGAGTGCTACAAGACCACACCGACTCCAACAAGGCCACACCTCCTAATAGTGCCATTCCCTATGAGCTAAGCACCAAAATGCATAAGTCTATGGGGCCATACCTATTAAAACCACCACAGTTACAGAAAATTAAATTTCATTATTATTTTTATTTCATTTTTAATTTTATTCATCTATAATATATTACATTCCTGACTACAGTTTACTTTCCCTCCTTTCTCTTCCAGATTCACTGTGCCTCCACCTTCCCACAGAAAGGAGGAGATCTCCCAGGGATATCAAACAAACACAGCATAATAAGCTACAATAAAACCAGGATTATACCATCACATCGAGACTGGACACGACAACTCTGTAGGAGAAAAAGGGTCCTACAATCGGGCAAAGGGTCAGAGACAGCCCCCACACCCACTGTTAGGAGTTCCTCAAGCTACTGAGCCATAACATATATGCAGAGGACTGGGTCAGACCCCTATAGACTCACTGATCTCTGCCAGCCCCCATAAGTCCTTCCTGGTCAGCTGATTCTGTGAGCTATGTTCTTGTGGTGTTCCTGACCTATCTGGTTCTTCTGACAATCCTTCCTCGCCTCCTCAGAAGGATCCCCTGAGTGCTGACTAATGTTTGGCTCTGGAACTCTCTGTCTGCTCCCACCAGTTGCTGTGTGGAGTCTCTCTGGTCTCTCTGATGATGATTATGCTAGGGTCCAGTCCCAGACACTCTGAAGGCAGGACAAATGGAAGGTCTGAGGTTTTGTGGTGGGTTGGAATCCCGATCCTTCCACTTGAGGCCTTGCCTGGTTACAGAGGATTGCAGATGGGGGGTGGGGGGGTGGGGGGTGTTCAGGCTCCATGTCCCTCATTACTAGGAGTCTTTAATAGGGTTACTCTCATAGATGTCATGAAGTTTCCATTGTACTAGGTTTCTACCTTGCGTCCATATACCCCAACCCCATTCTTTTTTTTTTTTTAAATTTCATTATTTTTTAAAACAAAATTTGTCTTTCTCTCCTTCCATCCTTTCTCCATCCCCGCCCCTCCTTGCGTTCTCCAGCCTCAGTAGACTTCTTGGAACTTTTATGTCACATGAAATTCCTTTTACTCCCTATCAAAATGCTTCCTGCCACTCTTGCTGTCTCCTGTCTAGCTTCTAGTTTATACCTGTATTCAAAAGCATTCGATTTATGTATGAGAAAAAACCTCAAGCTTTTTGTCTTTGAGACTGGGTCACCTCACTTAATATGATTCTCCCTAAATCCATTCATTTTATTGAAAATTTCATAATTTTGGTTTTCTTTATAAACTAAGTAAAAATCTCATTGTGCATACATTCCACATTTTCATAGATATTCTTTGTTTGGTGGCATCTAAGTTGGTTCCTTTTCCTTACTATTGTGAATAGCACATGTAACAAACATGGTTGTGCAACTGTATCTGTGCTGGGTTATAGCGTCTTTCATGGGTATGCCCAGCAGTGGTGTACGGGGGTTCACATGGTAACTCTATTTTTAATTTTTTGAGGACCTGCCATACTGATTTCTATAGTGGTTGTACTAGTTTACACTCAGAAATACGGAGACAAATAAGCATGGTGTCAACATAAAATCTGATAGGGAGAACCATAGAATGGATGAACAAGAGATAAACCCATATAGCTATGCCCAAAGAGTCAAGGACAAAAGACAGCACATCAATAAATGGTGTTGGACTTTGCCAGCACCAATCATGCATATGGTGCAGAGACTCATGCAGGCAGAGCATCTATAAACAGAATAAAACAAAAATGTTAAAAACAAAACAAAAGAGTTTAACTTAAAACTTTAAACTCTGTGACTTCTATAGGAAAATAGAGGGAATACCCTTGAATATGTGTATGTATATCCAATAACTTTCTTCACAAAACTCTCCTGCATAAAACTATAAAAGTAGTTCCAAGAATCATTGAATGAGAAGACATGAAACTAGAGGTTTCTGCATAGCAAATGAAACTATCAGCAGAGAACAGGCAGCCTAAAGAATAGAAGGAAAATCTTCTCTAGCTATACCTCATATAGGTCATATCTAGAATATATGAAAACTTATAAAAATAAAATATTTGGCAGTCAGTAACCAGGATGGTGAAATGCACAGTGTGTTAAAAAAAGTCACAACTTGTCAATAAATATTTTAAAAATATAGTGGCATAAATATTATGGGGGTAATTAAGCACTTTCTTGTTGGATTTAAGACCTATGCTGCAGGAGGAGACCCATGCCTGCCACTGTAAATCTCCCATGGGCCCAAGGTTGGGGATCTCACAGGCCCAGTGTGTGAATCGGCTACCACTTGTAGAATGTAGCTCTCAGACTTCATCAGAGAAAAATCTTTGTGTAGACTCTTGTTAGTAAAATTCACGGTTGGTAGAAGCTCAGAGCATAATTCTCAGTAGAATGCTTAGCCAAGAAAAGGGCATCTATATTTCATTCCCTCTCGAGCCTTAGGGACTATCTTGGAAGACAGGACAGAAGGATTTTAAGAGCCAGAGGTTTGGGAGGAAAGTCACAAAACTGTCTTCTCACAGCAGCTGTGACTGCCCAGAAGATACCCGAACAAGATCAAACCAGTTAACATTCTAGCACGGGGTAGGAGGAGGTTTATGAGCCCCCCACCTCTAGCTGAGGACCTCTGGGCAGTTGATGGTTTATTACATGCTTAGTTACCACTCACTGCTAAGTACTATTTCAATTTGTGTTATTACTGCCTGGAAAGTACCACATCTAAATTAAACCTTAGCTCAGATCCTGAGTTACTGTGAGCAAATGCTGATCTAGATCATTTATATGATGATCATTTTGTTAAATTCTGATTTGTCAACATTTACGAAATAGTTTATAATGCAGCAAGTAAATTTTTTCCTTAGTGAATATAAGGCAAGGTTCAGTTCAGTGAATTCTGCAAAATAAATGACTCTGAGCAAGCTCCCTCTATCCCTCAGTGAAAAGTGAAAAGCTCCCTCTATCCTTCAGTGAAATACACAAACAGTTTATACAGATTGCACAGAAGGACCTGGACTGTGCTCACAAGCAGAGAGTTTTTGTATGGTACTTAGCGTGCTCTAGCAAAAGATTGGCAGATGCAGCCTGAGTTCTTGCCTGGGCTCAGGGCACACTCTCCTCGGGAGCCGGAGAGACAGAAAGAACATTAGGAATAAACACAGTCCTGTGGACACTCCTTATTTTCATTCTAGTGAGTGTTTCTTGGCACTCTTCCCCATTTTTGTTTCTGTGTCACATGTTGCCTGGACAAAGACCTCCAGGTGAAAACCTGTTTGTTCCTTGGCTTCCCTTGCTCTAGGACAAGCTTCCTCATTGGCAAAGGGAAGCACTGAGTGGAGAGCTCCAAAATTTTCTTCTTGCTGGTCATTTTCCTACTCTAAGTAACCAGCTTTTCTTGGGCTGATTTCATGGGAACTGTTTTAGATGCTGCAGGCTGATGGCGGTGTTTGGAAAGGACCCCTCCCCTTTTCTAGTCCTAAGCTTCACCTTTATTTTCTTTTCAGCTAGAAAGACTGGAAACAGAACATAAACAAAAATCTAGGGCTACACTGAGAGTTTTTCAGGCCTTTCTGATGTTCAGAAAATGATTGAAACTGAAAACAAAATCAAAAACAAACAGACAAACAAAAACAAAAAAGCAAAAACAAAAACCCCAACCCTCCCCCCTCCCCCAAACAAAACATAACTTTTTGGATTAGGTTGAGTTCATCTGAGTAGATACCATCTGGTACAACAGTCCTATCCTTCCCCAATCTCTGCTACTCCAGGTCTTGGCAGAAACAGGTGAGTAGGGCCCCTTTCTCCCAGCCCCCCTGTCAAAGAAGCTGTCAGGGAACTCTCAGGCATTATCAGCAGGCAGGAAGTGGGCTGGTGATGAGGGGGTCTCCACCCATTACCAGCTGCTTAAGTAGTAGGCAGGGGTATTGTTTTTTTTCCAGTAGAAAAATCCAGGTCAGCAGATACCCCAGACCAATTCATACCACATGCTACCTACTTCTGGACTTAAAATGCTAGAAAGGGACCTGGAATGTTAATCCCCTTGTTTTTCCCATGCTTTGTGTTTAGAATCCAAAAGAATACAGCAGGAACAGTCAGGTTTGGCAGTGTAAAGGGAATTATTAGGTAACTAGAAGGAAGTGAAGGCAGAACACACCAAGAGAAGTTGTCTATGTGGAACACTGTGTATCAGTGATTAGATGTCAAGACCCATCATTGTGCAAGTGGTGACGTCTATGCAGGCTTCAACACTTGCTCATTCAGATTTAACCCAAAGACAACTTTGACAGATTATCAGAAACTTTTGGGGAGGGTTATGGGTGGGGTGGAGAAAGGAGTGAGCTAATTTAAAAAAAGATGACTTCATCTTTCTAAAAGCACAATAATGCTATAACCTCAGTGAAACTGCTACAGCTTCTTCTTATGTTGTGTGAAAGAAAATTTAGGGGAAAACTCTAGCAAGTCACTGTAGCTTTCATTAGCCCTCTAAAAACTGTATATGCTTCTTTATCTAGCACATCTTAATTCATTTTTGATGCTTTGTGGAAGATATTTGACTTTTTCTTATTCTACTTCTTAAAGAATGTTTTTCTGTGGTTTTATAAGTGCATGAAGTCCAGGTTCATAATTTTACGTATGCACACACACACACACACACACACACACACACACACACACACACATTTTTATTATATTCCCTTAACAGTAGGAAAACATTAAATGGTTACCTCTGTGAACATGTTCCGATTGACCTGCAAACCAACTTTTACCACCTCAAAAGGGTTAACCACGACAGCTTCTGTTAGTCCAGATCCTAATCCAGCGATGGGAAATGTCTAGAAAAATAAGTCAACCAATGCTTTAAAATAACTAATCATGCCTGTTAGATTAAACATTCTATTTCTTATGCAATGCAGCAGAAGTTGGGTTGAAAAGGAATAAAAGCCCCAAGTGTACCATACACCATTACTAAACAGCTTGAATTCTTGATTTGATGCTGACAATTCAAGAAGAAGAAATTACAGAAGCCCCAAACCACATCCTAATGTTTTCAAAATAAAATGTCAAAGCCTCATCAACAATGATGTTTTCCTTTAATAAAAGTGGAGGCTGTTTGATTGGTTAAGGGTGGATCCTAAAACATCTTCACGTACACAATGAGATAAAATTGTAAAGGAAGAGCTCCACTTTTAAATATCTACTTAGATGCATTTATTGAACAGAACCACAAATAAAATGTTTATAAGAAGCCACCTTCCAGGTATATAACTGGAACCATTCAAATGAATAGTCATGTTCTTAGAGCTATTGCTAAAGATTATTAACGAGCAAAATTATTTTCATTCAGTCTCTATTTTATTCTCAACCCTGAGGATCACAGTCAGGGCCTTTTACACAGTAGGCAAAGCTCTACACTGAGTTACACCCCAGCTGTTTTTTGTTTGTAAAGGAGTGATTACTCTATTTTTGCACCTAAAAGCTGAGTAATAAAAACTGATTTAAAAATATCTGGGTTGTTCTGGAGAGACTCCTCTAAAATTCAGAACATTTATCAAAGGATGATTGCATGTCAGATTCTTTTTGTTGATGGGTTGAATTTCAGCAATAGAAGCCTAATCCCAGCACTCGGAAGGCAGAGGAGGGCAGATCTCTTGAGTATGATGTTAGCCTGGTTCTACATAGCAAGTTCTAGGATAGCCAGAACTATATAAAGGGACACCAGCTCAAAAAAATTTTTAGTAATAGAAAATAACAATTTCATATAATTTTATGAAAACCTAATATAATTTTATGAGAACCTAAAAGTGTTCCAGAAAATGTACATTAGAATCAAGGACAACAATAATTAATAAACATTTATTCACATTTACACACACACACACACACACACACACACACACACAGAGAGAGAGAGAGAGAGAGAGAGAGAGAGAGAGAGAGAGAGAGAAACTTTCACCCTCCAAAATTCCTTGCTACTAAACTAAACAGGAAGCTCAGTTTTGTGTCCAAATAGGAGAGGAATAAAAACCCATGGGAAATGGAGATCTTCTATGTGCTTCATTCATTCCTTTCAGTTTTTGAGACAAGTGCAGGTTGTCCTTGAACTCTCGTGATCCTCCTGCCTCAGCCTTTTAAAAGCTGGGATTACAAACAGGTACCATGCCTGCCATGCCTGGCTTCACATGCTTCTTATTCTTATTAGTTATCTAGTAATTTCAAAATAAGTGACAAGAAGAAAGATGGGGGTGATAAATGTTCTCTATCTTTAAAGTGGAGGTGGGGTTGGCTGAGGGTTAGGGAATGGGGAGGCTGAAATCCAGTCTACACCTGAAAGTGTAGCCACAGAGAGACAGTGGTCAGGAGAACAGTTTCACACAGGTGCTGTCTGTGCTGCTGGGGCTGCACGCCAATGCCAATCACAGAACTCAGGATACTCCCATCTCCTCAACTGTAAAATAGAGATGGTGACTCTGGTTTATCTCCAGGGGTCAAAGTCATGAGTGCAAGTTCTTTTAAATCGCTTTCCAAAGATGGCTGCTCTGGTTTCCCGTGGAAAAGAGGAAGAATGGAGTTGCACACAGATTCTAGGAGCGATGGAATACTAATGATGTTTTCCACATATCCCACTTAATTAAATTTTAAGCATAATTTATATAGGGTAAATGACCAAATATTTTCTCATTTATCTCAGACTTCTATCATGGAGTCCAAAAAGCAGGGAGGGGGAAAAAAAAAGAAGCAGTTTCAAACTCTTCTGACTGGGAAAGTTAAAATCCAGATGCCAGGTTTTTATTACTCACTACATGCAATCTTCTAAGCAATTCACTTTTTTTTTGTCCCACTATAAAGCTTAGCTACATTTGCTGTCAGAACTAGTGTTCAGCAGTCCCTTGTCAAAAGAATTGATCAGATATCAGCAGATCATGTTACTTAGATTGTTGCAGAGACATGTTTTTGCTGTCAGGTTTCCAGTCTCTCTGGCTTTCATGTGAACACCAGGGCATATTTAACGGCTAAATGCCTCACTGTATCAAACAGGAATCCAGAGTAAATGAGTTCAAGAAAAGAAAAGGGCCAGATATGGTTTACATGAGTTCATTTATATAGGAGATGGAATGGTCAAATACTTTTCCATTTCAAATCTCGAGTCAAAAGACCTGCAGTGTCTCATGTGGTTCTGAGCACAGTTTTGAAACAGCCAGCTAGGCATCAGAGACCACATTTTATTTACTCCCACTGGGACGTCTTTAATCTTGTTTTTCTTCAAGATGTTTCCAGAGTTAAGAATGATTTTAGCAAAGATATTGTGAAAAATTATATGACACATTTCCATACATACATTCATGCATACATACATATATACATACCTACCTATATACATACATACATATCACATACATACATACATATACACATGCATGTTTGTTTTTGAGACAGGATTTCATCATCTATCTCTAGTTGTTCTAGAACTCACTATGTGGACCAGGTTAGCCTTGTACTTAGAGAGATCCATTTTCCTGCCTCTGTCTTCTGAATGCTGGGGTTCAAGGTATGACAAAATCTTATCCATTTGAAGTTGCTGGCATAACGGCTCCTTATAGGCGAGCAGGCCATATTTTCTTTCTTTCTTTTTTTTTTTGGATCATTCAGGAAAACAGAAACTAAACAGGGACACAGTGAATCTAATTGAAGCCTTGGACCAAATGGAACTAACAGATATATATAGAACATTTCATCCTAGAGCTAAAGAATACACCTTCTTCTCAGCACCTCATGGTACCTTCTCCAGAATCGACCATATAATTGGTCACAAATCAGACCTCAACAGATATAAGAAGATCGAACTAATCCCATGCCTCCTATCAGATCACTATGGAATAAGGGTGGTCTTCAATGGCAACAAAAACAACAGAAAACCCACATACACATGGAGGCTGAACAATGCTCTACTCAATGCCATATTTTCAAGAGGCTGGATTGGAAGCTTTTGTCTAGAAAGAGATTTTTTTTCCTAGAAAGTGGGCATGTAAGAATTTTGAGGATAGGAAGTACTTCTTCTTTGACAGCCTGTTTGTTAGAGTAAACATTCTGAACCAAACTTCACGAGAAAAGGATATATGGTCCCTGATACACAATAGCTTGATATACATTATTGTTGCTGTTGTCGTCATTGTTGTTTATGATGGTGCAAAAATGAATCACAGTCCACACTTTGGGTTCTGATCTTTCCCTAGGCCAGCAGTGCCACAAGAGCGCATAATGCTGGGCAGTTTTACAGTTCTCAGTTGTCTGTCCCTTCAGGAAAGTAAACAATCAACTCTTTATAATGTATTCTGCCACTTAGCTGTGAGGCTCGGTGGGTTGGATGGATCCAGTACTTTTTGGCTCTCAGTGGTTTTATCAGCTGCAACTCCACCATACATGGAGATACACCTATAATTAAAGAGCTGGAGGCAAGAACGTTGCCTTTCCAGTGGGATTTTGAGGTTTTAACAACCAAATAGGGCTTTTCCCAGAGGCTGGAGGTTCGTTGCCATAAGGAGTGACCATGAGCTGCATCACGGCTGCTTTTGCAGGGCAGGAAGGGGAGGCTCATGCAGCTGCTTGCTCTCAGGCCCTCCGTGCACACACGTTTGCTCAACACAATTTAACACGCTTTATGAAAGGGAGCAAAGTCACCAAGCAGGGAGCAATGGCACAGGGCAATGGCCAGTCACCAAGTGAGCCTTGTGAAACACCTGAGCTGTGTCATTGTAGGACTGCTATTCTTCCCGGCTGAGTTGTTTACAGTCATTCCAATAAAAGGCCCTTCAGTCTGCGTCTGACCACAGAGTGATTTTATCCCAAGTGACTTATGTTCCTATATTTACTACAGTTTTTGCAACAGCTGGGAAACTGACCTGTTAGGAAATAATCTCAGGCATATTGACGTTTGCATAAACAGATACATGCAGTATGTAAGTAAACAAATGCATGTTTTGGTTTCCAAAGGTGAATGTAGTCTTTATTTTATATTCTTGACCATATCTCATAGAGGCCTTTCCAGACATATCATTATTATCATAAATTCATCACCGAGAGCCGTAAAATAGCCAGATTGTGAGTTATTATGAAGATGGCTTTCAACAAGTAGCTGAACATTGAATAACTCAAATTCATATTTTAGTAGCTGGGATTTGGGAATCAAAAGGGTTTTTGTTTCTGGATTTTGTTTTATGAAATAACATACACACTTAAGTATAATAAATATTCTCACTTACCAGCGCTGGTGGTAGTGACATATATCCTAGAAATTTCTTGTACAGCTCAAAGGTGGAAAACTGTGAAACAAAACCAAACCTAGAGATTTATAACAATTTCCTGCAACAAACTTTCTAATTGGCTGAAAGTCCCTCAGTAAATCATTATATTAATCAGTATTTAGAAATGATGAACCATCTAACACAGCTTTTAATCCTGTCTAGGGCAGTTGCTATTAGATCCCATTTTAACATTCACATTTTTCAAATGTAGTTATAATAACTTACAGAAAATCTGATGGAATCCCTTATAGCAGTAAATGAACCATACAACCTCCATTTACCATGACCATTTTCAGTCTCCCCAGACATCAATAGACTTCTTTCTTATGGTAGTGATTCAAAATTATAGGCTCACAGACCTGAAACCCTTGGTCTTGTATGCATTCTCAATGAACCACTTTCCAAGAAAATGCCTAATTTTCTAACACATTTGTAGAAGACACCCACTTCTCAGCCTCAACTTACATGTATAGTGCTGTTCTCCTGACAGCAACAAGGAATTTTTAAACATTAAGTGATTGCAAAGATGCCATGATAAACTAGGAAAGAACTCACCAAGTTATCTGGTCTACACCCTTGCCTCAGTGAAAGACTGTCCTCAACCTTATTCCTTCTGTTAGGATCTTAAGAATATGACAATGAAGAAGGGATCATTAATGAATGACATTGTTGGCACCTTCAAAAGATGGTATTGAGTTGTACAAACACTTGTTTTTCCCACGGCAAAATAATTCTTTCATATAATATATTTCTGTCTTCTTTTCCTGTACTCTATATTTTGGAGAAGAACTCTATTTGGGAAGGGCATTTTGTGCCTGAGCACTGAACTGAGTTACTACAAACATCAATGATAGTAAGGTGTATTCTTAGGACCTGTACTATCTGACTCTTAAGAATCAAGAAATGGGATGATAAATCATGCTATTACTTTACAGCCTAGTAAAATAGGGCAAGAAAAAGAAAATAATGAAGTTTGGGGACTAGTTACTGTATATTGTTAGAAAGAGGTGGTTTCCTGGATACGTGACCTCTGGAGTCCTGGGATAACCCAAGTGTCATTTAGCAGCAGATTGACTCTTCTTATTCTTTTAAAGAATGAGATCATTGCTGTGATGATTTAGATTAAAGTATGCACATAGACTTTCCTAGAACAAGGGCTTTATTTGTTCAATTTACTAAATGTAGATTAGATTCCTCCCATTCGACGTACTAGAAATACAGTAAATTTAGCACACACCCATGCTTTCCTGCTCTCACACAGGGCTGTTTTGATAAGAGAAGTTAGAAACCCTAGAATTCATTCTGGAAGAAAAAAACAAAGTAGTCTTAGGGATTTTGTTTGTTTGCTTGTTTGTTGGTTTGAGACAAAGTCTCATTATGTAACCCAAGCTAGTCTAGAACTCACCATTGTAGCGTATGTTGCACTGGACCACAAGCCAACCTCTCTTGCTCAGCCTTTTGAGTGTTGGGATTACAGATGTGAACTACCCATTTGGCTCTAATATTAGGTTTAAAGAACATTTGCTTCTTTTTATATGATCATCATCACCATCGTTGTGTTTGGACAATCACTTTGCCAGGATTGTGAAGTGAGTGGTACGAAAATCTGAAGCCTGACCATACCATGTTGCTGTCACGAAAGCATGAGAATATTGCTTTACCTGTCCAACCATAAACTTAGCTATTATAGTTGTTATCAAATGATAGAATTTGAGTAGGATTCCCTGACACAAGACTTAGGAAAAAAATTGTTTCTATGTCTTGCCTTTATGTTAACAGAGGAACCATTCATTGATGCTTAACTTATGAAACTCTATTGTGGTCCAAAAACATGCTAAGATCTTGTATGTGCTACTGTAGTGAATCCAGATGTCAATTTTATCAGACAAGAAGGTAGGTCAATCTTCCTAATGCTGAGATTCTAATATAATTCCTCCTGTTGTGGTGACCCCCCCAAACCATAAAATTATTTTCATTGCTACTTCATAACTGTAATTGTGCTACTGTTATGAATCTTAATGTAAATATCTGTATTTTCCAATGGTCTTAGGTGAACACTGTGAAAGGATTGTTTGGCCCCAAGAGGGTTGAGAACCACTGGGTTAGGGTATGGGCCGTGATTGCATCTCAGTAGTAGCGAATGTGCTTTCCTAGCAGAGTAATGTCCCGTGCTCAATCTCTAGTAAAAAAAAAAAAAGAAAGAAAGAAAAGAAAAGAAAAGAAAAGAGGCCAGCATGTATTCACGAGCATCCTCACATTAGTCACTGTGTCGACTTCTTATCCCATTTATCATTTTGGAAGCATTTCTCCATGCTGGTATTGGGTCTTGAATGTTTTGGGAGGTGATAGGCCTCATGGAAATCTCTATTTTCTTAGTAATTTATGGTATGAGATGCAATTGTTCAATTTTTGTTTGTCTCTTTTTCCCTATCTGACTTTCTGCTATTTCAAAGATTAAAGGCAACACTGGAATGACAAGAAGTCTAGGGACATGGACTCATCCCATAACTCTATCCACACTCATGAGGATTTCCAAGTGGATGCCTGGGGACAATTCTAGTCTTTTAGTTTTCTGTCTTTGTTTTCCTGTTTTGTTTTCAAACCATGCTCACTAGCCAACCCATTGAGAAACCTAATATCCTGGATATTCTGTGCTCAGACACAGTTGAGTTGTGCGAGAGCCATTCGAATCTCCTAATGAATGGGGACTGAGAAGCACTCAGTACATTACTCATCTCTACTCTTAGGGCAGGATCCTTCTGAGCACTCTCCTCATTGTCCTTTGAAAACAGGGCTTCCAGATTGGCTGGGAGGCACAGGGACTGTTGCTAGCCCTGTGCACTATCATAGGATCCTCTAAGTCTTTTTTAGAGTCTATCCTTTCTTGGGTGGTAAGAGCTCGCGCAGACTTATAAGACTGAATACTTGAGAGGGGTTTTTCGGAGGACCTCAGTTCCCCCTTCCCCCATCTCATCAACTTCAGTAACATTATTATTCCTACAGTCTGACTGAACCAAGAACTCTACTGGCTTCTGTATTTCCTCTCCTTACTTAGGGCCTTAAAAGTCTGCTCAAGGCAGTACGCTGGGACACTCATAGGGTCCTTGTTTGTTTCCCCTCTCCCAGATGTTACCAGCCTTCATTATGTGATGTCAGTGTCTCAAAGACACTGTTTCATGTACTTTGTTCATTGTTACTGATCATGGTGTTGCTCATGTGGGACAGTTAATCTGGTCCTATTACTGCATCCCAACCAGAAGTGAGGTCTTAGCATTCAAGAAACTTTGAATAGTAAGTGTGAGGATTTGGAGAAATGGAAGAGATCATCTCCACATATAAACTCTTTTCCCTATAAATTTCTTCCTGTTTCATTTACTCATTTATACACCAACTATGTTCTGCACATGGTAGGTGCAGAAACACAATAATGAACAAGAGACCTTTAGAGTTTATAACCTCCCATGAGTTTGGTTATGGTAAAGAGTCCTGGGAAATTTGAACACAGAAAACATTTCATTTCTGGCCTTGGGATGCCGAATAGAAGACCCTAGAAATAGAAGCCAGAGCATGCTGTCTCCTACCTCCCAGAGCCTCTGCTCAAGTGTTCCCTTCTGTTCTTTGATTGCAGTTTGATTCTGTCTTAATTTTTGAAAGGAGAAATTTAATTTATTTGCAAGTCTTGCTACTTTAATGATGAACCTCATTTCAAACAATAAAATATAGACAAGCATAAAGTTGCCAGTTTCTGATTATAGTAACAATTGCAACTAAAGTGTTCATCCCAAGAGAGATATACATGCATGGTATATGCCTGTAGATTCCCCTCCCCCCAATTTTTGAATATTTTTTTCTAAGATAAACTTTGATGACACACAATGAAATAGTTTATGAGGTATGAATTGGTTACAATAAGGTGGTTGCTTTCCTCACAAATCCTAGGATAAATATCTATAAAATGAATGTTTTCATAAATTGTGTTGAAAAACTGGTGTTATCCATCTGGCAAAGATACACTTAACTACAACTTCTACTTAAAAAGCCAACGGACTTACCATATGTCTCAATAATTTTAAGGTAAAATCTACTTGCTACAAGATGTCTGGGACACATCCACCAGACCCAGTTGCCCAACAGTTCATCTGTTAACCATTGTTCTGGCACGGAGCACTGCTTTACTATTTTTTTTCAGAGACTAACTCAGTTTTATAAAGCTCAAGGTTTTTTTTCTTCTCTTTTTGCAAAAGATTGTTCAACATTGATAAAACTTAATCCTCTTAAAGTGTAAATTGTCTCCGATATATAGCGTTAAGGGAAACGACTACAGGAAGAAGGCTAATTACAATTCACTTTATTTATACATGGAAAACACTGAACAAATGAATATATTATTCCAGGGAGACAAAGTGACTTTCCTTTTGAACAGGAACTCTGTTCTGTTTGTTTACTTGGGCAATCTTTTATCAAGTGAAGTCGTTTCATAATTCAATTCAGCCCTTTTGTGTACTTTGGTGAACTTTTTCCAGATCCTCGACTGCAATTCAGAGCCTCGTAATGAAATTTGTGTTGAAGCAATAATATGAGGAAAGCACAAAAAACCAGGGCAACAAAGACGACACGATTATAGGGAGAGTGTGCTCGGAAGCTTTCTTCTATGAACTTGAGACCCAAGTTTAAATTCTATTACGTTACTATTTGACATAATGCAAAAGTTTGATGTTTGTGTATATATGTTGGTTACTTCATCGTGTTTTTAAACCCAGTCGTCCTCTTCATTTACTCAGTAACAGTGTGTAAGCTGTTCCTTCTTGCTTTTCAGGAATATTGGGGATAAAAATTGAGTATGTGAAAAAGCTTTATGTCATTAAAATAAATGGCATAAAGTTGGAAAGGAAGTCTTTATGTCTATTCTTAGGCTATTTTTATAGAAAGACAAAGCTGCATTTGGTGATGTCAGTGATGGGGGTGGGTGGGAGAGTCATGCCAGTTAAAGCTACTGCAATTAGGATTTTTGCCTGGAAGAACACATGGGAAACAGTGTGCAGGTCTTTTATCCTTCACGGGTCTGGCACACATTCACAGTCATACAATGAACACCAAAAAGAAGTACACAAATCTCCATAGTTATACATTAAAGGAATTGAAGTGATAATTTTGTAGGAAATAAAAGAGAATTTTAACAGGAGATATTGAAGGGAGAAATAAAGTTGACTTATTAAAAAATATTTGATAATCATACACAAATAAATAGTCTACTTCATAAGACAGAAATTATTTCAGGATTTTCTACTTCTTTTTCTTTAATATTTAGTGTTCCAAATGGACATCTCTGAATTGCTTGAGAAAAAGAGTTTGTGGGTTTGTGATTTAATTATACGAGTTTTAGACACTGTTTTGTGTGTGTGTGTGAGTGTGTGTGTATGTATGTATGTTCCTCATTATACCTTTGCCTGAAAAAAAACCATTACAAACAAATATGTATTTGAGAGACAGACCAAGTCTAATTATAATAAGTATTATCCTACAATTTCTACATTAAAATTTTTAGCATTTAAGTTAAGTGATGTGAATTAAGGGAAGTGAATCAAGCCTTCTCTTGATTGCTGTGGGTGCCTTGATACTGAAGCTGTCATCGAACTCTGTTTACATTTGGAGGGAAAGCACACAGTACTTACCTTGACTGCTCTTTTTGGTGTTTCAGCTAAAATGGGTGGGATAATTCCCTTGTAAAAGCCAAACAACCTATTGGAGAAATGAAATATTTTTATGTAAGTAAGGAAATTGACATCAGGCGATTCTGCTTTTGTTTATGAAAAAAATGAATATCCAATCCAGAACACTAATTATGAAGTTTGTAATTCTAGAGTGACAAGATGAATCCTGTGTCTATGTCCTTATGACAGTAGGAGGGTGACTAAGTGATTCTGGGTCTGGATTGTCAAGAGTAACCTGAGAAATGTGGCCACAAGTTCTGCCTATAGACATTTGGACTCTTCTCACTCCAAGGGGTTTTTATTTTCTCTGTGTTGTGGGTCACTTCAAGCTGTTGGAGGCCGTGTACTCCCTTAAGTTTGGTAACCAAATGGGATTAGGGTTAAACCCAAACACGGTGGATTGAACCTTGTGAGGTCAGCCAGGCAACATAACCTTTAATTTTCACTTTACTAGTTAGTTCTGAGCCTGTGAGGTTAGGACTCCCATTCCATCCTTAGTTTGTTATGTGTATTTTTGAACGGGGGACAAGGTTTAGGATTATGAAGATTGGTAGGGGAAAAGTTGGAGTCCCTTGATGTCAGCATTGAGGCTACCTGTCTAATTAATTTAGACAAAAATAAATTATGCATGAGTGTCAAATATTTCTGATTGACTAAAAGTCATTATTTTTTATATATTTTTGGAGTGAAAATTTTAAACTGTACTGTCTAAGAAGCATAACATGCATGCTTAAATGCCATGCAATTATAGAAATAGAATATCTTGTTCTATTTTCTGAAGCATCTCATCCTCTTGATGAGTTTCTAAGTGGATACAAATAAGAGTGAGACCTACTATGTCTATTTGACATGAGTCAGAAGTGCCTCTGAATGATTCCAACCCTCACTCCAACTTCCTCATGTTGAGTCTGCTTTTCTTCATCTTTCTAGAACAAAAAATTAAGAGTCTCTTTCAGCTCACCTCCCATGTTGTGTTACCCACCCCATCACGGTAACCTCTTGCTTTTATCAGTTCATTGGCTTAAATGGCACCCTTAAGGAGGGAGCAAAGGATTGTGTTATAGTTTCTAAATTGTTAGCTCCTCCAGGGTGGGTTGCTGTTTTGGAGCTTACCTTTGAGTCCTTTTTGTACATATAACAAAAGATTGTTAAGTGTGACTCCTGATATAGGTTTACTTTCCCCACTGACTTTGACTTAATAGAGGATATGAGTGTTAGTATTAGAAATAAAGAAAACTCAATTTGAAGAATTACAAGAATTTGTAAATTGCCACATCCCATTTCATCCCAATTTTAACTACTGATACGTAAATTTTCACATCAGAACTCCCTCCTCCTGGCAACACACTTGTAAAACTTGAACACCTTTTAATCTTTTAAACTTAATTTAACCAAATTACTCTTCACTCTTGAGCATGAGAGTACAGGTATGGTCTTTCTACTAGGACCAAGTAATTTTTGTGACTGGAAGTTCTATAGCTATAATATAGTATTGTTCATTCTGTGCAGGTCTTTCCATACCTTAAAAATTATTAGTAGATATGAGGGAGAAAGTAAGGGAAACACATAAACAAGTTTTTCAAAAGAAAGTATTCAGGGTAATGGTGGACTTGCTGTCCTACATTACAGGAATAGAGAAAAGATGCTGAGTCAAGACAATAATCTTAGGCAGCAATGCAGTGAACAGAGTTGCTCTCTTGAAAGGTATGGTGGGAAGATACTGGGACCCTCTGTTCCAGGTGGAAGAACTGGCACCAAGAGACAGAAGCAACAAAGGAAGAGAGACTTCTATCAGTAGGAGGTTCTTGAAAGTAGCACTTCTAATAGGAAAAACTGTCTAAAGAGCTAATGGTTTTTCTTGAAAAGTGGTAGGTTCTACTTTGACATATGGTCAAGCTGCCTGGATTCCTCTTGTTATGGATACCAGGTGAGATTTGGCAATGGGTGGGTGTGATGATTCTTAAGGTTGGCCTCTTTCAATCATCAGATTCTGTGATCTCAAGAAAAGAACAAGGGGACACAAGAATCTTTTCCTTATTTTAGATGTTTGTCTCAAGTACAGCATGGCTTCTCTGGAAGAGGACTGACTTGTAAGTAACACACAAGGACTTCATTTGGAAGAAAATATTAAAAAGAGGTGTAAGACAGGAGGGAACAGAGAGGCAGCTGGGAGAAACATAAGGGTTTAATGTGTAAAGAGCTAGGAGGTCCAGTGCCCTCTGCTTCACTTTGGCGACGTTCCATGGCTGTGTCCTCCTCTCTCTGCTAAGCTCCTTTTATGTACAATAACCTTGTCTCACCATCCTGAACTTTATGCAATGCACAGTTTTAACTGGCTGTTCTAAGAGATCCTAGGGAACTTTAGCTGGTAAATGGGACTCTAGAATCACCCACTTTCCTGCATCATTTGCATGGTCTATTAATGCAACAATAGCCATGTACCAATGGTCATGCCTGCACTGCTTCTGCGGGGAACTACCACACCCAGTCTGTTTAAATCATGGCAACTGACTTATTAACACAGTATGAGACAACTGGGAGTCAGGGGTTGGTTGGACACCTTATTCAAATGGACCCAAAGTGTATTCTAATTCTTTAATGCAATTCAAGCTAGTCCTCTTTGGAGTTAGAAGTTGGTAATGAACAGCCATCTTGCTTGGTGTTGTTAAAGCTCTAAAACATAAAACCAGCAAATCAACAGTAGACATGTTTCTGTTGTTTGGATGAGGCCAGTCTGCTATGGCAAAATAGAAAGAGGAGGAAGGGAAGAAGGAGGAGGAAGAGGAGGAGGTGAAGTAGCCTGAATTCCTCTTGTCATGGATACCAATCCGCTATTCAGGGAGATTGGAAGCAAGAAATGGAAGAGGATGCTGTGTATATGAATCTACAATAAAGATTTCTTTAAACTCAGTTATAAACAGACTACTTTTGGATATTTACCTCTTATTTTAATTCTCTGAGATACCCTATAACATCTGCAGTAAAATTTTACTTAAATACAATTGAACAATGCTGACTATTAATATCCCAGAGTTCTGGATCCAGAAAGTATTCCTTAAGGTCCCAATAGCCAGCATGGCTTCTGAAGACCTTTGATGCCATGTCCTCTAAGGAAAATTAAAAAAAAAACTATTAGGATTGTCCCTTGGGGCAATAGGAAGAGTTGCATTCAGAATGTGGGAAGGAGAATGTGAGAAAGTCTGAAGCTGATACTGTCTCTCTGGCTTGATTTGATGGTTGATTGAAGTTTCCTTTTGCAAAATATGATGCACAGATTTCAAAACTTCAAAAAGAAATGACTTCTTTTGGGAAAGGTATTTTTCTACCCTTTGACTACCCACACTGTCAATTTCCTGTGTTTCAATTTCAGGCTTTTATTAGTTTGGTTTGCTGTTTCAGAGCAGAAATTAGAGAATCAAACTGGGTCTCTTGCAAGATTAGCCAGGACAGTTAACCAGTGTTCTACCAGTTCTCCAGTCCTTGAAATCATAATTCTTAAGCAATACTTTCATTAAAGATACTTGTTAATTTCTAAGTGTGATGGTTTGAATAGGTTTGACCCCCATAGATTCATATGTTTGAATACTTGTCCCATAGAGAATGGTGCTATTAGTAAGAGTGGCCTTGTTGCAGTGGGTGTGGTCTTGTTGGAGGACGTGTGTCACTGTGGGGGAAAGCCTTGAGGTCTTCTATACTCAAGCTCCACCTAGTGTGGAATTCTAGTCTCCTGGCTTTCTTCAGATCAAGATATATGTCTGCCTGCACATTGCCAGGCTTCCTGCTGTGTTGATAATGGACTGAACCTCTGAACCTGTAAACCAGCTCCAATTAAATGTTTTCTTTTATAAGAGTTGCCTTGGTCAAGGTGTCTCTTCACAGCAATAGAACCCAAACTAAAACAGTAAATAAAGCACTTAGAAGAAAGTGACTGAGAGTCATTGCAAAAGAAATGGATTAGACTGCTTTTTTTTTCCTGAGAGAACATGATGTATTACAACCTTATCCTCTGAGAGATCCCAAGGACACAGTGGAAGATGGGATAATAGCAGGCCAAAGCCATAATAAATGTGAGGACAGTCCAGGTCTCCAAAGCCATTAGCTTACGGTGCTTAGCATGTCACATGCTTAACAAGAGCTGTTATTTACAAACCTGTTAGACACAGAGTGCTACAAATTTGGATCACATTTGTTTTCAATTGTACAATCAAAACAGGCCTTGTAGTACTTATGTACATCTATAAAACGAAGATCAAAAACTACATTGCATGTGTTCTTCCCAAAGACACAGCTCACACGTAGCTTATTTAAAACACGTTTGTGCCTAGAGCAGGAAGTAAGTGTACCTCACTTTTCTTCCTATCTTTGAATTTTAAAGTATAATACAATTTAACATATGAGTGGCTAGAAAGGTCATCAAAGAACCAATGAGTGATACAGACTGCATGAAGGGAGGAGATGTGGGATTCTTTGGCTTGTGTCAACTTTGGTGGTTCCTCTATAGTAAGTCAAGCCTTCGAAGACACTTTCCTGCCATTGCTTGTTATGAGGGACAGGTATTGGTTATCCTATTTTAAACTCTAAACTTTAGACATCCAGAGAACAAGTATCCAGATAGATATCAATAAATCATTGAATATCTTACAACACCATTTCCACTTGGGTAGATGGGAAAAATCCCTGCTTGCTTTAAGTTAGCTCCACAAAACTTTAGACTGTGGCGAGGAGTGAGTAGAGACGGGGGCAGGGATCAACGTTCTCCAAATCTGACTCAGGTGGAGAAACTAATAAGGAGTGGAAAGAAATCCCACAGTCCTCTACCCTCCCCTTCCCTGCCTGAGTCACTGCTTTGCTGGTTTCATTGTTGTTTTTTCAATATAGTATGTAAAAACTACTTATCAGAAAGTTATTTGTTCTATAGAGCTGGACTCTTACTATTGGGCTAAGAGATTTTCTGAGTTGCTTTCAGTAGGCTTTGTGTTAGGAGCAGTAATGAGGATTACTTCCTTCTTTGTGGTTCCTAAAGAGAAAGAAAAGCAGTGTAGCTTCCTTGAGACTGACTTTTATAGAGAGGTGAACCACAGTCATCAGCAATCTTCTTATTAAATTAACTGATAAGTTCTTTAGAAAGCATCCATTAAGCAAAGAAATAGCAGATAAAACATATTTCCAACTTGGGGCTGGGGAGATGCAAGCATGAAGACCAGAGTTCCGATTCCCCAGACCTCACACAAAAGCTTGTATCCCAGCTCTGGAGAGGCAGATCCCTGGGACTCAATGGCCTAGTGACAGAGTTGCAGGCTCAGTGAATGACCCTGTCTTAAAACATAAGAGGCTGGGGATGTGGGGAGAGTGCTGGCTTGTACAATGTCCTGGGTGTGATTCCCATGAGTGCTTACTCCTTATCCATGAACCTGGTTTTGATCCATAGTGCTGCAAGAAATGGGTGTAGAGACACAACTTGAAATCACAGCACTGGGGAGAGAGAAAGAAGGATCAGAGGTTTAAGAATCCAGTGAGTTCCAGGCCAGCCTGGGCTACATGAGACACTGCCTCAAACTCCTACCTCCTAACAACCAAATAAGGTGGTGGAGAGTGTGACTTAGGATGCATACATGTACAGAACTGGAACACAAATGTGAGCTCACATGCACACGCACACACACACACACACACACACACACACACACACAGAGAGAGAGAGAGAGAGAGAGAGAGAGAGAGAGAGAGAGAGAGAGAAATCAAATATTATCAGGCCTCAAAAGAAGCCAGAGTCATAAGCCAAATCTATTAGCAGTTACCCTGGAAAGGCCAGGACTGACATACACAGTATATGCTCTCTGAGACTGCAACTCAAATACAGAGATCATTTCCAATGTGAAAAGCCATTCCCCAGCCACCTGCAGTGCACACAGCTATGAGGAGGATACCTCCACCTGGGGTCTACTTCTTTGCCAAGAACCTGGCAGTCAGTGAGCATCCAAAGCCAGGGCAATACTGGTGAAGCATGAGACAGGAGCGACAGGGAGAGTGACACCAGAGCCTCAGTTGGGGAAATTGGAAAGCATTAACACATCAGTATGTCTAACAGAGTACAATCACTACATTTTATTTTATTTCAACAGTCAGGGCCCAAGTGAACATCACTATTCAGTTTTGTTCTGGGCACCAGTCCAAGCTCATCTTTGGTGCAGTTGATTTTGAAGCCTTACAGTCAATCACATCTTGACAATTTGTTCTTCCTTCAGGTTTCAGGCATCCTCCTGATTTCCAGCTCTGGTTTGGAACGCCTGAGTCATCCCTTTTGGCAATAGGACCAACCCAAATCAGTCATTCTCTCTGAGTTGTACTGAAACAGGGATCCTGTGCTGGCCGGGTGTTTTCTTCCCACTTCTCCTCTTCACATTGTTCTTTAAAATTCTCCAAATACAAAGCTGACTGAAGGCACACATCACCCTCTTTATTCGCTGCCACACCTGAGTTTCTTATCCACATCCAGTCGCTGTGCAACTAACACAGAGAGGCCTTTGTCCAGTCCTGGAGTAGGAACACATGGCTTCCAATCCTGGATGGGCAGGGTATCTCAGGGCATAGTTCTGACATGACATGTTAGGGTGTTATTTGACATGGTTTGCACTCCACAAGTCTCAGTAGTTCACAGGATGGAAATAAGGAGTGTTTGTTTGTTTACTTAGTATTTATTATTTTATTTAGATCCCAAATATTGTCCCTCCCTGTCCTCCCTCTCAGAGTTCCTCCTCTATCCACCCTCTCCTTTGCCTCTGAGAGAGCAAACTCTATACCCCCCTTACCCTGTGGCATCAAGTCTCTACAGGATTAGGCGCATGCTCTCCCACTGAGACCAGAGAAGGCAGTCCTCTGCTACATATGTGCTGGGAGCTACGGATGAGCCCCTGTATGCTCTTTGGTTGGTGGCTCAGTCTCTGGGAGCTCCCAGGGGTCCAGGTTAGTTGATGTTGTTGGTCTTCCTATGGAGTTTCCATCCCTTCAGTTAGAAGAAGGAGGTTTTACAGCAGTGTTATTTGAATGACATAGAATCCGTGACTTGAAGATTAAAAAAATATTCAGGGGCAGTTGGCGTCATTTTCACGTAGTCGGTAGAGTGGGAAAAATGCTATGTCTTTCTTTCTTTTTTTTTCTTTTCTATATTTTTTTTATTTACATTCCCAATGATTTCCCCTTTCCCAGTTCCTCCCTCCCTGAAAGTCCCATAAGCCCTCTTCCCTCCCCCTGTTCCCCATTCAACCCCCTCTTGCTTCTCAGTCCTGGTATTCCCCTACATCCAGTCTTTCCAGGATCAGGGGTCTCTCTTTCTATCTAAAGGAAAGAAAACAGTTTAGAAGCATTAAATGAGTGATTCTTTGCTTAAAAAGAGCAAAGCAATAACATTGACCAACCATCTAACCAACCAAACAAACAAAAGACCAACTTCATTAAAGATCAAGGTAATGAAACTTTTAGTTCTAAACAAAAAAACAAGTTTCCCCTATCCAATTCATGTTAGACACAAACAAATTTTTAATTGAAAAAAATTTATTCAATTTATTTTGGTCATGTTTTCCCCTCCCCTAATTCCTCTGATATCCTCTTTGCCTCCCTCCATCCCATGTTTGTTTTCTCTCTCTCTCAAAAACCCCAGAAAAAACCAAAAACAAAAGAACAATGAACAAATAGATACATACACTTAAAACAACAACAACAACAAAATCAAAATCAAAAAGCAAAATGAGACGACAACAACAGCAACAACAACAACAACAACGGCCCAAATCAAGCAAATTGAGACAAAAATACAATAGATTCGGGGCCTGGGGCTTCCCAGGAAGTGTGGTTACTATACCCAGAGGGACTCCATTGGAGACAGCTGAGTTTTCCTTTGGTGGCAGGTATCAATGGCCGATAGTTTCTGGGTAGAGGTGGGAGCCTGTGTCCGCTTCCCCTTCTTAGTGCTGGGAGCTGGCTGGAACCCGTGCAGGCCTTTTGTGTGCTGCCACAGCCTCTGTGAGTTCGCGTGTGCACCAGTCCTGCCATGCCTGGAAGTCACCCTTTCCTTGGAGTCTTTCACCACCTCTCGTTCTTACAGTCTTTCTGCCTCCTCTTCTGAATAGATATCTGAGCCCTGAGGAGAGGGCTTTAAACCCCATTTAAGACTGAGCCCTCAAAGTCTCTCATTCTGCATATTGTCCAGTGGCAGGTCTCATAGACAATAATTTTTATTAATCCATTACTGGGAATTAATTGAATAAAGTTTCTGGTATTTTTTTTTATTTAAACCATATCAATTTCATTACAGTTGATATAGAAGAATTCTTTTATGAATACATGTTTAAAGTTTAATCTTCAGTATAAATTATTAAAAATTTCCTAATGTGCCTAAAATAAACTATAACTTCTCCTTTCAAAAGGACAAAAGATATGTTTGGCTGTCTGTATCATTTAGGAGGTGGGTCTGTGGCTCCACTCCCTGGGAAGCTGGCAGAGAGCTCCACTCACTAAGCACACTTCTCAGTTCAGGCCAAGGAAGAAAGCATTCAAGTCCAGAGCCCTGAAGGAAAATGCTAAGGATAGAAAGAGTGAAAATAGCCTTGGGAAGCAACCAGAGTGGTAAATGATACTGGTAAGATGCAGGTGTTGACTCCCCCATTAATCTATGGATGACTTACTTATAACCAACTACATAATAAATATATTACTTGTTGGTGACAGTAAATTATCTTGCTCATAAAGAGCACACTTCTCTTTGGAAATAAGAATCAGTCTTTTCCTTATATGGAGGCACCGATGGGGAAAAGAAACTGAGAGGCAAAGTGAAGCAAAACAAAAATGCAGAGAATATTAGCTGGTTATGGGGTGACGCATTCTCCACTAGCAGCTTCCTGATAGCCCACTGATAGTAAGTCCAGAGAGAATCCCTTGCTCCGTTCGGAAAGCATCATGTTCTCATCCACAGTTTGTCCTCTGTATTTAATTTTTCCCCTTCCCATTCTTGAAATAACTATCATTCATCTATTCATTCATAAATATGTTTTGTGCTAAGTGCTAGGAGAATGACCGATTTCTAGGGCCTCATGTTAACACAGTAGTTCCATTGTCCTCTACTAACTGACACCTTTATTTTCTCCATGAAGACTTCTCAGACTTGGCAGAAAAAAGACCCCTACCCTTATACTGTACTTGCCTACATTATTTGGTGAATGTGATACCCTAAATATTATGTTATAGATTTGGCATATAGAAACATTTAGGTGGTATTTAAATATTAAATACATATACATGAATATATATTCATATATAATCTAGACATATACTTATACATATATATCTATTTATAGATAGACAGATCCACACATATAACTTGGATCTATATCAATAGTCTGAGTGGCTTGTATAATTTTAATTGAATAGAATGCACATTATGCATCTAAATAATTACTTTATTTAGTTCAAGTTATAATATGCTGAAGAAAAAATAAACCATCTAGTCATTTATTACCTTTCTCCGGTATTTAACCATAATAATTCAAGGTTACTTGTCAATAAAGGCACTGTGATTTGGAGCTATGAAGGTACACAATTTTGCCATCGACTTAGCTCAATTACACATTATCTGTTTATCCACCATGAGAAAAACAATTGGAACAACAAGGTTAACAAACTAATTCTCAGACATCACTGTTAAAATAGAGGTATCCTCTATGCTTGTTCTCTGGAAATGACTTAGTTGCTTGATTTAATAGCCTGGTCTGACTTCAGGGTCATATTTGACTGCAGCTGAGGAAGAAAGACCCAGCAGATATTCTTCACAATTGGAATCTTACCTCAAGTATGTGACCTAGTCCAAGGGATTCCCACCCTGTACGGACTTCTGCTGTGAGTAGGGAATACACATTTAAATCCCAAAATTTGAGTACCAAGAACACCAGTTTCCAAAGTACAGGTCATATTTGGAAGTTCACAGATTGTTTATAGTCTTCAACTATTATACTCTTTTCTAAAATTAATTTCTTGAGGTGCCCCCTGGTGGTCTCAGAGTTAAAGAGAACTCAACAATTATCACTACAAACTGTTCATTGGACCAGGAACTTTTTAAAGTTACAAGTTATAGTCTGATTTAGTTGTCTTTTAATTTACTAATAGTCTGAAAAGGAAAAAGTATTGGGACACCCTGGACTTTTATTGTAATTAACACGGTTGAGGCCCAAGTTAGAAATCAAAGGGACAGTTGTAAAATACTTCGCAATTGTTAGTTCCACTCAAGGCTTACAGGAAATAGATGGCAGCATCTCCACTTTAGGAGAAGACAAATTAAGAAGTAAAACAGCTCTTTGAACACTTCTTTGGGGGACTCACTATACCTCTTACTTCTGGTTGCTTCTTTTTTTTTTTTTTTTTGATAGGCTGAAGGTGTCTGATCAAGCTCTGGTTAATTTCTAGGAGGAGCTAAAATGTTTGGGCTGTGTCTGGAGGAGAAGCTGAGCTAGGGCTATTAGTTCCTGTTGTCTTTGATAGACCCCTATACTAGTTGTTAAGTGCTTGGGTTCTTACCAGTTGACTAAAACAACATAAATGGGTAGTCCATGAGTCTTGAGTCTTTAATATGCTAAAGTCTATATGCACACACTCTGGGATTCTGAGTATGCATTCTTCAATATTTCTTTAACAAAGTGATTACTTCATACTTTATTATTGTGATGTATGGAGTTTAACATTTTTTTTTGCCTAATTTGTTTAATGTGCTAGAAAACCACTAGTTGGATAAATTGAGTCGTTCTTAAACCCTTGAAAAACAATGCCAGATCACTCCCATCCAGTGCTTTAAAATTAATCAACACTCATATGCTGGCAAGTGTAGTGTGTCTTCAGCTACCGATCTACTTGGCTAGCTAGTGGTTACTGCATAATTAGCATGTTTAAAGCAAGTTTCAGGTCTTTCTCTCCACACACTATTGTGGGTAAAAAGCCACAATAGTCTCCAGACCAGTTAACAGTAACTCCTCCTTACAGTTATTCAGGCTAGAGGTTTTGAACACATTCTTCTTTTGCTCATCTCTATTGCCCTAGTCCAAGTCATGAGCTTACCTCACCTGGATGAGAGTATCAGGCCTTCACTCAAGTCATGACCACACCTGAGTGTAACTGGCCTTCATTGTAGTCTATTGTCAAGAGAGTTCCACAATGGCGTCATCACAGTGAAAAATGGATCAGGTGGCACCGGCCTTTCACTCTTCCACTGTTCTCCCCCATCTTCAAAGTAAACCCTAAGTTCATACACAATGCTCTCTCTCCTAGCCTGCCTTGTGGTCCACCTTTCCTATAACCCACGAGTTCTCTGCTCTTTCTTCACCCTCCTGCAGCCTCATTTAGTTTCTTCCTGTTGCGTGGGTCAGGCGCACACACTCCAGTGTCTGTTCACATCTGGGTCCTTGCCCCTCCACATCTGCATGGCTCACTGCTTGTTTTCTTCGCATCTGTGCACACGTGTTCTCTTCTCGGGGAGACTTGATCTCAACTTCCCTCTATCAAAATCCCAGCAACTTTACTCAGGTGTTGCTTTGGTGTTCTATCAGCTTCATTTCTCTTTATAGAACTTATTTCTTTGAGCATGCTATCCAGTTTGTCTGACTGATTCATTCTCTGTCACACCCTTAAGGATGTCAGTTCCTTGAGGACAGAGCAGAGTTTTTTGTTTGTGTTATTTGATGATGTCTTCCCAGGGCCAAATACAACATCTGGATGTGTAGTAGCTATTCAGCAACTATTTCTTGAATAAAAGGTTAGATGCAGAATACCTGTCAGGCATGATGGCCCTTGTCTACAACTCCAGCAGTTAGAAAGTTGAGGATAACCTGGGCTATATAATCATTTAGGTTCTACTCTAGTAAGGGCTACATAACAATAACCTGTCATAAGCAAACACACCAGCAAGGCTTATATTCCAGTGATTTATGCTGATGGTATGTGAGCAAAAAATATATATGTGGCATTTTAAATTATCCTAAAATCAATAGATTTCATTTTCTTCCCAAATGTCAATTCTCTCTGGCTTCTCTGGTGTCTTCTAGATGTCAAAAAATGATTATTAATGAGTAAAACCAGTTTTTGACATTTGATGTAATACATAAAAGTGGACTTAAAGAAGAGGCAACCATGGAATACAAAAGTCCACGTGAGTAACTGTCTCCACCAGCAACTATGCTGTGCCCAAAGGCTCCTGCTGCCCTTGCCTTCACCAGGACTTTGCACCGTTCCCTGTGACAGCAAAACAAATTCCAGCATTCACACCTTTGAGCTCATGTGTTAAGTAAAAGGGACACTCTCTGTTCTAGGGTGTGTTTGATATAATTCTTGGAGATATTTTCCTGGCTGGTAATTGTATGAGATACGAATGTGTGACTATCAGCCAATGAAACTTGTGGGGACTTTTTTTAGAGAAGTTTTTCATCTTTAAAAACATATATATTATTGTGTTTCACCTCTTGAGATTCTGAATTGGTAAATATGAGAGAGGTTTGGGAATACCACTCCTCATTCTGGTGTAAAGGCCCACGAACTATCTATCCAAAAGCCTAAATACAACTGAGCTGGTCTTACCCAAGTATCTATCGGCAGGAAGCAAGTCCAGAGGACCCTGTCCTCAGAGACTGTCCATCCCTGCTTTCCTTGCTGGAGTGTCTCCATGCTTGGGGAAAGCTGACTTCTGATTGCTGCTCTGCTCTGTGCTTGTGCGGTGGCCTTTTCTGGCCTCCAAGCCTGCTACGGGAATGCTGCCAGCTACCTCCACCGAATATGTAGCAATAATGCCATCTCCAAAGACTGGCTGGCTGGGAGCTTTGCTGATCTGAGGCCTACCTCTGGGATTCCTTTTCTGTTTCTTTAAGAACAACACTGAGGCATACCAATCCCAGGTTATTATCTTGCCTGCAACTTTTCAAAAGAGATTAATGTTTCATTCCACCACTGTCTATCAAGACTGAGAGGAATCTCAGTTGGCACAAGGCATGTTCGCTATTTAAACAACACAGGCCAGATTTGAAATGAGACCGCTTTCCTCATTCTGCTGAGAGTCTAGTGCTTCTCACAGCACACACAGCAGGGAGTCACACTGCTCTGTAGCCAGCAGGACTGCACTTGTGGCTGTGTGAGGTGAAGGATGTAGGAGAACCTCACCCAGTGCTCTGAGGGTGACTTATACATAGAGCATCAATACTGAGCAGGGAGTGTGGCAGCAGATTTAGTTTGTAAATTGATGGCTGAGCTGAAAAATGAAGGTTGTGAGTTTCCCACTGATGATGATTTCTTTATTTTCCATCAGAGCCTTCCTCTATCTCCATCTGTCTTGGTTCCTTCCATCCACCCCCCACAATTGGTATCATGCATGGAATTTTCAGCCCCATCTATTTGTCACTATCTCCAGTATTTATTGAGTACCTAGTACACAGTAGGTATCAACACTATACCTAGTTTTATCATGCAAGTAGCAAACATGCTTCAGTTCTATTAATTGTCAAGTCCAGACGCTAGAAAGAACTGGTCACAACATACTATTAATCTAGATAATTTTGATTGTGAGACAAGGAAGTTAGGTATATTTTCCATAGATGACTGAATGACAGACGTCATTTAGTTTTCTCAGACCAAACTTGAATGCCTGACTTGCAGTCTGTATTTGGAGCTTGAATTTTTCTGAATTAATAAATCCATTCCCTCATTAACAAATAATTGGGTATCTGCCATGTGACAGGTAGGACTTTATAGATTAGGTTTAAGATGTGAACAAGGCAAACACATTCTTTATACTCAAAGAATCTATGACCTTTTAAGGGAGCCAGGAAAGCATCATGGCAGGTTGAACAAAACTGGGTAGTCTAAGTTAGTTCCTTATGTGGCCTTTGATGTACAAGGTCACTGGTTTACAATAACCTTTAAAAAACAGTACACTCTAAAATAATGACAAAATATAGTGTAGTTACATGCAACTTGAAAACCAGTGATACAGTAATTTTTAAATTATTGAATATATATTTTAAATAATTCCATGTCTTATACTTTTTAAAAAGATATATTTTATTTTCAATTAAGCATGTGGGGGGTATGGTGTGTGTGTGTGTGTGTGTGTGTGTGTGTGTGTGTGTGTGTGTGTAAGTGCAGATGTCTGCAGAGACTAGAAACATTGTATTTCCCTGGAATTGGAGTTGTAGAAGGGTGTGAGCTGCCTGAGGTGGTGGTGCTATAATCAAACGTCAGTTTTCTGCAAGACTACTATGCACTTCAACTACAGAACTGTGTCTCAAGCTTCTGTGTGATATACTTTTATGAGTGTGTTTAGTCCAACAACACAAAAGGCATGGGTAATGTGACCTTACAGTGACCACAGTGTCATCAGGTATTGTAAGAATACTTCATTGTAACCTCATGAAAATGCAGTCATCCATGTGTTCTGTCACTAATCAAATTATTGCTATGTGATAGAGAACTCTCATGTTAACAAAAGCATTGTTCCTAATAACCCAGAGGTGAAAATGAGACAAAACCATAGTATATACATACATGAGAATTATTCAGCTTTAAAAAGGGGCATTTCTGAGACACACTAAAACATTGATGAACTTGAAGACACTATACTATGTGGAATAAGCTATATGTTAAAGGACAAATGTTGTGTATTTCCCTTTATATGAGATGCCTATAGCAACCAAAGTCAAAGGGATGGAAATGTCAGTTGCCAGAGGCTGGAGAATGGGATGCTTGGGTAGGGTTTCATTTTAGGAAGATGGAAATGTCCTGGAGATGTAAGGTGTGTTGGTTGCACAGCAATGTGTATGCCTTTAATATAACTGAAATACACACTTAAAATACTTAAAATGGCCAATTTTGTTAGGTATATTACAATACAATTTTTAAAATGACATCAAAAAATAGAAGTTATAAGGAACATAAATTGGAGAATTTCGTTTAGTCTGAGTCCTTCAAAAACTGTGTTCCAAATCAGTCCCCTCACAATGAAGAAGTGGGGTAAATTCGATACCTGACATTTTAGGAAAATGTCTAGAAACTCCAAGTGCAGAGATTCCCTGTTTATAGAAGAAATCTTAACGCTTCTGCCAGGAAGAACCTAGTCACTGCCAACCATGAAAGCCTAGTGCTGCCCCAAAAGTGAGCAGTGTGGTACCTGGGCACTTCTGTGGGCCTCAGTGGAGCACAGTCACATGGTTTTCTCCTTCGTCCCTGTCCGTGCCCTGTGGCTGTGACATGGCAACACAGCCATGCTAAGAGCCACCTCTGACCCTATCCGTTGTTACCATGTGTGCAAATGTCTCCCACGGGCTCAAGCGTTTGGATACTTGATCTTCAGCTAGTGTCAGTGTTTGGGAACCTTTAGGAGATGCCACCTAGCTAGAGGAAGCAGGTCACTGGGGGTTGGAGATTTGAGGTTTACAGCCCAGCCCTACATTCTGTCAGGTCCCTGATTCCTGATCCTCCCAGAGGTGAGGAAGCTGCTTCGCACAGCTGCTGGACACTCTTCCTTGCCATGATAATAATGCACCTTCAAACCATGAGACAAAATAAACTCCTCTTCCCTTACATTGTTCCTGGGCAGGTATTCAGTCATACAAGTAACTAACACATCAGTCAGGGCCCTGGAGCTTTGATTCTCCCCCTGGAAGGCAAATGAAATTCTCTGTAGCAAGCCTGGCATCTCTAACCAGGAAGGCAAATGGGAGCCTGGAACACAGGGTTGAAAGTGGATTTCCTTCGTGGCCAAGCCAAGCACTTCAAACTATCCCGCCAGATGTTTCTCTATACGGTCCTGGCAGCCATGTCCTGGGGAAGAGCCAGAATTTGGCCTAATTTCTACACTGAAAAGCTTGATGGAATGCTGGGGCAGTGCCATCCTTTAATACAGGAGGTGGTCCCTCTGATCAGCACACCATTCCCATTTGCGTTGGGAGTCTCTCCAAGGGGAGGGTGGGCTTGAGTATAAGCGGGTGTGTTCATCCAATCCATGCCAGGACCTGGGCGGAGGAGGGAAAGGGGCCGAGAGAAGGTGGATACAGAATCGCTCTGAGTGACTGGGGGCTCGGGACAGATGGAGCTGGAAGACAGTGCTTTGCAGTCTCTCTCGTCACATGTGCAGCCACCAGGGAATCGCTTGGCTCGGCACAGGCTTCACATCGATCCACTAAATCAAAGATGCATAATTGAAGATGCAAAGCGAGAAACATTACGTGGTTCACAAGGCTCCCTGGAGGATTTGGAGTCTGTAATCCAGTGAGGAGGTTTTAATGAGACCGGAGCTTGCCTTCTCATCTGTGAGAGAGGCTCACACTCCAGCTGTGCTCAAGGATGCAGAAAAGGGTTTTTTTCTTTTCTTTCTTTCTGTTTTTTTTTTTAAACTATGTGGGCAGTCTTTGTTTATTCGTTGCTGCCTTCTCATTTCTCTTGGCTCTCTTTTACCTTCTCAAGGAGATGTTTCATCTTGAAGCTTGGGCCATTTCTGATCTCGTGACTGAGGTGAGATGTTAGGACAAACAAGCGAAGAACGTACCAGGCAAACTCATTAACCTGATACATTTTCTAAAAACCAAATCTAAACATTTCCAAATGTTTAACCGTAAAAGCAACACACCCTGAAAATAAAACTCAAGCAAAAGAAAAGAAATAAAGATAGAAATAATCGAGGATGGTTTTCAGAAGCGTAAGTGGCGTTCTCTTCCTATGTCCAGCCATGTGGTTCTAAAGTATCCTGCGGTAAAGGAATAATGTTTCCTAGCTTCCAATAGCCGATGGCCAATATTTCCATTAAACACAATACAAAAAAAAAAGCTGTTAGAATAATTACAAAAAGCGTCTAAAAACATTTAAGGGCAAGCTCTTTTTTTTTTAAGCCCTAGCTTTATCAGACGGCACACATCATAGCAACTTTGAAGTGTTTTATAGCATTTCTGGAGGCTCTCAATTTCTGTAGCCATTCTGGGTACCATTTTTTTTCCCCTTGAGATTATAAACCTTCTATATAAATCAAATGTGAGCATACAGAACTAAAGAGATTATAAGAAGATCAGACTCCATGCCTTCCTGACTGTCTCATTTTTGATCTTAATATTTTGGACATCTTTTATTATTAGTTCTTAAAATAGTTACCTAGTCTTTTCTTAATATTTTTTTTTTATTAATCACGGGTATATGTGTGTGCTAGTTTGTGCGGACAGAAATGCAGAACCTTGAGAGAGAGGCCAGAGTGGATGTTGGATTCTCTGGAGCTGGAGTTATAGGCAGTTGTGAGCCAGGATGTAGCTTCTGGGAAATGACTTCAGATTCTTTGCAAGCACAGTAAATGTTCTTATCTGCAGAGTCATCTCTCTAGCTTCTAGCTGAGTCATTTTTTTTTTTGTGGGCTTCTGGTACTTCCTGGTATAAAGACTCCACTTTAAAAAAAAGATGAACTAACCTGAACATTTACAGATAGTTTCTAGATTCTGTTTATAGCCAAACTTAGGCACACACACACACACACACACACACACACACACACACACACACACACTCTGCTGGTGATAGAGCTAGTGACTGGTAAACTATGCTTTCTTCAAGTGGCCAGTAGCTCCTTCTGGAATTTCTGGTTTATGTGTGAAAGCAAACTCTTTTGTAGCCCAAAGGTTATTGTTGATCTTTGTGAGAGTCACACCAGTGGTGAAATGACTGAATCAACATCCATTGCCACACACAGGATAAGGCACGCCCTTCATAGAACAGAGCTGCGTGTCATGTCAGGAAGGTGCAGAAGGGTCCCAAGACGGACAGGCTTTCTCATTAAGGGGAAGAAAAGTGTGTATTCGTTGTGAACACAGCAGCTCCAGGAGGAACAGAGAGCAAAAATCAGACTTCAGCCCCAATTCTTCTCGCTCAGTGCACTGTTGCTGAAGAATTGCTTGTTGCTGTGAAGACCTAGCTGTGTGAGTTTTCACACTGTTTCTAGAAGTTCACCGGGTCTACTGTGGTAGCACTTAGCTTTGTGTTGGTAAGCCATACTCCACCCCCAGGCAGGCAGGTCTAGTCAGGATGAACCTGAGAATTTGGCCCTAGCAACCTTGCTTTGGGCACAGGGCATGACCCGGGAAAGGGGAGTAACATTTCTGATGCTTATATTTCAGATGTCACCAGCACAGCCGATTATGTCAGCTCCCTGGGCACATATAGAGCACTGGAAAAGATTTTGTGTTGAAGGAAAAAAATCTCCTAAACAGAAACACAATTTTCCAGGTGAACTGTGTTTAGACCATGGAAGCCATCGACTTGGGTTGGCCAGCCTTGAAGAGGAGGACAGCAGTCACTCCCCGGTCATTTTCAGTGAGGATAGAAATGCTACAGTTCCCGAAGGCTGACAAGGACATGGGACCCTCTATTCGAGAACTAGATGCATACTGAAAGAAAGTAAAGAGGCCAGATTGGTTCTGATGAAATCTACTTCAAGTAAGAATGAGTGACCCCATCAAGCTTGGGGGTTTAGACTAGCAACCAATTATGTGTGGTTTCTTTTTTTCTCACACTCAGTCTGGGCTCTGAGATGCCATTCTGTGTCACACTATCACATGCTCGGGGAGGAGTCTTAGGCTGACATTTCTTCAGTGACCTGCCAGCCCCCAGTGCAGAACTCCTACAGATTTTTTTTTAAATAAAAAACACTGCATAAAGCCCTTTGAGTGCAGACGTGCCTCTGCAGGCCCGGTTTACATATCCCTGAAGAAATGTTTTCTTTTTCATCTGAATGTGCTCTTTTGAGTGGGCACCTTTCCTAGTCTTGGCCTCTTTTGTTTTCAAGCAAAGTTGTCTTCTGAGTCTGGGGAAAGCAATGTTCAATGTGTGCAGAGTTTCTTTTGCAAAAAAAAAAAAAAAAAAAAAAAGCAGAGAGACTGTTTCCTTGTAAATAGCTTCATTTCAAAGTTCTTATAACTTTATACTGACATGGGAATTCTGCTTCTTGAATTCAAATTCTCTATCTTCAAGACGACTCACCTGAGGATGTTCTATGTGCCTCTCTCCTGTTGTGACAATCTTGGTTACAGGAGAGACCAGGATGAGAGCCCTGTGGCCTGAGGTGACCTCAAGTCTGTTTTTCAGAGAAGACAACTACATCTTAGAAGGAGAAATGCCAAGATTACAGAATCTCTCAGAGAACACAAGCAGAAAATGCCTTATTGTGTGATCTTAATCAGCATGTAGTTCTCAGTTCCAGACGACAGTTGCAGATGCAGTTAGGACAGTTAACTGCTACGTCCAGGGCAGTTTTATTGTTACCACAAGAAATAAGTCAGTGTTCCTCTCATGTGTGTCCTCACCCCCGGGGTACAGAGAAAAGAATCTAGCCATTTTCTGGCCCATTGCCGAGGGTCAGTCATATTGAAGGAGCACTGGGGTCAGCCTTACTTGTGATATGGGCTCAGGCAATGCTTTGCTCTGTATAACCACTCGGTAAAGCCGGCCCAAAGCACCTTTATCAGGAAGAACCAAATTACTAAGTAATTATCCAATGGTTGGTTTCTTTAGCTGTAAAAAATAATTGAAAAGAAAGAAGGAAGGAAGGAGCAAAGGAAAAGCAGAAAAAAAAAAGAGAGAGAGAGAGAGAGGAAGGAAGAAAGGGTGCTGGGTAGTTTTATGTTAACTTGACACAATCTACAGTTATCTGAAAGAAGGGAAGGAACTTCATTTGAGAAAATGCCTACATAAGCTGTAGGGAATTTTCTTAATTAGTGATTGATGAGTGAGGGTCCAGTCCATTGTGGGTGGTACCATCCCTGGGCTGGTGGTCCTGGGTTCTATAAGAAAGCAAGGGAGAAAGCTAGGGGAAGCAACCCAGTAAGCAGCACCCTCCATGACCTCTGCATCAGCTCCTGCCTCCAGGTTCCTTCTCTGCTTTAATTCCTGTCCTGACTTCCTTCTATGATGAACAGGAAAATGGAAGCGTAAACTAGATAAACCCTTTCCTCCCCAAGTTGTTTTTTTGGTCATGGTGTTTTGTCATAGCAATAGAAACCCAAATTAAGACAGGAAGGAAGGTCTTACAGAATAAATGCTCTGGGGGAAGTACACAATAGATTTTTTTCATTGTTTTAATAGGCAAAGGGAAGCTTGATCTCTGAAATTTAGTGTTGTAAGGAAGGGTCTGATAGCTTCAAACAGACTTCCTAAGACTTTGCTTAAATACCCAAGATCTGTCTGTTTTTCAGAGAGGAGCTTAGTCAGAAGCATCTTGTGTCAGAAAGCTACCTCATGTGTGATTTTTAGAAAACCTTTTCACCTCCCATCTAACTCTTTTCCTTTTCTTTTTTAATCTACTGATGACATAGTATGCCAAGATGTGTTTTTAAGAGGGTACTGGCTCCTTCTCAGTTACTCTATCAAGGGTGAATGGGAAGGGAGAGAGGGAAACCAATGGAGCAGAGTGATCGCAAAGAAAGGGAAGGAGATATTTTCTATCTCGAACCATGAGTATGGAAGAGAAGCGAAGGAAAAGAGCTATAATCGTTTAAGAAGAAAACAAAACAACTTAAGAATTTCAAGGTGCTGGAGGGAATGTGTCTAAGGGTGGAATTTTCCTAGAATTTTGAAAAATGAGGAAAGAGCTCACCATCCTCACAAGGAATACAGGCAGCTGCAGAAGACTGAGATCTCAACAGCCTGGAATCGAGGCCCTAGATGGCGAGGAGAGCCAGAAATTCCTATGTTCTTGAAATGATATCTGCTATCAAATTAGAAATTGCCAATGGTGTGAGCCCATAAGCTCTTAAAGGGTTACACCTTCTTCACCTTCGTCAGATCTTCAATGGAACATTTGCTCAGCTTCACCAGTTTCAGTTACTATGCTGAAGACTGGTGGGGCCATATATTGCATAAAAACAACTGAGGCTGAGGTCAATATAAATGAACTAATATAAATGTGTCTTTAATGGAAAAATCAATGTGATGTGAGTTGCATTGTCTGCGTACAGGCTGACTCATGAGAGCTATACTCTTGGGAGATGCTCCCACACACACACACACAAAAAAAACCTGTAGCATTTCTTCATGCGGTGAAATAAAGAGAAATACAATGTACTGTGTAGAAGGAGGAGATGCTGGTGACAGCGATGACCTATTAGGATGTATCAAGGTATCAACCATGGTATTTTTTAATTTTGTTATCTTGTTGGTTTATGGGTAGCAATGAAAGAGGAAAGGTATGGAGAGAGACAGAGAGACAGAGACAGAGAGACAGAGACAGAGAGGAGAGGAGAGGAGAGGAGAGGAGAGGAGAAGGAAATGGAGGAGGTGAAGGAAGAAGAGGTAGGTTTCCCTCATCATTAATTTTCACTCTTGCCAAAGTTATTTGGCATATCCTTAGAGGACATAAAAGTTGTTCCTTGAAGACCAACTATGTCTAGACAGGGTTAAGAGCTTTTCTTTAATTACAGCCACAGAGATGTTCCTCTTCTCTTTCATCTTGTGCCTTTGAGGAGCTCAGCCCTTACCATCATCTCCTGAAAGGTTATACAGGCTGCCTTCCATTCAGTTTGTGCATCCAAACAGAAGCCCTAAGTGTTTTCCCCTTGCTTAGGTTGGCACAGCCAACCAGGGGGTGTGCCTCTGCTCCTCTCAGGCTGTATTTGTTCTCTTGAGCACATATCACATTAGTGTCCTGCTTGGTGCCAGACATGTCCTTCATGACAGCATTCACTTCAGGCAACTTCCTTGAGGGGTTGCACCCCCTCATGGCCCCCCTCAAAAGACACAAACCAAAAAAAAAATGCACAACAGCAACAAAAAAATCACCCAACCAACCATTTGGTTCTCTTTCTCATAAAGTCGTCTTACTCCACCTCACTCCCATGCACAGACTGCTACATAGTACTTCTAAACGATTTGCAACAAGTACTGAAAGTCAGTTAATCTCCACAAATTTTCACAGGGGATCATAAAGTGCTTTGTGTAGGTACAGTAGCAACTCAGTGATATTCACTGACTTCTCAGAGGCCACACAGCAAGTTGGAGAAGGGCCAACTCATGAATCATCATTCCAGTCTCCTGATATTAGGATATATTTGCATAAAAGTAACTTAAGAATTAATGTGGAATAGGCCTATACTAACAAAAAAACGGTATATAAAAATGTAGACTAGCAGTTAGAATAGTTTAATTAAGTTATCTAATTATAATAAGGAAGACAACAGAGCTCAATGCATTCTCATTATTAGGTACTGGTAATTTATCCTGTACAGACATATCTGGACTCAGTTTTACCTTGTTCTTTTGCACCTCCCTGCTTCCATATTTCTGTTTATATTACTGTTTTGAATTGGAATATAGACAAGAGTAGAGAAAGTGTAGTGCCCTCTGCCAATCCATTTATTTTTATTCAATTGAAATCTTTCAAATTACAAATAGCCATGACTGATTATAACTTACCTTTGCAAGGACCAGGCTAGGAGAGATTGGAGTACAGGGGAGGAGGCAGGCAATGCCACCAGTCAGTTCCCCTCTCACAGAAGTGAGGTACACCCTCATCGGCTGATAACATAACAGACCTGTCACACCTGCTACAGGAACACTGATCACACCAATGACAAGTCATACTAAATTGTGGCTCTTTTGTCTGTAAGACACAAGGTTAGCTGTCCATCCAGTTCTCAGAGTCACCCAGAGGTACTTTCTCAGTTCTACTTTTGAATGAATCTGAGCTCAGTCACAGTGCCAGGAGACAGGTGTCCTTTATTCCCTTGTGTGGACATTGCTCCATCCCCAGTAGAAACAGACAGCTGCTATGAGAGTTGCCCAAAGTCACATAAATCACATGGATTTGAAATGGTGTGCATAATGCCAGTAACATGGAGTATTCTAAAAGCTCCTATTTTCTTGAACATTGCAGAGTAATCTGAGTTTGAAACTATGCACTACTCTCAGATCTAATATAATGTGGATGCTATAGTCTTCACTTTGAGTGACCCCAAAGGCCCATGTATTGATGGCCTGGGTTCCAGTCTGTTTGCTTGGCTATTGGTGGCTGTAGAACCTTTAAGAAATGATACTTAGATGGAGGAAATTAAATCACTGGAAGAGTACTCTGGAAGGACACGTTAGTCTCTACTTCCTCTTCTCTCTTTCATTTCTCCATGACCCTGAGTTGCTGGCTTTCCCCATACATGATTCTCCATGATGTAATGCCTGCCACACACTCAAAGCAAAAGAATCAGCAGACTGCACCTTTGAAATCATGAGCCAAAATGAATTACTTTTCCTCATTTTAAAAAAATGCTAATCATCTGAAGTAGTTTATCACAGAGACTGAAGGATAACCCGGACCTGCCAAGCTTTAAATCAGGAGTTGGATTCTAGTTCAATCCCCGTTTTTCTGCTTAGCAGCTATGTAGCTTTGAACAAGGGTATTTCTAAAATTTCACTCTAGAAGTATCTGTCATTGTGATGATATGTCATGGCTGCCTGTGAGTTGTTATGGGGATTAATTCAGACAATATTAATAAAAAGTTTACATCTGTGTCTGGTACCCAGTAAGCCCTTTGTAACTATTAGTACTATGCTATGTCTATAGCATAAAATAGACCATAAGAATACACCATTATCTTGAGTTAATCCAACATATTTATTCAGACAGTTTAACAAAGATTAACTCACTACTAAATTATATAGGATCTGGTGTTTATATGACACACAAGGTTACAAATACTATAAGGCGAACATCATGTCATTGTTACCCTCTTGTTGCTAAAAGCAGCTGAATACAGCCAAGCAAAGAGACTGAGTCTCAGATTTTCAAAGATGAACACTGTCATTTTAAACACAAGTAAAACATGTTAACTGAAGCATACTTAGTATAAACTCTCGAACAACAAATGACAATTACATATGCTGATTCTGCTGTGGGGTTTAGTCATTACAACAGAGGCCCAGGTATATATTTTTCTCTGGGATGATTTACAGAGTATTATATTCTTTTTTTTTTCATTCACTCATTCATTCCCTTTTTTTAGTTGACAAATATTTAGAGTGCTGCCCTACTGAGCCTGGAAGGTGCCTGAGATAATGGGTTGACCTCCATCATTGAGAACAGAAAGGATACTGAGTTGCTGTGTTGGATGAGAAATACTTTCTGGGGCTGGAGAGATGGCTCAGAGGTTAAGAGCAATGGCTGCTTTTCCAGAGGACCCAGGTCTAGTACCCACATGCATAGTAGCTCAAAACCATCTGTAACTCCAGTCCTGAGGGACTGGATGTCCTCATTTGCCCTCTCTGTACACCAGGATACAGGTGGTTCACAGATATATACACATAGGGGAGACACCCACTTTATGCAATACATGAATGAACTTTAGAAAATTAAAGTTAATAAACTCTTGTTATATCTCATTGAACACTGCTGGTGGAGCTTGACGCAGACTTTCATTTTTGCTGTGGGGTCCTTGCTTGACTGGAAGTGCTGCTCATATAGGAACCAAACACACTGAAGCACATTCAGAAGACCAAAGAAAGCAAACACCACACCCTTTACTGCAGACATAACAGCCTTCAGAGAAAGGAAATTATCAATAACTAGCCAGGAACACTCATTTACACAGTGATAAGGTCCTGGCTCTGGGGTAGGAGGCTACCTTTCACTGAGATTTCTCCTCCAACCCAGCCTCAGCCTGCAATAGAAATTGTGTCCTGGGGAGGTCAGCCATGATTTATCAACAGGAACAATTCAGGAGAAAAGAAAAGCCAGTACAAGAAGAGTCAGTTTCACATGTATTTTCTATGACATATTCCTTGGAGACAAAGGTAAGGATTCCATATTCATTCTCAATACACAGAGGGGGGGGAGAGAGGGAGGAAGGGAGGAAGGGAGGGAGGGAGGGAGAGGAAAGGAGAGGCAGAGACAGGGACAGGGACAGGGACAGAAAGGCACACACAGACAGATAGACAGAGAAAGGGCGACATCACTCAGCATGGCTCCGATGGATTCGGGTCTTCAGTAGCTCAGGCAGTAGTACTCCGACATCACACATTCCTCAAGCAGGAACACCAACAACCACAGGTTTCACAGAAAGGAGAGACTTTGCTCTCCTGGCCCTAAAATACTGCTTATATGGAAGATGCCGGGTAAGGTGAGCACTAGGTTCCCCACTTAGATTTACGAGTTGCAGATGTCATTATGCATGCTTAAGGAGGAGAATGAAGAATAGGATGGGTGGCTGTAAAGCCATCTTGCTTTTTAAATGCGAACCTTCATGAAGACTGGTTGAGAGGCATGAATGCCACATCTCTTCTTTACAAATTTGGGTGGACTCTGTGACTATCTTGATTACTATATTGGACAAAATTATGCAGGACCAATATCCAGGCCTTATGCAACTGGAAACTTCTCCTTGCCTCTTGAAATGCTTATTCTTGCTGCGCCACCGAGAGAGTGCAGAGTGCACTCAGCCATCTTTGCTCCACTGGCCGGGAAGTTGGGACTGCCAGGCTGGGAGATAGACAGGCATAATATCGCTTGGGTCTCGGGCGGCTTGTGTGTATGCTGCTTCCAAGAGCTGGGCAGATCTGCAGTAACCAGCAAGCCAGCTCTGCTGTGGGACTTCTGCCTGGCAGAGGGACCCCGCACTGGGCGGGAGCCTACCAGCTTCCCTTCGGTGACCTCTGTTCCAGTAGACTGCACTGAAGAGACAGGTATCCAGGTTCTCCCCAATATAACATCGCTTGGGACACGGCCTGTTGAGGCTTCCATCTGCTCCCAAGAACGGGACAGCGCTGTGGTCGTCTGGGCGCCAGATCTGCTGTAGGCCATCCCCTCTGCAGGGTGAGCGGCGCCACCGAGAGTGTGCAGAGTGCACTCCGCCATCTTTGCTCCAGTGGCCAGGTAGTTGGAACTGCTAGGCTCGGAGACAGACAGGCATAATATCGCTTGGGTCTTGGGTGGCTTGTGTGTATGCTGCTCCCAAGAGCTGGGCAGATCTGCAGTAACCAGCGCACCAGCTCTGCTGTGGGACTTCTGCCTTGCAGAGGGATGCCCCCTCCCCCCCCACACTCTGGGAGAGATCACACACCCCTGCACAGGGCAGGAGCCTACCAGCCTCCCTTTGGCGACCTCTGCTCCTGGAATCCATTACGCCGAGCCTTTGGATGTGCAGGGATTCCCCAATATAACAGCACTTGGGGCAAGGCACATCAGGGCTCCAAAGTCACTCAGGAGCAGGGCAGGCCCCAGAAATCTGTGCCAGGGGAATCCTGGTAATCCAGGGGGGCCAGAAATAGCTTTGCAGGCTCACAGGAGGTCCCACCAACAGCCAGTGACAGCAGGACCAACTAATATCAGAGGTAACCAGATGGCAAAAGGCAAATGTAGGAACGTTACTAACAGAAATCAAAGTAATATGGCACCATCCGAACCCAACTCTCCAACAGCAGCAAGTCCTGGATACCCCACCACACCCGAAAGACAAGATCTGGATTTAAAATCACTTCTCATGATGCTATTAGAGGATCACAAGAAGGACACAAATATATCTAATAAAGAATTACAGGAGACCATGAATCAACAGTTAGAAGCCCTTACAAAGGAAAGACAAAAATCGCTTAGAGAAATGCAGGAGAACATGGATCAAAAGATGGAGGCCCACAAGGAGACAACACAAAAATCGCTTAAAGAAATGAATCAACGGGTAGATGCACTTTCAAAGGAATCACAAAAATTGCATAAAGAAATGCAGAAGAATATGGGTCAACAGATGGATGCCCATAGAGAGGCAACACAAAAAGTGCTTAAAGAAATGAATCAATGGATAGATGCCCTTACAAAGGAAACACGAGAACTGCTTAAAGAAATGCAGGAGATGATGGATCAACAGATGGAATCCCATGAGAAGGAAACACAAAATTCGCTCAGAGAAATGCAGGAGAACGTGGGTCAACAGGCAGAAATCCTGAAAGAGGTAATGCAAAAATACCTTAAAGAAATACAGGAAAATACAAACAAACAAGTGAAGGATCTGAGCAAATCCATCCAGGATCTAAAAAAGGAAGTAGAAACAACTAAGAAATCACAAAGGGAGACAACTTTGGAGATAGAAAACCTTGGGAAGAAATCAGGAGTCATAGATGCAAACATCAACAATAGAATACAAGAGATGGAAGAAAGAATCTCAGGTGCTGAAGATACCATAGAAAGCATCGACTCAACAGTCAAAGAAAATGCAAAATGCAAAAAACGTGTAACCCAAAACATCCAGGAAATCCAGGACACAATGAGAAGACCAAACCTAAGGATTATAGGTATAGATGAGAGTGAAGATTTGCAACTTAAAGGGCCAGTAAACATCTTCAACAAAATTATGGAGGAAAACTTCCCTAACCTAAAGAGAGAGATGCCGATGAACGTACAAGAAGCCTACAGAACTCCAAACAGACTGGACCAGAACAGAAATACCTCCCGTCACATAATAATCAAAACACCGAATGTTCTAAACAAAGAAATAATACTAAAAGCAGTAAGAGAAAAGGGCCAAGTAACATACAAAGGAAGACCTATCCGAATCACATCAGACTTCTCACCAGAGACTATGAAAGCCAGAAGATCCTGGGCAGATCTCATGCAGACACTAAGAGTGCACAAATGCCAGCCTAGACTACTATACCCAGCAAAACTCTCAATCACCATAGATGGAGAGACCAAGATATTCCATGATAAAACCAAATTTTCACAATATCTTTCCACAAATCCAGCCCTGCAAAGGATAATAGGTGGAAACCGCCAATACAGGGAGAGAAACAATACCCTGGAAAAAATGAGATACTAGCCTTCTTGCTTCAAACCCAAAAGTAGATAACCACTCAAACATAAAGATAGCATCAAGAATGGCAGGGGGCAATAATCACTATGCCTTAATCTCTCTTAATATCAATGGTCTCAATTCCCCAATTAAAAGACATAGACTAGCAGACTGGATATGTAAACAGGACCCAGCATTTTGCTGCATGCAGGAAACGCACCTCAGTGTCAAAGACAAACACTACCTCAGAGTAAAAGGCTGGAAAACAATTTTACAAGCAAATGGCCCCAAGAAACGAGGTGGAGTAGCCATCCTAATATCGGATAAAATTGATTTTCAACCTAAAGTCATCAAAAAAGACACAGAAGGACACTACATACTGATCAAGGGAAAAATCCACCAAGAAGACCTCTCAATTCTCAATATCTATGCTCCAAATGCAAGGGCACCCTCATTCGTAAAAGAAACTTTATTAAAATTCAAAGCACACATCGCACCTCACACAATAATAGTGGGTGACTTCAACACCCCGCTCTCTGAAATGGATCATTCAGGAAAGCAGAAACTAAACAGGGACACAGTGAATCTAATTGAAGCCTTGGACCAAATGGAACTAACTGATATATATAGAACATTTCATCCTAGAGCTAAAGAATACACCTTCTTCTCAGCTCCTCATGGTACCTTCTCCAAAACTGACCATATAATTGGTCACAAATCAGACCTCAACAGATATAAGAAGATAGAACTAATCCCATGCCTCCTATCAGATCACTATGGAATAAGGGTGGTCTTCAATGGCTACAAAAACAAAAGAAAACCCACGTACACATGGAGGCTGAACAATGCTCTACTCAATGATAAGTTGGTCAAGGTGGAAATAAAGAAATTAAAGACTTTTTGAAATTTAATGAAAATGAAGGCACAACATACCCTAATTTATGGGACACAATGAAAGCAGTGCTAAGAGGAAAATTCATAGCCCTAAGTGCGGCCAAAAAGAAAAGGGAGACAGCATACACTAACAGCTTAATGGCACACCTGAAAGCCCTGGAACAAAAAGAAGCAAATACACCAAAGAGGAGTAGAAGGCAGGAAATCATCAAACTCAGGGCTGAAATCAATCAAGTAGAAACAAATAAAACCATACAAAGAATCAACAAAACGAGGAGTTAGTTCTTTGAGAAAATCAACAAGATAGATAAGCCCTTAGCCAGACTAACCAGAGGGCACAGAGACAGTATCCAAATTAATAAAATCAGAAACGAAAAGGGAGAGATAATAACAGAAACTGAGGAAATTCAAAAAAATCATCAGATCCTACTACAAAAACCTGTATTCAACACAACTAGAAAATCTCGAGGAAATGGACAATTTCCTTGACAGATCTCAAATACCAAAATTAAATCAGGATCAAATAGACCATCTAAACAGTCCTATAACCCCTGAAGAAATAGAAGTTGTCATTGGAAGTCTTCCAACCAAAAAAAGCACAGGTCCAGATGGTTTTAGTGCAGAATTCTATCAGACCTTCAAAGAAGACCTAACACCAATACTCTTCAAACTGTTCCACAAAATAGAAACAGAAGGAACACTACCCAACTCGTTCTATGAAGCCATAATTACACTAATATCAAAAGCACACAAAGATTTGACAAAGAAAGAGAATCTCAGGCCAATCTCTCTTATGAATATCGATGCAAAAATACTCAATAAAATTCTTGCCAACCGAATCCAAGAACACATCAAAACGATCATTCACTACGATCAAGTAGGCTTCATCCCAGGGATGCAGGGATGGTTCAATATAAGGAAATCCATCAATGTAAACCACTATATAAACAATCTCAAAGAAAAAAAACCACATAGTCATCTCATTAGATGCTGAGAATGCATTTGACAAAATTCAGCATCCTTTCATGCTAAAGGTCTTGGAAAGATCAGGAATTCGAGGCCCATATCTAAACATAGTAAAAGCAATTTACAGCAAACCGGTAGCCAGCATCAATCTAAATGGAGAGAAACTTGAAGCAATCCCACTAAAATCAGGGACTAGACAAGGCTGCCATTTCTCTCCATATATTTTCAATATAGTACTTGAAGTTCTAGCTAGAGCAATTAGACAACAAAAAGAGGTCAAAGGGATACAAACTGGAAAGGAAGAAGTCAAACTATCACTATTTGCAGACGATATGATAGTATACTTAAGCGACCCAAAGAACTCCACCAGAGAACTCCTACAGCTGATAAACGACTTCAGCAAATTGGCCGGATATAAAATCAACTCAAGCAAGTCAGTAGCCTTCCTATACTCAAACGATAAGCAGGCTGAGAAAGAAGTTAGAGGAATGATACCCTTCACGATAGCCACAAACCATATAAAGTATCTTGGCGTGACTCTAACCAAAGAAGTGAAAGATCTGTATGACAAGAACTTCAAGTCTCTGAAGAAAGAAATTGAAGAAGACCTCAGAAGATGGAAAAATCTGCCATGCTCATGGATTGGCAGGATTAATATAGTAAAAATGAGCATCTTACCAAAAGTAATATACAGATTCAATGCAATCCCCATCAAAATCCCAACTCAATTCTTCATAGAGTTAGAAAGAGCAATTCAAAAATTCATCTGGAATAACAGAAAACCCAGAATAGCTGAAACTATTCTCAAGAGTAAAAGAACCTTTGGGGGAATCAGTATCCTGGACCTCAAGCTGTACTACAGAGCAATAGTGTTAAAAACCGCATGGTATTGGTACAGTGACAGGCATGTAGATCAATGGAACAGAATTGAAGACCCAGAAATGAATCCACACTCCTATGGTCACTTGATCTTTGACAAAGGAGCTAATACCATCCAGTGGAAAAAAGATAGCCTTTTCAACAAATGGTGTTGGCTCAACTGGAGGTCAACATGCAGAAGAATGCAAATTGACCTATTCTTATCTCCTTGCACTAAGCTCAATTCCAAGTGGATCAAGGACCTCCACATAAAACTAGATACACTGAAACTAATAGGAAACTAAGGAAGAACCTTGAACATATGGGCACAGGGGAGAATTTCCTGAACAGAACTCCAATAGCTTATGCTCTAAGATCAAGAATAGACAAATGGGACCTCATTAAATTACAAAGTTTTTGCAAGGTAAAAGACACTGTCAAAAAGACAAAGCGGCAACCAACTAACTGGGAAATGATCTTTACCAACCCTACATCCAACAGAGGGCTAATATCCAATATATACAAAGAACTCAAGAAGTTAAACTCCAGAGAGGCAAGTAACCCTATTAAAAAATGGGGTACTGAGCTAAACAAAGAGTTCTCACCTGAAGAATATCTAATGGCTGAGAAGCACCTAAAGAGATGTTCGTCATCCTTAGTCATTAGGGAAATGCAAATCAAAACAACCCTGAGATTCCATCTCACACCAGTCAGGATGGCTAAGATCAAAAACACAGGAGACAGCAGTTGTTGGCGAGGATGTGGAGAAAGAGGAACACTCCTCCACTGCTGGTGGAATTGCAAGCTGGTACAACCACTCTGGAAAGCAGTCTGGTGGTTCCTCAGAAAACTGGGCATGACACTCCTGGAGGATCCGGCTATACCACTCCTGGTCATATACCCAGAGGATTTACCTGCATGCAATAAGGACACATGCTCCACTATGTTCATAGCAGCCTTATTTATAATAGCCAGAAGCTGGAAAGAACCCAGATGTCCCTCAACGGAGGAATGGATTCAGAAGGTGTGGTATATTTACACAATGGAATACTACTCTGCAATTAAAAACAATGAATTCACGAAATTCCTAGGTAAATGGTCATAACTTGAAAATATCATCCTTAGTGAGGTAACCCAATCACAAAAGAACACACATGGTATGCAGTCACTGATAAGGGGATATTAACCCAGAATCTTGGAATACCCTAGACACAATTCGCATATCAATAGATTTCTAAGAAGATGGAAGGAGAGACCCCTGGTCCTGGAAAGACTGGATGTAGGGGAACACCAGGACAGAGAAGCGAGAGGGGGTTGAATGGAGAAAAGAGGGAGGGAAGGGGGCTTATGGGACTTTCGGGGAGGGAGGAAACAGGAAAGGGGAAATGATTTTGAATGTAAATTAAAAAAACTTAGAAAATAAAATAAAAAAAAAGATATTCACATCATCTGTAAGAGATGGAATGGAGGTGCAAATACAGGTGTATGCTATTGTAAAAAAAAAAAAAAAGAAATGCTTATTCTTGGTGTTCTGAAGCACCTTGTAGAAAAACAAGGGATGTTGAGGTGGCCATGCCCTAAGGGCCTTTAGGACACAGGAAGCCACCCTAGAAGGTGACAGCCCATGCAAACAGAGTAAAGTGTCAAGGACTGCAAGCAGATTTGCAAGCAAGGAAACTGTTGGAAGAAGTCACTCAGCTATAGCCAGTGTTCCATGTGGAACTTAGAGGCTACAGTCAAGCCCTCCCACAATTCTTCACGTACAAAGGACTGAACAGAATGACATGGTTGCTTTGAAGATGTAGCGTTCTGGGGTAGCTCATAACACAACGAAAGACACCTGGAACCACCAGTGACTTCGTGGACAATGCCAGAGAGGAGGCACTAACACTGCTTATTGTTTGCTTCTACTCTGTTGTGGCCCCGAGAAAATTCAGGTTGTACTAGAGTAGAAGAAAACAATAACAAAATCTCAAAACAGAAAGTAGTTGGTTGTCTTCACAGCAGCCTTCCTGTGTGTCCTTCTTGTTACTCCCAACACGCGTGTTCAAGCTAAGCCTGTTCTTGACCTGTAGCCATCTCTCACGTGGACATTGTTTGTTCACTTTCCCATAAAGATGGTAGTACACATTTGCTGTCTGTCCGTCTGCTCCACTGTCCTGCAGATAGCGTTTTAGGGATAGAATCTGCCTTGCAGCTGAAATGCCAGCAGGTCCCAAATCAAATTCTTCCTATAGAGTCTGTGATTGGTTACCCTGTCTCATTCCATTTCTCCTGGTTGTGATCTAAGCTAGCGTTTCCCTTACTGTTCAGTGTGTTTTAAAAATCAACTGAAGATGAAATAATAGAATAAAATTTTACAGTAAATGTCAGAATCATGCAGATGGGAAAGGTACTAGGTTTTACATTTTTTTGTTTCCATTAAAATATGTATTATTAAATATGCTTGTACCAGGTGCCATTTGAAAGTGTGTTTCCTGCAGCGGGTTTGGACAAAGAAAGATGATAGTCAAACTGTCGAACCAGTGGTTTGGTTGTGGTCATACGACTACCCTCTTCAATGTCTCTGATGGCTCGTTGCCACTCATAGGAAATGAAGTATCTGTCCATTCTCAGCCAGGGTTCTCAGACCTGCTGTGGCCTGAATCTCTTCCCCAGCTTAGCTCCTATCTCTTTTCAACAAGTTCCTACCCCAAGCAGGTTATTTTCTCTTTTCTGAATCGATCCATACTTTCTGGCTACTGGGATTCAAGTGAACATGTTCCCATTACCTGCTCTGCTTTACACACAATCCATATTTCCAGTGCTGAAGAGGTCATGTGGCAAAGTAGAAAGGTCAAGTCTTGCAGTCTTGCTCTCTGGAGTTTGACTCTAGGGCCTAACATTTACTTTCTAGTCAGACTATAAGATCTAGAGAAAGAATTCCCTTGCATGTAAGGAGACCTTATTAAAGCTGACATGAAGGTCACTGGAAGTCATGCTTATAGCTTATTCAGTACAATATGGGGCACCCAGAAATCTTACATACCTTATTCGGGTTCTCTTGTCAACATTTCCAAAACAATACTGTGGGGTAATATTTAGTTCAAAAGTATTTAGCTACAATTGATGTTGCTCTAAGCATAAACAATTACAGCCTAATATCAGGTACACTGAAAACACCCATTCCTACTTGTTATTTGGAACTCCAACCTAATTTCTCTATTTGCTTTTGGTAATTCTTATGTTGGTTAGATTTTTGGAGGGCTTCCTATTTCTACATCAGAGATTATTTTTAATGCTATCTGGAGTTTTTCATGATATTTAGAAGGATGAATTTCACAAATGTAAATGCTACCCATTGGGAAGTTTCACCTCTGTGGGTCCTGCATATACCCGTTGCAGTGAATCTTGACCCTTTATTTTGACTTGGTTATGACCTCACATGATGGCTGCATGTCAATCATTTCAGGTCAGAATGCATATGACACTCTTCTTAGGCTGAGGCAGTGCTATTTGGCAAGGAGAGAAGTGATGGAGATCCACTCTCTAAATTCTTGTAAATCACAAGGTACTTTGGTAAAGACAGCATCAAAATTGGAAAGAATGAATATGAAACTACTTATTTTGGATAGAAAAAAGGCCTTCCGATCTTGAAAAGTTGGAATGAGTCAAATGCACTGGAGATCAAGCCTGTAAATCCCAGGACCACACTTCCTCACTTCTGTAGTGAATGCTCTTTACCTCCTAATCCATTATGCTAATACATATGCCACATTTTATGAGGCCAAGGTGAAAACTAATCAGGCTCTATTGTAACTAAGCCTGTTTGGCTGACACATGACACCTAAATGGATTTCTAGCTCAGCAAATCAAGTCTGATGGTATCTGCAGGGAGGTGATGAATAATGAGGTAATCACGAAGGATTGTCTCACTAGGGAGGTGGTAAAACATGCCTTGGAACTGCGGGCTTAGCCCTCTTACTCCGGACGTCTGGCGCTGCAGATACCACTGTGGCTGGGTTGCTGTAGACCTGACTCATATCTGGGCTGAAGCTGTACATATTGAATATTAGCCCTCTGTCAGATGTAGGGTTGGTAAAGATCTTTTCCCAATTTGTTGGTTGCTGTTTTGTTCTATTGACAGTGTCCTTTATCTTACAGAAACTTTGTAATTTTATGAGGTCCCATTTGTCAATTCTTGATCTTAGAGCATAAACTATTGGTGTTCTGTTCAGGAAATTTTCCTCTGTGCCCATGTGCTTGAGGCTCTTCCCCACTTTCTTTTCCATTAACTTCAGTGTAACTGGTTTTATGTGGAGGTCCCTGATCCACTTGGACTTGAGCTTTGTACAAGGAGATAAGAATGTATGGATTTGCATTCTTCTACATGCTGCCAGTTGAACCAGTAACATTTGTTGAAAACGTTCTTTTTTCCACTGGATGGTTTTAGCTTCTTTGTCAAAGATTAAGTGACCATAGGTGTGTGGGTTCATTTCTGGGTCTTCAATTCTATTCCATTGATCTACCTGCCTGTCACTGTACCAATACCATGCAGTTTTTATCATGATTGCTCTGTAGTACAGTTTTAGGTCAGGGATGGTGATTCCACCAGAAGTTCTTTTATTGTTGAGAATAGTTTTCGCTATCCTGGGTTTTTTGTTATTCCAGATGAATTTGCAAATTGTTCTTTCTAACTCTATGAAGAATTGAGTTGGAATTTGATGGAGGTTGCATTGAATCTGTAGATTGCTTTTGGCAAGATGGCCATTTTTACTATATTAATCCTGCCCATCCATGTGCATGGGAGATCTTTCCATCTTCTGAGATATTCTTTGATTTCTTTCTTCAGAGAGTTGAAGGTCTTGTCATACAGATCTTTCACTTGCTTAGTTAGAGTCACACCAAGGTATTTTATATTATTTGTGACTATTGTGAAGGGTGTTGTTTTGCTAATTTCTTTATCAGCCTGTTTATCCTTTGAGTAGAGGAAGACTACTTATTTGTTTGAGTAATTTTATATCCAGACACTTTGCTGAAGTTGTTTATGAGATTTAAGAGTTCTCTGGTGGAATTTTTGGGGTCACTTAAGTATACTATCATATCATCTGCAAATAGTGATATTTTGACATCTTCCTTTCCAATTTGTATCACTTTGACCTCCTTTTGTTGTCTAATTGCTCTGGTTAGGACTTTGAGTACTATATTGAATTGGTAGCCTTGTCTAGTCCCTGATTTTAGTAGGATATCCAATATATACAAAGAACTCAAGAAGTTAGACTCCAGAGAACCAAATAACTCTATTAAAAATGGGGTACAGAGCTAAACAAAGAATTATCAACTGGGAAATACTGAATGGCTGAGAAGTACCTAAAGAAATGTTCAACATCCTTATCCATCAGGGAAATGTAAATCAAAACAACCCTGAGATTCCACCTCACACCACTCAGAATGGCTAAGACCAAAAACTCAGGTGACAGCGAGTCACTGGCCAGGACGTGGAGAAAGAGGAACACTCCTCCATTGCTGGTGGGATTGCAAGCTGGTACAACCACTCGGGAAATCAGTTTGGTGGTTCCTCAGAAAACTGGACATAGTACTACCTGATCCAGCTATACCACTCCTGGGTATATACCCAGAAGATGCTCCAACATGTAATAAGGACACACGCTCCACTATGTTCATAGCAGCCTTATTTATAATAGCCAGTAGCTGGAAACAACCCAGATGTTCTTTAGCAGAGGAATAGATACAGAAAATGTGGTACATTTACACAGTGGAGTACTACTCAGGCACTCACTGATAAGTGGGTGTTAGCCCAGAAGCTCAGAATACCCAAGATACAATTCACAGACCACATGACGCTCAAGAAGAAGGAAGTCTAAAGTGTGGATACTTTGGTTCTTCTTAGAAGGTGGAACAAAATACTCATAGGAGCACATATGGACACAGTGGAGCAGAGACTGAAGGAAAGGCCATTTAGAGACTGCCCCACCTCGGGATCCATCCTGTATACAGTTACCAATCCCAGACTCTATTGTGTTTGCCAACAAGTGCTTGCTGACAGGAGTCTGATATAGCTGTCTCTTGAGAGGCCCTGCCAGTGCCTGACAAATACAGAGGTGGATACTCGCAGACAACCATTGGACTGAACACAGGTTCCCCAATGGAGGAGATAGAGAAAGGACCCAAGGAGCGGAAGGGGTTTGCAGCTCCATAGGAAGAACAACAATATGAACCAACCAGTACCCCAGAGCTCCCAGGGACTAAACCACCAACCAAGGAGTACACATCGAGGAACCTATGTCTCCAGATGCATATGTAGCAGAGGATGATCTTGTCGAACATAAATGAGAGGAGAGGCCTTTGGTCCTGTGAAGGCTCGATGCCCCAGTGTAGGGGAATGCCAGGACAGGGAAGCTGGAGTGGATGGGTTGGTGAGCGGGGGGATGGGATAGGGAGTTTTGGAAGAGAAATGAGGAAAGGGGATAACATTTGAAATGTAAAGAAAGGAACTATATAATAAATAAAAGAATCCTACATGCTAGATTGTTGTAATATTCCCTTCACACAGCGTCGTGGGGTGGGCAGCAGTGCTTGGTTTTGTTGCACCTGAACCCGAGGAGTGCAGATGGTCCTGCATTTTGAGGAAGCAGAGACCGTGTTCACTCCTTAGACTGTGAGGCTCTCTAGACAACGTGGCTCAGGCCACTTCAGTCTTCTGCAGAGCGGTTCCAGGTGTTTCTAGGCCATTCCCAGCAGTGACAGCTGTTGCCTCCTCTGGGAATGACTAGGGCAGGCACGTTCGATCTCACTCTTCGATATTCTGAGGCATGGAAGATCTTTTCTCTGAAGGAGTTTTCAATGGCTTTTCAAGAATTTTTGTTTTTGAACAGAAATTTTGAAGTTTTTTTTTCTCAGAATTTGGGAAATTTTCATCAACCAACATTTGAAAATTTTTTTTGAGCTCTAGTGTTTATGAAACATAGCTAAAATACTCAAAATTTCAAGATGAAAGCATTCGACATGGTTTGTTGTTGTTGTTTTTGTTTCTGGCTTATTTCTATGTTTTCAGAAGGCCTAATAAGAATGGAAATTTAAGTTTGTATGGCCCATGATTGCCTTTTTCTTCTAATAGGATGCTTGAACTTTTCTTAGCTGCTTAAAATACTTAAAAAATACGTAAGTTTATATTTTTCTACAAGAAAGGAGTTCTTGACAGGAAAAAGCAATAATAACTCTCAGAACACGAAAGACCATGTGTGCTGCTATTTAAATGATATAGTCATATGTATTTTGCATTTCTTTAATTAAAACTTCTTACTCTTATACCTCTTTGGGGTAAACATTATTTTCTTCTTTGTAGAACTTAGTTTAGAGCTTTTCGTGAAAAGAGTCGCTAACTTGTTATATCAAATCAGTGACTTTTGTGTCCTTGATGGGGGCCACATATTTTTAGAGAACTGTCTAGAATGTATCTTCAACTCAGTTAGCAGACTCCAGTCTGGGTAGAAATGGTCTCTAAGATGGGAACCTGACAAAATTCCCTGCTTGGCTTATAGGTACTTCAGAAAGCGTTCTGCCGTGTTTATAGCATTTGTTGTTGATTATTTGTGACTTCTGGTGATTTCTATAAAATGTTGGCATCAGACTCTTGGTGAGGCATATAATCCTCTAATATAACCATTTCTATGAGGAAATCAGATGTGATTTATGTCTTTCTTACTTAGGTTGCCTATACTGAGAACACTGTAGCTTTGAAGGCTGCCTGTGTTTCATTTTGCCATACATAATTATGTTATGAACATAGCCAGTCTTAAAACTTTGTTGGCCAGCCACATGTGGTGGCCCATGCCTTTAAGCCCAGCACTTGGAAGTCAGAGGCAAGAACTCCATGAGTTCGAGGACAGGCTGGTCTACAGAGCCCAGGAAAGCCAGGGTTACAAAGAGAAACCCTGTCTCAAAAAAACAAAAACAAAAACAAAAACAAAAAACAAAAGAAAAAAATTGTTGTCGGTAGTATTCTATCAATCATGTAGCCATCTTGATTTTTTGTCTGTCTGTTTGTTGAACTTTTACACTGATGTCCACATTATGATTCAATGCAAGGCTGGTCTACTTATCTTCCTTATCAAGTAAACCTAAGTATAAAGACCGTGCCTGGGGACCGGACCTTAGGTGCTGCACACACCCCGCACTAACTGATGTGTCAGCGTTCCGTTCTGGTGAGTAGCAGGTGAAGATGGAGGTTGTCAAGAACCATGCAAGAGGTAGAGCGAGCTTTGTTATCTGGCAGTTCATCTGTTCTTTGGCATAACTACTATATGTAAACTTTAGTATGCTTTTAAAAAAATTACTGCCCAATTCTCTTAATTTTCCAACCTGAGCGTTATTCCATACCGCAAATGACTTACAGAAATGCAAACATCACACAGGCAAAATACAAAATAAATCACTGATTTAAATCTTATTTTTACAATTGTCATTTTTGGATGAAAGCCAAGAATGGATGTTTTGATGGTGCTTATGAATACGAAGTGCTCCTCCCTCCATTGTTACTGGAACAAAGATGACTTGCTTTGAATGGCTCGAGATATGTAAACACAGCTGGCCCAATAGCTTGAGTGGCACTGAAGCCCAGAGCTGGAGGAGATGGGCTTAAGGGTAACCCAGGGACTCACATGCTTTTGTGTAAAAGAATCTCAGAGTCCACACTGTATCTATTTCTAATTGTGAAGACAACCTTGAGGGCCCCTAAGAAGTCTATCCCTTACTTAGATGTAGAGTCTTTCTGTATAGCCTTAGAACCATGTATAGGTTCCTTAACTCCCAGCTAAGAAAATTTTCTAGAACTTTAAGGACACTTATGCAAAGTTGCCAGATTTTAATCTTGCCAAATAAGAAATAATGAAAACAAAACCACTGATTACTATTTGTTGTTTCATTAAAATGCATTTGACACAAAACGTATTAATAAATAGCCCTTTAAATAGAACATGAACCTTGCAAAAACTGTTTCTTATTGTGCCACACACCATGAGATGCATACTGTCATGGACAGTGTAGTGTTTCTGGACCACTGGCTTGGTAGTGCCACTGGATCCCTGGTGTGGTAGATGCTGGTGGATGCTGCCATCTGAGCTCAGGGCTCGATGGAGGATCATCGTTTGAGTCAAGCAATGGAAAAGCTTACCGAAGCCTAAGCCCTCACTGTCCTCAGCTGTACTGCTTCAGACTGTGGTGACACGATGCACTGTAGCTCATGAGCGCTATGGGGCTCTTCAGAGGAAAGTCTTGCATTGAAAGCTTTCATGGGACTTTTGTCTGAGTCTCAGAAGACATATTGCAAATGTAGCAAAGCCAAGAAAATGTTTTAGTCCTTAAAAATCTCATCCAGAGCATCTGAAATACATATCTAGAAAATTTTGCTAGTTGCAAGGGATACATCCAGTGACATGAAAAACAAATGCGTGCCCAAGGAAGTGTTTATCTAGACTTTGGCGTTTTCCAATAATCTTCACTGAGACGCTTATTTTCAGGACACATCATTTCCCCAAACCGGGCAAACATTATTGGAAGCTTCATGTTTGGCTTTTCATAGGATGACCTGTTTTATTCTTTTCATAGACAACAAGTTTTTAATCACTTAGGAGATGCTTCCTGTCAGGAAAAGGGAACAACAGTAACAACATCAGCAACGGTCTGAGCGTAGAGAGAGGCGGCGGCGTGGCTGCAGGGCTAACCCACCAGTTCCTCAGTCACTCACTGGGTTCAAAGTACATATGATTCGAATTTGAACCTCAGCAAAACTGCCAATTAACACATCACAAACCTTCATGGTCGATTGCAAATATTCAAAACCTAGAGTGTTAAATCTGCAAATACCAAGACTCTCCTGCACAGCTCTCTGGCGGTTCAGTGTTACATAATTTGGGGTGAGAAATCCAGGTTGCTGTTGGGAATGGAAACGATCATAAACTGCATCTTCCTTTGTTTCAATCCAAAAAGCATCAAAAGTAAAAGAAAATAAAAACCCTCTGTAAACTAACACAGCCATTGTCTATAGGAATTTCTGTCTGCACTATGCATAGTAAAAAAAAGGATATTTTAAATTAAATTGTAATTGCTCAGGAGAAAAATCAGGTAAAAGATCTCTTTACTACTTAGATACTATGCTAAGAAAAGATATTTTACTTTTAACAGCAAACTAAAAAGTATTTCACATCTTCCAGCATTCTTCAGGGATTTCATGTTCTTTCAAAATAAACCTTAAATACTTTGCCTGGTTCTGTGCATGATGACAGATTTTGAGATGGAAAAAAAAAATCAGTCCCTGTGTAGCTAAACAAGAGGAATGTTTGTGTCTTAGCTGAGTGATGAGTTAGTCTTAGCAGACAGTGGTAGGATGAGAAGCTCACTGCATAATGTGCCTGTGTCACTAAGGTCCCATCAAACACTGTTTGTCTGGGGAGAACACTGAAGGGTACATAATCCATAAGTCAGAAATAGAATGTGTGCTGGGCAAGTGCTCCGAACTGTGCTCATTCTCAGATTTCAGTGATCACAAAGGGAATGTGTTAGGAAGTTTTAGAGTCAAAAGTAATACATAATTATTGAATATTTATTTTAAACGATTTTTAAAAAGAACAATAAACAATAAAAATAAATAAAAAGAACAATAAATATTTATTTTATTTATTCCTTTGTCCCAAGAGGTCAAATTATTTAAAAATTAAAAGATGGTAATTGGCAAAAATATTATGTGTAACTATTTTATTAAAAAATGAAATATAGATTTGTTCACGATTTCCAGATTCTTGTGTTGACAAAAAAGCAGTGCCCCAGTAGAGAACAGAACAGGCTTGTGGTCTAGAATAATTCCTTATACAGCATTCTGCTATCAATGTGTGGGAGATGAGAAGATTGAATCCTAGAGAAGCTGAGGTATTTATCTAACAACTTTTTTGTGGTTCCACAACACACATACACCCCCCCCACCCTATCTCCGCATAACAACAGGGAAAGACAGAAGTGTAGTAGGGTTCAAAGGCATTCATTGATGCTTCACCAATGAATGGGAGGTGAACTCAGTGCCCATTGATGCCTATTTGTAGATGTCTTGGGCTAACCTGCCTGCCTCTACTGAGCAGGTGTGAAGGCCTCACAGTTGCCAGTTCCAGTGGCTCCGCCCTCCTTCCCTTACATAGGAAATCTCTAGGAATGTTTTCTATGTGTTCCTTAAGCAGCCTGTCCCTTTCTGCCATTTATTGTAGTGATTTGTGTTCTCATTACAATGCCCTCTATTAGACTCCAGGTTTCTGTACATAAGAGTTAGTTGTTTAATTTATCAAGTGCTTCTATACAGAAAGAACTCAACATTGGTACATTCTAAAGATATGATTAATTACTCTGAGTTGTATATGTTCTTGATTCCACTGATCGTATTGTAGGTTTCTATACACTGCTTCAGATTATATACTAACAAACATTAGTCTTTGTGACACTTGAGACACTTTTAAAAAGCAGAAAAAGTGAAATTATTTCCTCTGATCACTCACAGGAAAAGCCATTAAGAGGAAAAGGTTAGACAATAAGCTATAGAGATTTTAATAACCACTGTTCTGAGTTGCAAATTCTTGGCTAGATGGGAGATTCTATAGGAACACTGGAAGGCTGAATGAATGGCATAAAACCCAAACTAACATTAAAAGACAGACAGCTTTTTCTTTCTTAGTTTTTGTTTTGTTTTTATATTCAAGCAAACCCTTAATCCTTCAAGGTTCATCTCAAGGAACACTGTCTCCATGAAACATTCCTAAGACATTCTTCTTCTTACCAGTTGGGTTACTACAGTCGTTTAAATGAGAAATATCATCCATAGGTTTTTGTAACTGAACACCAGATTCCCACTGGGTACCACCACATGGGGAGGTTATGGGGAGGTGCAGCCTTGCTGGAGGAAATACTGTGGTCAGACACAGAGAATTTATAACCTCATTCCACTTCACTTTCTCTACTTCACATTTGTGGTATGATTTCTCAGCTACCTGCTTTGGCTACATACCACCATACCCCCTCCACTACTGTGGACCCACCCTCTGGAACAGTAAGTCCCAAATAAACCCTTCCTTCCGTAAGCCGCTTTTGGTGGTGTTATATCATGCCAGAGTCAAAAAGGTAACTAATACAGTTCCTATAGTGTTATTATAAATCAATGCATATTAATATCTTAGATTACTTGTTCTTAATGTGACAATTTCATATATGCAGATATCATACTAAATGCTCATCCTCCCTACAATGCAGCAACTTCTCTGTAAGCTGTCCACACTACATGGGGAATGAAATTCTTCCAGTTTGCATTCATCAATATCAGTTGTAATTTTTTTCAATTGTAATTTTTAACAATGAAACCCATCACACACCTCTACCCAACACCCATGATTACTATTTCTTTGATGACTTAACTTCAAAATTCTTTACCACCACCTCAATTTAGCAGCCTACTCCCAAGGCTTGGGCATTGTATCACTTGGAACTGAGACACCTGGGGACAGGAGGCTGCTGCCCCATTTCCCAGCCTTGTTCTGCCCTCCCATCCTCGTCTACATCAGCTCTTCCCATCTCTCCCACACACTCAGGACGACTGGAATTTCTTGTCAGTTCTCTTTTTGTCTTATTTTTTGTAATTTTTCTATTTTTTTAAGCATAACTCTTAGCCTATTAATTTTTAAGAATTTAATGTGTATCATTTTTAAATTTAATTTCTATAATTAAAATTCATTCATATATATGTATACATATATATTTTGAAAGTTGAGTGTATTGATCGAACAAATGTCCTCACTATTCTTTAATGCTCTATGCTTCTACTTTCTCTCCTATTTTCTTTTTCTACAGAGAATTTTGATTTATGTGACTATATAAACTTACGTGTCTACATAAATGACAAATGAGAAAAAACACATACTATTTGTCATTTTGAAACTGCAGTGGTTCACATACTGTGACTGTCTTCAGTTGCATCCATTTTCCTGAAACCGACATAATTCTAAATGTTCAACTGTGAATATATGCCACCTTTTCTTTATTCCTCAGTTGTTGGACACTTAGGTTGGCTCCATAACTTAGCTGTTGCAAGCAGTGCAGCAGAAAACATCAATGTGAAAGTGTCTGTGATATGTTCACTTGGAGTCCTTGAGCAATAGTCAAGAGCAGGATAGCTGGGTCATAGGGAAAGTTTATTTTTAGTTTCTTGTTTGTTTATTACTTCCGTTCTGACTTCCATAATGGACAGACTAGTTTAGAGTGCCACTAGTAGTGTATAAAGCTTCGTTTCTGTCTATATTGCATGTAGAATTTGTTGTTGTTTGTTTTCTTACGGACTGACATTCTGACTGGGGTAAGATAGAATCTCAATGTGGTTTTGATTTGCATCTCTCTGGTGACTGGTGTGGTTGAAGAATTGTTCATGTGCTTATGTGTTCATGTGTTTCTATTTCACCCTTTGCAAACTGTCAATTTATTGACTGGGTTGTTCCATTTGTATTGCTTGGCTTTTTGAGTATTTTAAATTCTAGATATTGATCCTTTATCGGACATAAATTTGATAAAGATTTTCAAATCTTCAGACCTACCCCCTCACTTAACTCTGTCCCCTGCTGTACAGAAGCCTTTAAAAAAGGTTGATGAGATCCTGTTTGTCAATTGTTGGTACTATTTCCTGAGTGACTAGAGTCCTATTCATAAAATCCCTTGTATGTTCAAATATTGAAGTCTTTTCTCTATTTCCTCTAGAATTTTAGAGTTTAGAATTTAGGTTCTTAGCATGAGGTATTTGATCCATTTAGAGTTGATTTTATGTAAGGTGAAAGATAGGTATCCAGTTTTATTCTACCTGTAAGATATCCTATTTCTGAACACTGTTTGTTAAAGGGGCTGTTCTTTTTAGCCCAAAATCAGCTGGCTATAGCTTTGTTGGTTGATAGCTGGATCTTCTATTCTCTTATATTAATTTACATACCTGTTCTTGTGCTAGAAGCAGCTGATATTTATTACTATGACTCTGTGGTATAACTTAAAATCAAATACCTCTAGCATTATTCTTTTTGCCTAGGATTGTTTGGGTTATCTAATTGCTATTTTTTATTTCTGAGAAGAATAGCATAGGTATGCTGATGGGGATTGCCTTAAATATGTAGGTTGCTTTTGGTAGGACAGCCAATTTCATAGTATTATTTCTTTCAGTCTATGACCATGTCAATCCATCATCTATTGAAGTTTACCACCAACTGACTTCTTTGCCCTTCAAACTCTCGGGGATAGCAACAAGACCTGAGAGTTGCATTCCATCACCTGTATGTTTCCCAAGCCAGACGGAAGCTCTACAACTCCTGACAGTCTTTAATGATGCTCTTGTTTTATCTCATCCATTCTTAAAGGTGCTATTTGCAAACTTCATACCGCCTTTCTGAAGTTGTGTCTTTACTCTCAGCTGATAATCTTGGCTTCTGTTTCACAGAGTAAATACTGGTTATCAGGGAAGATATCTCTTACTAGCTGACTCCTTACCTCTGAAATCTGTTTGCCTTCACATATCCTGTTGCCAAGATTTAAAGACCTCTCCACCTGTGAAAATACACATCTCTGCCAGCACTGCCAGACAAGTCCTCCCCTTCTCACCTAAAACATGGCTTAATGTCCTTTCAATGGGAAACTAAACTGACCTCTTTTCTGAGTTCAATAATGGTGCTACCATGTCTGAGTTCTAACTCTTAGTATCTGTGAGTTGGACCTTAATTGGAAATAGTGTCTTTGCAAGCAAGCTATAGTTAAATTAACTGTTCAAGATGAGATCAATCTGGATCATTGTGGATCCTAAACCAAACAGGAGGTTTTTGAATATAAATTTGAAAACTGTTCACTTTCTGGCCTTCAATGGTTCTCTAGGGCTGTCAGCATTAGCCTATGGGTTATTTTATTTTCTGTCTTTGTGTGCCATCCCTTGGGTTCCTCATATCCCTCATATTTATCACACATCAGATCTCCGTACTGTTGTACAACATAAAATATTCTCTCATATTCCACACCTGAGTGTATGGTGTTTGTTCTATTTGCATAAAACATTCTCCTCTTGATTACTACTTCCATTATTAGGAAAGATTTGACTCAGGTGGCCCTCCTACCACTGGGAATTGCTTAAAGGTAAACACTGCCAGATTTACATTCCTACCTATCATTCCTCCTAATGAAAACTATGAACTCTCTCTCAACACACACACACACACACACACACACACACACACACACACACACAGCCTCTAGAGAGGTCTATGAGTCCTAAAGCTGCATTTCCTGTACACTGGTCTTGACACTGTCCCTCTAGGACTGCATGATTCATACTGGTTCACTGTTGTTGCAAAGCTGGCCTATGACAAAGTCATTCAACAAATCTCAGTTCTTGTTGGAGCCTGATCTGGACTTTCTAGTAGAGGAGAGATTGTAGAGGAAGGGAAAGGATACTAAAGATCTTCAAAGCAGAAAGAAAATGAATGAAGACACGGTGACAGAGATGTAATGCCATCAAGGTTTGTCTGTCTGTCTGTCTGTCTGTCTGTCTGTCTGTCTGTCTGCCTGCCTGCCTGCCTGCCTGCCTGCCTGCCTGCCTATCTATTCATTTGAGAAGACTAAAAATGGCAATAAAAGCAGGGCAGCAGTGGCACATGCCTTTTCAATCTCAGCACTCAGGAGGCAGAGGCGGGCAGACCTCTCTGAGTTTCAGGACAGCCTGGTCTACAGAGTAAGCTCTGGGACAGCCAGGGCAACACAGAGAAACCCTGTCTTGCAAACAAAATAAAACAAAAACCAAATAAACAACAAAAAGTCAATAAAAATATGAGGTAGTATAAATGTAAAGGACAATGAGAAGCTTGCACACATTGCTGAACAAGGGAGATGACAATAGAATGTGGAAGAGGGAACAGTGAAAATGGTAATAAAAAAACAATTAATGATGATGATGGTTGATGTTCTATCGTATGGACCCAGCAAGCATGGAGGGTGAGGGAGATGGAGAAGATGGTGAAGATCAGGATGAAGAAGGAGGAAGAGGAAAAGAGAAGGAGGAGAGAGAAGATGAAGTGGGAGTAAGAAAAGATAAAAGAAGGAAGAAACAAGAAGGAAAGAAGGAAAAGGAAAAAGGAGGAGGAAGAAGGAGAAAGATGAGAAAAGGGATAGGAGAGGGGCAGGAGGGGCCAGAAGGAGAAATAGAGGGAGAGGAAGAGGAGGAGGAGGAAGAGGAGGAAGAGGAGGGAAGAAGGGAATCAGTATCACCAGCAATAGCTGGCTAAATGGCGGAGGTAGCAATAGGAATGAAAAGTCAGAGGAACTGAAATAAAAGTCTGAAAAGAAGAAAGGCAATTCAGTGAGGGTGAACTATGTGGTTACTACTGGGAAGAGCCTAGGAGACAGAAAGACCAAAGGACCAGGAGCAGAAACATTAGTGGAACCCTCTTTACCGGGATGGTATATCAGGCACAGGACAGGTGATACCTTTACCGTCTTATACACTAAACTATATTCCAACGTAAATAATTCTATATGCTTCCTTGCAATTCCACCAAATTCTAAGAGGTGAAAAAAGTATGCAAGTTATGTATCCAGAATATATGCCAAAATGTTCACATTGGAAAGATCCCAGGAAATAGCAGAATATCTACTGTGAACACAACTGCATCTAACTGTTGACCATGTTTGGATTTTATTCATTAAGGGTTTTCAACAAAAGCAAAATCAAGAATGCATTTGTTGGTTTCTGCTTCATTGTCTCGTGAAGTCATACCTAAGGTTTCTGATATTGGCACCATCTAAAGGTAGGCATTTGCTTCTAAACATATTTCCATAGAAAGGTGCATAGACGACAAAATGGTGCTTGGAGACAACAGTGGCAGAAGTTAAAGGATTCAGTAACTATTTTTGACACTGGGATAAGGTAAAGTATTATAGTGTCTGAAACATTATCCATTTTGCCTAATCAAGTTTAAGTTAAATTAGGATCAGACTTAAATTTAGGTTGTAAGCAGTTGAGGACATTGCTTCACTGTTGCTTTGCTATTTCTGGGTTCAAATCAATCAGAGGAAGACAAGATCCAGAGAGATTGTGTTCAGAGCATGCAGAGGATGTGGTTTTACCATCAGTCCATTATACTGATTAGAATGGAGAGCCAGGAGTAAAAATAATTAGCACTAGGTTGGGGAAGTCAAGGTGAATGTTTTCTTCTGTTTTATTGAAGTGTGATTGAAAAAAGAAGTTTATACCTAAGATATATTAGGAAAGATAGTTAAAACATGTTTATACTGCATGCTATGGTTCAAATAGAAACTATCCTCCAACAGCCTCCTGTACTAAAGCATCTATCCCCAATAGATGACATTTTGGAAGATTCTAGAAATGCTAGTTGTCGGGTAGCTGAAGGAAGTAGGTAACTGGGAAGATCTTTGGGGGTCTCTTGTCCAAATGAACTTCTTTTACTCTCTGCTTCCTGTCTGAAATGAACTGAAGGTGTGCCTGTCATATGCTCCTGCTGCCTTGATGGTCCACCCAAACCACAAATAAAGTGAGCCACAGAGAATCTTATCTCATTTTTAACTGTTAGATATTTCAGTATAGTGATACAACATAACCAATACACTGTGAAATGATGTCTATGATCAAGCTAATTCAAATACCCACTATCTCATATAGTTACTGAATGATTACCTAAACTCTATTCTCTTAGTAAATTCTCAGTGTTTAACACATAATCACTAATTATAGTTAAAATGCTGTGTGTGATTTTTTTTTCAGAACATGATCATCTTATAACAGGAATTTAACCCATTTGATCGTTTTCCCAGCTCCCCTACATGCCAACCTCTCACAGCTATTGCTGTATCCCTTGCTTTTTATGGGCTTTTAATCTGTCATGTGTAAGTAACTGTCTTTGAATTATATTTGTTTCTCTAAGCAAAACATCATCTAGGTTCACCTACAATCTCACATATAATAGGATTTTCTTCTTTGTTTTTGGGACTTTTGTTTGTAAGGTTAGATACTTTTATTAGTGCTATGACTCATTGTGGGTGGTGCTATTCCTGGGCTTGTGGTCCTGGGTTTTACAAGAAAGCAGGCAAAGCAAGTCATGAGGAGCAAGTCAATAAGCAGCACCCCTCCATGGCCTCTGCATCCACTCTTGTTTCCAAGTTCCTGCCCTGCTTGAGTTCCTACCCTGATTTCCTTTGATGATGTGGAAGTGTAAGTTGAATAAGCCCCTTCCTCCTCAAGAGTTTTTTGGTCGTGGTGTTTCTTCACAGCATTAGAAACCTAAGATATTTACTATGGCCACTTGTAGCTTGATAGGTCTTTTAAAAATAATTATTTCAAATTAATTGCTAGACACTACTGTCTCCATTTCTCTGGGATCAGTTACTGGAAAGTCACTGAGTTCACTGGTAGCATCATGGTTCTTTGATTTTTCTTTCTTTTATTTTTAAAGAATCTATATTGTGTTCTGTACTTGGAAAGGTGCTCATTTCCTCCGGTTTTCATTGACTGGGTGCAGAAGAAATATGTCTTGACTGTATTGCCCACATAGGGATCCACATTCTCTATGGTTGCACACACTGGATGTCTCTTGCTGCTCACTGTGGAGAATTCTTAAGGTTGTAGGCCTTGTTTCGACTTTGCAAAGCCATTCTAGGTAATGAAAATTGTGTGCTACAATGGTGCTTTGAAACAACAGACTGTGTGCATCCATCCAATCTTTTATAGCTGAACTAGATGGCTGCATATGCTTTTGAGCCACCTAGGAAAAAAAAACTAATATTCACCACCCACAGTTGTGGTGGGGATAGACTTGTCTGAGGAACCAGTCATGAGGGTGGGGAAGTATAGCATGCAAAGTGTTTGGGAAAACCAATGGGTCAGTTGTAGAAGTGCTGACAGGCATGACATCCTCCTTTAGTGGCTCATGGGCATGCCTTCTGGGGGAGTCCTTGAAGCAGCCAGTAGTAGCCATTTGTTGAATTTTAAGCCTGTTTATTTTTAGTGTCAAGTCTCTTTCCTGTTCTCATCCTTTCCTAGCCTCTCAGACACATTGATGCCATTATCTTGGGTGGGGCAAGGGAGAGACGGGTCTCCTGGGTAGCACCCTCCACAGTTTGGGAAGCTGATGCTTAGTTACTATACTCTCAGTTCTCCTAGGGGGAACCGTGAGCTGAGAAGGGTCCATCTTGGCACTTGCGGTAGGTATGCTACCTTAGTGGGGGAGGAGTAACACAGCATAAAACTATTCTTCTTACCCTCTACAGCATGTTTAATTTTAGATCCTTACCTCAACAGCAATGTGCCAGAACTTCACAGTGAATAAATGCACTTGTCTGGGAGTGATTATCAAACCCAGTTCACCAGGGGAGAAACCTCTATCCTTATTGATATTATTCTTCCACAGTAAGTACGAATTAATGCAAATTCTGTAATATATTTCTTCCTCTAGAGTCTTCAGTCAGCAAGATAGTCAGCAAGGCAATCCAAAGTTACACTGCCTTTCAAAGATAAACAATTCAAGAGTTCAGAGATTTGCATGTTGTTTTGGTTAAAAGTTTCCTCACAATCAACAATATGACTGTCTAGATTGTCAGACATTTTGTGGACATAGTTATCAATTCTTTAAAACTTTTTATTGATTTTTTGTGGCTTTCACATCATGCACCTCAATCCCACTCACCTCCTAATTGCTTTGTATCTGACCACTGCCCTTGCAACGTACCCCCAAAAGAAAAGAAAATAATAAATAATAATAATAATAATAATAAATAATGATAATAATAACAATCATCATCATCATCATCACCATCTCGTCATGGAAGCTGTAGCGTGTTACACCATTTTGTCCACACATCTTGCAAATGTTCATTGCAATGAATCCTTAGTCTGTTTTAAGGCTTCTGTTACACTATCAATATTTGCATACATATGAGAACTCCCCTAGGATATCCTGTTGTTGCCCTGTGTTATGAGGTCCTGCAGATCTAAAAGCTTTCATGTGCTGCAGTAGATCATAGATGGGATAGATGATGGAGTGACCCAACCGAAAACCCTGGATCTAGACCTGGAAGGTAATTGAGTTGGCCAGCCTGCCAGTTCTCCTGCGCTCACACCTCCATGGTGAGCTCTCCAGCACTGATCCGGCTAGCTCATCTAATGCCACAGTTGGCAAGAGGCGGGGTCATCTCTACGGCTTTTATGTCCTTAGCCAGCTCACCTGTGCCTTTGCCACCAGGGCCATTTCTATCCTCCTGCCCAGGTGAGATGCAGGGCCAATTCTCCAGAGAGCTGCAGTCAATAAAGGTCAGGGAGAGCTCTCCTGCTCTCATGACCTCAGGACCAGCTCTCTTGCTTGCCACAGATGTCATGGGGTGAGGTAGTGGGAGGGCATCTCTCCCTTGCTCAAGCTACCCCTCAGCAGACTAGGGGTAGAGTCAGTTCCCTGCTCCTGCTTTCCCCATCCCCCACCATCGGGGATCAGGGTCATCTCTACTGTGCTGCCCAGGTGACAGGCAGGGTCAGCTCTCCTTAGTGTGGTGGCTGATGAGGAGTAGGGACAGTTCATCACAGTGCCACGGTAGCAGTCCAGACCAGGGGCATCTGCGTGACCTTTGATGGTAACACAGGCCTGGCACATCAACAAGGACTCCTGCTGCCATAGGACCCAGACATGGCCCCTGGAAGCAGCACGGGTCCAGATGTCCCCATAGCCTCAGGTGGCAGTGTAGACCACTCAGATCAGCATGTCCCCTTGTGGCAACCTGCCCCCTAGATAGCCACATAGCATCAGGTGGCAACCCACACCACAGACATCTGCCTGGCTTTTGGTAGTAACTGGGCTACAGACATAGACACAAACGCCAGCTGCAGCAGGACCACAGACCCAGACATGGCTCTTAGGAGCAGCTTGGGCCAGGACCTCACCGTGGTCTCCTCATATCCTCCTGTTCCTCACTGCTGTATGAACTCTACAGCTTTGCTTTCCCTTCCATCTCTCCCATCTTTCCCATCTCTCCGTCACCCCTTTGTCTATTGTAGTGGTGCCGGCAGCAGGTGCTTGGCTGTCTTCTTTCTGACTGCTCTGGACTGTGGTGGGTGTTTAAGTGTCTTTCTTTGGGCCACCCTGTAGGTGAGACCAAAGCGGGCACTTGGGTGTCATTCAGTTTTCAGTTTTAAGCACAGAGCTCAGGCATCAGCAGTGAGCTCCAAACAACAGATTGATGTTTCTGTTAAGCATTCTATTAAGCCATTTTATTAATGGCTTCTGGCATTTTTTCGAGGACAGAATTCCATAGACATATCTGATCTCCACTGACTCCTGGCACAAGAATCAATGTTTTAAATCGGGCTTGTTAAGCAAGTTTTAACAGTTTCTGATAGAAAGAAATATTCCCGAGCAGCCTAGATGATTTGCCAGAGTGTTGACCCTCGTCATTTTTATTCCCCAGGCTGCAGAAATTTCAAGTTCCTTTTTCTATGACTCAGTGTAGGAGACCCCAGAGCTCTCCTAAGAAGGACACAGTCTTTTCCAAAGCAGACATCACACTCTCCCTTGTCTTTCCATTCTGTCCTTAAACTCAGAATCCTCTTGCCTCATTCTCCTAACTGCTCAGATTACTGTGCCCAGTGCCCTGATGTCTTAAAGATCAACCATACATGATCTTTTCTGTCAGAGAGATGGGCTGCAAAGGACTTCACTAGAAGTAGCAACCTCATGTGTCCACAGCATGACACAAGCCATTCTCTTTCAGAGTGGACTTATATGCTAAGGCCAACCAGATGGTGTCTAGTAGCAAAACAAGAGCACACAGAAGCGGATGATAGTGATTTGGCTTCTCTTTCCTCTTTTCTCTATCAGAGGGAAGAAGCGGTGGGAACAGAAACAGTGCTCAACATGTGCAAAGTATTTGTCATCTTATTCCCTCAGTCTACTAACAGGATGATCCCATTTTACAGATGACCTCCGGTTCGACAGACAGACAGACAGACACACGCACACACACACACACACACACACACACACACCTGGAAGGCAGTATGCTCTTAAAAATAAAGTAGTTAGGTAGTGTGAAGAGAAGTGTAACACTGCATTGGTGCCTAAGAAAATATTTTTTAGATGCTCCATGCCCTGTAGTCTCACTGTTCCTGGCTCCCATATGAAAAGACTGGTTAATGAATTATTTCAATAATTCTTTGACCTCAAAAGCTATCAGGAAGGGTAGTAGTCAGGGGAAGGTTATCCAACAGAGTATCAATGCATTTTTTCTATCATTTTGGGAAAAATAAGCTATCTCAGAATGTCATCAGTCCGTATATAGGAACAAATTAGTGAAATTAATTTGTCACGGGCCCATTCATCTCTGGCATTAAGATAAGCACTCACATGTTGAGCACAGTAAAGCCCATTCTCTTGAGTTGATTAACTTTTTCCCAGGGAATTCTGATTCTGTTTGGGTTTTACATTTAACAACAAAACACAACCAAACCTGGTTGCAGACCTACTTGCAAATAAGCAAACAAACAAAAATGTTTGTTGGATCATTAACATGCATCAAATGGTCTGTTACACCCCTCTGCCAGTCACCCAGAGAGAAACTTGCATGTGAAGGGAAAATGTATCTGGTTCTCTTTACCGACTAAGAGGATTATGGAGACAATAGCCATAAAGCTGCTTGAGCTTCTTTCCAAAAGGCGCTGCTGGACTACAAATTATTATTAGAGTTATCATTGTTACATGGTTTAAAATACAATATGCAGAACAGGTTATATAGATCAGTGTGTCAGCGTCCTGAATAGTTGAACTTCTATTTGAGTTGGTTGTCTTTGCATGCTAGGTCCTATAGCAAAGCATTCTTTTGATGAAAGCACCTTCTGGGGGCCAAGCGGAGTTACCCCGCAAGAAGAATAACGAGTGTTGCAAGAACAGACATGTATAGGTAACACCTGTGGAAAATGGATTTCTGAGCTCTTGTTTCTGTAATACATGTTTATATTACACAGTCCCACAGCAGTGAGGTTGGGGTGCTCTCACAAGCCTTTATTAATCTGTTTAATGTGCAGATTAATGTGACCTGAGACCAGCTGGAAACAGATACTGAAATTTTGCTTTGATAAGTGAGGCATTCTGGTAGGAAAAGAACGTGGTGCCACTGGATGCGCTTTCTGTAGGACGGGCATTTCTTGAGATTTGAGAGCATAACCATGGGTTTGATTCTTGGAAGGCACCCTGGTGAACAGAAGAGAGCATGGGCTCTGGAATCAGACATGCCTGGGTTTATTTATTAGCTGTGGGACCTCGGGCACCTCGGTTTCCACCTATAAAATGGGGACAATAAAACCTACCTCAAAGCTTGTTGTGAAGAACGGATAATGTAATGTGTGTAAAGGGCCCAGCACCAGAATGGGTTCTCATTAAACATTATTCCCGTTCCCTGCTGTTTGGCACGTTTCAAGCTCCTATAGTGTTCTTCAAATACAATTGATATACTGGGTCCTTTTCTTTTTAAGTTTGTGTTTGAATACTTGAATTTAAACACCCAACAAGCCAGAGGTAGTGATCTTCTTTAGAGGCCATGCACTAAAAACATTCTGTAATATTTTCACAACACGGGCAGCTCCAATCTGTTAAAACAGATTCACGTGAAAATTAATCAAGCTTTATCACAAAAAAAATCCATGCCAGCTCACTCCTAATTTATGTCTGAATTCCTAGAGACATCATTTTCAGGTCAAGTTTAAATTCATCAAAAGTTTAATTAGTACAATAATCTCTTTGTAAAAGTGCTTTTCCTGGATCCTGAGATGAGTCTGGCTCTCTCTTGCCAATGAGGTCCTGAACTATTTCCTGCATAGTATTAGATGCCCTCTGAAACTTCTAAATGCTTTTTAAAGGACAATCTAGAAATGGATGGGGAAATTGGATAAAGATGGGGGTTGGGAATGTTGAAAGACTTTGGCACATAGCCCTGCACCCCAGGTTCCAGCCTCCTTACAGGAAATGTTCCAGGCAATGCTGAGACCTTGGTAGAGGCCCACGGGCCTTCACAGCAATTAGAGCTGATGGAAGGGAGGCCCCTAACCTCTTGGGCAATTATGAGCCTATGGTAGTAAAATAAACACACACACACACAGCCACTGTCCTCCATAAGATTTTTTCTCGCTAGAGTGTTACAGAAGCAACACCAATCGCCTTGAAAATGAAAGTCACGGTGTTGGGGCAGAGCCCAGAACGGTGGTCTTTCCCATTTATTCAAGGCCCTGAAGGGGTTGTATTCACACATAATTTGAGGTACCTGCTTTGGGGTACTTGACTAGTTGGCAGGAGCAATAGTTAAGAAGGAGGAGAATAGGTGCTATTATAATACTCAGCTGAATGGCTCTTGAGCTCCCCTCGGGATACCCCGAAAGGCAGTGGAAACTACGGTAGGCATTAGGAACCAGATTTATTCAACTCCTGGCTGAATTCATTTCTTCTCTCACCTTGAGATCTGTCACCATTGCTTTCCACGTTAAACACAAGGAGAGTTTCAAAAGAGAACAACAAAAAAACCGTATGTGGAAACTCAGATGGTTTTGAAGCACACGTAGGTATCCTAGCTTTAGGGTTCAGTGTCTGGATGCTTTGAAACACGGTTGACATTCTTAAAGAAGTTCAAACATTAATGTCGAAATTGACATTTGATTAGGAAAAGATGAAAGCAAAGGTAAGGTCAGTCTTATAGAGAATTAATACTATTCCAGGCAATTGTTAAAAAAACGTCAACAAAACAGTGTACGAAAGAGTGCTAAGTATGACATCTTTGTCTGAAGCCTACTGAACAGCAGCAAGAAGTCCTTGAAATTATTCTTTCCTCCTGTGACATCAGAAACATCCTGAGCCCCGTAGGCATAATAACTAATACAGAGAATCACTTCAGGGTCGTGCTATTTTTAGCATTGTTCTCACCTCCTCGATTTCCACCCACATGAGTGCAAAGTGTTTCAGGGAACAGTGCCTGGCAAGCAGGCCTGTTTTAATCAGAATTCTGTGCAAAGCTCAAACTGAGCTGTATGAAACCCTGCCGAAACACGCTGTAGACGCTCCGGCAGTAATTTGTTTGATGTGGACTCTGGGCAAATACAAACACTAACGTAAAGCACATTGCACTCCTGTATTCTGAAATGAAAAGCCAAGCATTTCAGGAATACTTTGCGTTTACTTCTCAAGACACGGAAGAAATAAAGTGGCCGCTCTTATAAGCCTGGGCATATTTATAGCATTGCTTTATTTTCTTAAGGCATAACAGCACCCATTTATCACTTGGGAGTAACAAAGCGGTAACCTGATAAATGACAAATATTAGGAGCTTAATGGCTGATGTCCATTACCGACGGGTCCCTCTCACGTGCAGGAGGAGACGGCACTGAAGGATTAGTGAGTGAGCAGAGCACCTGAGAAAACTTGCTCTCCAGTCTTGTCATCGAGGCTCTGATGGAGGGCATTACCCGAAGCTCTTATCTGAAAATGCAAACTGCTGCCACGGCCAGGAATTTCCAACAGAGTGGTCCAGCAGGTAGAGGGGATGCGGACTCTCTCAACTCATCCCTTTACGGATCTCTGGAGCCCAAGGACCTGGTTGCCTTGAATTAAGGATAAGCACAATGACAAGCCCTGCACCTCAAATCTGTTTGCCCTGATGAACATCTTTTGTAAGACTATAAAATATTTATTTTCATATTTTCACAGCTAACTAAGGAATATACATGCTTGGTGTCCTGGGGGTGGGGATCTTTGGGTTCTGTTGATACTGAAGAGACATGCGTGGGGGTCGCTCACCCCCTCCTCTTCTGAGAGGACCTCATAGCCCAGAGAACTAAACTTGTCTTACTGGTTTTGTCCTCCAAGAAAAGTAAGTCATGTTTTTTTTCTCTAGTTATTCTGCTGACCTAGAGAATATCACCTTTCCAACAGTTGGGGGGAGGTGGGTGGCTATGACTTAAGGGACTTGTCAAATTAATAAATTCTAGGAGAAACTAGAAACTTTGGAGATGTGGTTTTCCTCATTTTTATTGTCTTAACCAAATATCTACAGATTTCTGAGAAAATAATTACTTGTTTTTCTTGTTCACGGGTCTTATTTCAATGATATATTAATATTTTACTGCATGTTAATATTGCCCACTTAATTTCATTTATGGGCTGATAAGTAAAATACATAAAAATATTAAATTTATAAGAGAAATAAAAACACTACTTTTATGGCAGAAATAAAAATGCTTTAAAGGTAGGTGAATTACTTGGAGCTAATGTTAATAATTGACATTATTGTGACAATTTCTTGTAAATAAAATCAATTCAATGAGTAATCGGAGTCAATGATATTTTAAGTTGGCCACAGAAAATCTGGTTTTCCTTCCAATGTTTCATAGTTGTGTTTTTTTTCTTTTTCTTTTTCTTCTTTCTTTTCTCTTTCTTTCTTTCTTTCTTTCTTTCTTTCTTTCTTTCTTTCTTTCTTTCTTTCTTTCTTTCTTTCTTTCTTTCTTTCTTTTTTTTCCTGAGAGAACAAAAGCAGATATCTTCAGGGGAAAACAGACATGGATCAAAGGAAGAAGGAGCCCAATGCTTCTTTTCCAGAAAATCAATGGCAGTTAAAGGGATTTAAAGCAGCGACTGTGGTTTCATTTTCAGAGTCCTTTTTTTTTAAAATTTCAGTTCTTTCAACCTCCTGGATGGACACAGGCAGCATCCACCACATCCCACGACTAACTCCAACACAAACACATCTGTACACAGGTGAGGGGGAAGAAAACGCTTAAGGAGAACTTACAAAACGCAAAGAGAAGAGGGGGGAAAGGCTCTGCCTATATAGAGTTCGTCTGTTCCTGCTCAGTGAGCGCATTTAAAAGCACTTAAATGGTTGTGACTCCAGCTAAACGGACAGCTGATAAACAGGGAAATGCTGAAGTGTGAGGACATCTCGTGCACAAGTTCACTCTCGGTGATAAACAGAACAGCAGGTATTGCTAGCTCAAAGGAAACAAGTTATCAGCATCAAGGACTCAAATTGGCGCAAAAACCTCAGTGGCCGTAGTCCAAGCTTTGAGGGCGAGTGCCTTATATTTAAATCTGTAAGTTTCCCACATCCCTCCCTTGGCCTTCCTAGTGGCCAAACATCTATTCCTGCCATGTCACATGTGGATGGTGAGTTTACTCCATTTTAGCATGGATTTAGCATCAGATGCACAGGGTCTTTTCGAGCCAAAATTCATTTTGGCCAGATAGTCAGGATGCTGTCTGTTCTGCCTGTAGTTAGATCATTTTTACAGTTTACTCAGTTATGGATTGTGACACGTTTGAGCCTAAATTACTCCTTGGTTTAAAAAAAAAGTGCATAGAAGAGTCATAGTTTCAAAATCTGGTTTAAGATGTACATAGGCTTGTGTGCTGATGACTGCCTTGTGTTTCAAAAGCTAAACCTACAAAGCAGGCAGGCTGAACTAGTATAAAACTGCACGTGCTGTGGCATCGTTGTGCACAAAGAGGATGTGCACTCGGTCTTCTCGACCAGTAAAGTTTAAACTTAAACGCAGAGAGAAATAACATTCAAGGATCTCTTCTTACATTTTTCTATCTTATCATTCAAGGTAAATCTCACATAATTAGTGGGCATAGCAAAGACTTTCAAACTCATTTATACCTATAATAGAATGGCTAATATAAAAGAACTATAGTATATTTATAGACGGGTTATTTTTTTTTTCAGAATTAAAGTAAAACTTTTTAGAGGAAAATTATGCACTACTTGCGAATTAGGATCAAAATATACATCCCTTTCAAAGTAAATTATTCACTTTAGACAACACTTTATATAAACAGACATTGCTTTAAGCTTGACTTCATACAACTACATCACCTTTCTCAGGGAAGCACTGAGCTCTTTATGGTAATAAGCTCACCCATCAGTTACTGACTTTCTCTATCTAAATAAAAAACCCTACTTATCTGCTTTTAAAAGAAAGACATTCTTTGGAAAATATCAGTGAAAACTCGTTTTAGTTACTAGTATCTACAAACAAAAATCTAATAATAGTTCTTAGCTCAACTGGCAGCCATTTTAAACAGAAAACTGTGTGTGTGTGTGTGTGTGTGTGTGTGTGTGCGTGTGTTGACAATCACATTTTAAACTGATTCTTTCCAGATGAAAAGATACTTTTTCAAACAATGTAATAAAAATGTAAACTCAGCTGTTTCACAGACATAAAAGTGATTTATATCACATGCACTGAGCTCATGAGGCTTTTCTCCCCACACAATGGAAGTTTTATTTTAAGGAAAAGTTAATAATTAACAGCTAGGAAAATCCCACAATGCAAAGAAGCCAGCTATAGGGGATTAGCCACCACCCCCCTCCCCTTTGCTTTCCCACAAAACATCAGCCAATAAACCTGGCGAGAAAACTATGGCATATTTGAAAACTAAAGAGTCAACATGGAGATGGTCCTTACCTTCTGTGGGGGTGGGGCAGAGAAGTGAGTGGAAGGAGACAGCAGAGGCCCCTGAGAGCTGCAGTTTTTCTTGGTATAAGCGCTCATTCACAGTCTTCAGCTTGTGAAAACTCACTGAACTACACACCCCTACTTGATGCTATGATTTAATAAAAAGCCCTTAAAAGCAGTTAGATTTTTATCTCTTTTTTTCTGCAACATAATGAAAGTCTTTTAATGTAACTAGATAAGTGTTCTCAGTGTATGTGTGTGTGTGTGTGTGTGTACCTTGAGCTATATTTTGGCCAGCAACTACCCTCTCAAAAGCACATGACTAAGGAACTCACAGTTTTGCCAGTAGCATTCTAGCCCTGAGAAGGATAGAGTAGGGTAATATTCTATACTCTAAGAGAGAGACCTGTAAGGAAGGGAAGTCACATGTATGAAATCTCTACCCAAACATGATCCTGTTGAAGAGATTTTAAGAAGCCTGTAAAATCCATGTTTCTAGCAGAATTTTTCTGATGGCTGAGAACCTGTATTCTACATACCCAGCCCCCATAGTTTCCTGTTAAGGGGAGGCAGACCACATTGAAACCCACTATCAAGAGCTACAGCACACCTCTTCCCATCAAACTGTTGGCCAAGTATTAAATAAATAGAAAAACTGGTTTGTAACCAGTCAATTTGATAAAAAACTGTGAAATGTCTGAACTGTCTGAAATGATGGGCACAAGGAATGCCATTCAACCAGCGGCTCCCTGGAAATTCTGGAGTTGGTGGCATGAAGTGGCAAGCTACACACACTTAAAACTTCATTTCCGGGCTGGAGAGATGATTCAGTGGTTAAGAGCATGGACTGCTCTTCCAGAGGTCCTGAGTTCAATTCCCAGCAACCACATAGTAGCTCACAACCATCTGTAATGAGGTCTGATACTCCCTTCTGGTGTGTGTCTGAAGACAGCTACAGCATACTCATATAACATAAAAATAAGTAAATTTTTTAAAAAAACCTCCATTTCCACATTTCTTCCATGAATTTTTGGTCTTTAAAACTCTAGCGTTTAACTCATCAATTCAAAGCACTCACTGCTGCTTTTCTGTGTACTTTCTCCCTTACTCAATGTTTCTTTCTGCTCCCCATACCCCCATGAGGCTTGCCTTCCTCTAGGCCCCTCACATTCTAAAATGACAACTTATAATTGCTGTTACTTCTGTCCTTCTGATCCAAGTAAAACAAAATTATCAACTTCGGTGCAGAGAGATGGCTCAGCATGGAAAGGTGCTTGCAACAGATTCCCACGTAACTAGAAATCTCTAAGTCATTGAAAGAAAAGAAAGGTAGGATGTAGATAGGAAGGAAAAGAGACATGGATGGGCCAGTTGCTTTTGTTCTTGGCAATGTCTCTAAGTAGAAAATATAAACAGAATAAACAGAGGAGTCCCATGCCTGTGTAGTAAGGAAGTTCAGATTAGGAAGCTAAACATGCTACTGCCTCAGTGAGGAATAGAAGCTTCCCACAATCCTTCACTCACACACCCTTCCCCCAAACACCCCCTCCTCCCCAACATGAACAGCATGGTAGTCTCATACTTTGTGTGCTATTTGCAGTTAGGAGTCCAGAAAGACAAGCCTAAGTGGATGATGAGCCCCACGTTAATGGAGCAAATGTTCTAAAGTTACTTGTGTACATCCCCAGGGTCAAATTCAATCCTCAGAAATCCACGTGCAGTTTCCATGGAAACAAGTATAAACACCAAGCAAGGGGAGAATAGCTGCAGTCAGTCTTGTCCTCTGTATTGACACATGGCCTTTATTCTCTTCTGGCTTTACCTTTCAAATGGCAAGTTTTGGCTTGGCCCTCTGTATACAGTAGAGTTTCATCCACTCGCACATGCCTTTAAGAGACCCGGAGTTAAAATGCTCATTGTGAAGATCAGTAAAGATGGAGAAAAAAATCATTTTGGCAAGAAGCAGTATAGGAAAGAAGTTTGTGACACACATTTAACCTATTGAGCTACGAAAAGGATACAGACTTGAAAATAGAATATGATACAAACTCAAAAGCACCAAGGAAAGTAAGTGGTTGTTAATAGGGATGAAGTTCTCAATTAGGACACAATAAGGTGTGTGTGTGTGTGTGTGTGTGTGTGGGTGTGTGTGTGTAAAATCTATAAGATACAATGTAGGAAACATACAGTCAAGGACATGTACATGGAACATTAACAGAGGAGTAGAAATAAGTCAATAAAGCATTTCCTAGTTAGCAAGTCCACTTTTTCATTTCTCTGCAAGGGTGCGTTTATTTCCTTAAAACAGTAAAGGAGAACAACTAGTTCTCATTTTATAATAACATTTAATAAGTGAATTGCCATGAGTCTTTTAATTAGATTTCAACCCTATTATGTGTTATGCGTCACCCAGACTAAAGATTAGAAAGCATAATTATGCAATGAATCCAAAATGTGGCTGCAGAGCTGCTTAGGGACAGTGTTATAAAGGCTCTAGAAAATGAGAGTCATGTCTAAGGCGTAAAAACTACAAAGTTCGCTCTGTTAGTCACTCAGTTCATATGTGAAACTGACTCAAAATCAACACTGTAAAATTCTACGTTTCAAAGTTTACTTCAGTGTGTATTTCTGAATGCTCTTGATTTGTTTTCGTCATATGCTCTGCTTTTCTTATTTGGTGACACTTGGGAATCCTAGTGAAAATCTCATTTACTATGACTCTGTCAATGATCGGGAAATGAGAAATGTTCGAGGTCACTTTAACAAGACTATAGCTATTACGATAATCTTAGGGATATAGTTTTAAATTTAAAATATTTTTAAAATATTTAAATATTAAATATTTTTAAAATCATTTAAAAATAATTTTAAATGGGCCTTTTTTTGTAACAGGAATTAGAAATCGTCGTATAGTTTTAAGTACTGCTGAGCAGTACATGGCTTTAGCATACTTGTGACCTTATTCCTGAGATCAAAAGCATCCTAAACATAGTGATCCACATAGTCAGGTTTAAACAGTAAGTAGACCAACCTAAGATGAGAAGAACGTTGCCCAGGGCCCAGTCTTCTTATTCTACCTGACTCAACTTCAAAATCCAGCACCCTGAGGTCTGAAGTGCTATATGCCTGTGTGTGTGACAACTCTTAGAGCTTAAAAGATTCTAACAAAGTCCAACGCATCCCACAGAAAGTGTAAAATAAAATGCAGTCACTTGTACTTGGATATTTTTGTTTGGCTTTAAAGAAAGGATGGGTTTGTAACAAGTCCTGTAAAACCTCCAAGATTTCTAATCACAGAAGCTCCAAGCTGAGGAAATTTATTGCTGAAACTGGGACCAGTGTGGGTCTGAGATGGACTGTGGAGCTATGCATCGAACGCTGTGTCTTTCATGCCCCTACTGGGATTTATCAGTTCTTGTTGCCAGGATGACCGGTAGGAGGTGACAGTCTGTCCAGCTGACTGTACAAAGAAGGAACTGGGGATCAAGCTCATAGAGGGGAACTGAAAACCACATTAGTGCCTTGAGCTGTGTCTGAAAGCAGCAGGCAGCTCACACAGATAAAGCTGGGGACAAGGGAGATTCAGAATTCTGCTGATGCTACACATTTGTCCTCCAAACGTTCACACTGTGGTAGTCACGGGGCGTGTAATAAATACGACATCTGCATGAGGGATAAGATGACGTTCTCGTTATGAAGACACAGACAGCACAATAGAAATCAGTGGGTCCATAGGCTTCTGAGTCAGCTGGCTCCCAAGAGTCAACAAATCGACTTTACAGGAACAAAAGGAAATTCCATGTACTCCTTAATTGCCAGCTAATTAGTAATTCCTTCAAGTCAAGGCAGTCAATATGTGAAAATGTAGCAGTTATCACTACCATGGCATGATGTAGAAAAGATTCAAGAGTATGTTTCATCTACTAAAGAATTTATTACTTGTTCTACTTTGTAAATAAAAAGATAGTATGTCATATTTGTATTTTCCCTCCAGGACCAAATCTAGTGTTAAACAGCATCATCATTGTAATACAGATTAACTTAAAAAGTAGCTGTTGAACTCCGTGTGCAATCCAGAAGGTCAGGTTCCAAAGGCGACAGCGGTGGGAGATGGAGTCCTGACCCTTGGGTAGGTCGCTAGTTCCCTTGCCGTGTGAAGAGTTCCTTTGCTTTAGGTACCCACCTGGTACAAAACATCTGGGAAAGGCACAATACAGCTTTACAAGATTCCAACATATTTAGATTCTCCTCTGCTTATCCACATATACACACACCGCAACCTACCCACAGCCATGGGGATGTTTAGTTCCGGTGATACAAGGGAATACTGAAGTACCCGAATCCTGAACGCTCACGTGTAAGCTTTGCCAGGGGGTAGATCGGAAAATGTCAGGGCTCTTTACTCAGCGGCCACACCACACGGTGTCGGCTCTGCTGGGAAACCTGTTCTCCATTTCTAGCTCTGCAGCCGACTCCCTGTGACCCTTATTGTCTCACGTTTTTCTGCTGTATTTTACTGGACAGTAAGCAGCATCAGGAGAGGGCTTGAGAAAGGGAGTGTGAAAAGGGGCACAGTGATTGCTTGCCTGATTCTCACTAGGGTGTATTGGATGAATATACGTGTTTCATTTTTCTGTTAGAAGGAAAGAGAGCTTAGGGATAATTGTAACAATTAAAATGAAGGTAAGCACCACCAATATAACAATATAGCTAGTAACCTTTTAATCTAACAGATCATTTCACACAGAAATCTTTCCACCTACAGAAAAACAGTGGAGTGTCTAAAATCTTTCAAATGGCTCATTAAAATTAAAACAGCACTCCAGTATTGATACTTGGCAGAAGACAAAACAGAATTCATATTCTTCAACAGTCCTCAGTGAGTTTTAGAACAGCTTCAAAAAATTCTGCTTTCCACTCTCAACAATGAATAAGGCATAAAAACAACAAGTCAAACAACAAAAGAAGTTCAAGGGCTCTTATTATCCACCAGTAACATAAACCAGGAGCAGGGATGGTATCTGACGAGCTGTGCAAATCTTCCCTTTCTTCACTGTTCTTGGGAAGAAGTGCCTGGACCATGGGGGTTAATAGCAACAAGTCTCTGAAAAGTCGCATCTCCCTCTTTTATACTTTGTAATTTATTTGCGTCAAGACCCCTCTTGTAACATAATTTGTGAAGTGCAGCAGAAGGCGCTGGGTTGAAAGGAGGGAAGAGAACTGGGGAAACCAGCACGAAGCCTTTTTTATGTAGGAGATCACAAACCTTATTCGAGAAGTCTGAATAGTCTGAAAGGGTTTGTTCTATTCGGTAGTTCGACATAATCCTCAGCCCAAACATTTGCCCCAATAAACATTAGATTATTTTTATGTTCGCTATAAAGCTGTCAGTCCTCAATAAACAGATACACTCCTGGTGGCTTTCCTTTCTGTCAAAGAATTGTCAATCTGTGTGCCGACTCTTAAGTTAAAGCAAACACAGGAAAATAAATGTGGATGTGGAATCACACAGCAGAGTGTAATGGGAAGCTGTTGAAATTCTAAATAAATGGTGGTTTAGGTAGTAAGTGGTGATTACAAGTTCCATATCATGCAATATAAGGTAGTCAGTGTGTTGTTAGCACCCTGGTGTTGCTGTGATGGGATGCTATAACCTGCCCTGTTCAGGTAAGCTAGACCCTGACTTTAGTTTCTCTCAATTAAGTTTTATGTCTGATGTGTCCATTTGTTGAAGGAAGAGAGACAAGTTCAATGAAAGGAACACTTTGAAGATCTTTATTTCCCACAGGGGCAGTTTGTTTCTGTCTGGAAAGTCCCTTCCTAGTTTTGATGTCTTTTTTTCTTCTTCCCTATAATCTAGAATGGTCCTAAGAGTGTGAAGGTATATGAAGGTATTGATATGGGTTTTCCAAGGGGGTGAAAGTCCTACCTTTGGAGTTCCTTTCAGAAAGTTCACAGGTTATTTTATTCATGGAACTGAAATAGTTATTTTTTTAACCATCATTTTACTGCAGAGTCAAGCATTTCTAAGGTTAGTGTACTCTGTTTCTTGTGTGGGTGTGTTGCCCAATAGAGGACAGAATCTCCTCTCTGCTTGCTAGGTATTCTTATAAGGCTGGTGAGGAAAGTCTTAAAGTACAGATCAGCTGCCGCTGACTACTTTTAGGTAAAATTATGTTGTCTGTCTGTCCTGTCTGTTTGTCCTTTATCCCCTATATCCTCAGCATTTGTAAACATTAAATTGGATATTACACAGAAAAAAAATTAAGGGAGTGATAATGATGAAGTCCAAAATCACAAAAAGCTCTTCACTGTTCATTTTAATTATTTCAATAAAATGAGTAGCTTGTTTTGAGACAGAGAGAGAGAGAGAGAGAGAGAGAGAGAGAGAGAGAGAGAGAGAGAGAGACAGAGACAGAGACAGACAGAGACAGAGAGAGTTTTACACTTAGATCCAAAATAAGATAAAAATAGGAGATAGGTCACTTAGGAGTGTAAACTGGGAAAAAAAAACGAAAGCTGAAGGCAAAAATACTGAGAATCTTCAGGTTGAATGAATACCCCCTTTGTTCGAGTAACCACTGTATGGTTTTCCCTGCCAGGGCTGAATAAAAGTGGATTTCCCCAAGGAATGTCCCATCCCTGGAGATGGCTGCCATCAAAAGCATCGTGTTCTGAGAAGGTATAGGAAAAAGATTAAGCTCCTAAGACAGGTGATGGTGTAGAGGAAGGCGCAGGGTCAGGGGAGTAGGAAAGGTAAAATGTCAATATTCTAAGATTGAGATCCACAAACATGAGAGGAGGAAATGAGAGTCTCCAGTTTAAGCCCATGGCTCGGATCTAGTGGCCCGGAGCAACAGAGGCTTTAAGGAGAAAGACAGGGCGCTCTGTTCAGCATGGGGGTGCTTTTCATAGGTCAGACATGCATAACCAAGCCCATGCCAAAATATATTCAGTAGTGTCCTTATCATCCTGAAGTTGCAGCTTGAAAACAAAAAAACAAAAAAAGAAGAAGAAAGAGAAGAAGAAAAAAGAAAAGGTTACATTGTAAGATGTGGTAAGTGCTTTGGAAGATGTCACTGCGAAATTTGATTCCCCCAATTTGTATTTTTTTCCCTAAACACAACAACCAACTATCTAGCCAAAAAATTGTAATTTACTTATTTTAAAAGTGTGTCTTTTAAAATAATAGTAGTAAATATCTGGACTCAAATCACATGAGTTCAAATGCTACAAACTAAGAGTAATTGTAGAAGTTACATAAATGTTTTTGGCTTTGGTTGACTTGGCAATAGAATGGAAAGAATTACAGTTCCTCACCAATAAGGATGTTGCTATGGCAACATGAATTAGTGTATACAAAGCACCTAGCAAGGTGCCTGGCACCAGGCAAGCTAACAATGTTGCTTTAGTATCTTGAAATTAGTATTTATAAAAAAATTACGATTTATCTTAAAAGCATATGAATTATTATTACTCTTGTTACTGTATAATTGACTAAGTAGTTGCTTAGCTACTCCCACATACTGCATGTTGTCTGATACTCCGATATGCAGTGTCTTGTCTGGTATTCAAGATCCTAAAATGATTAGCAAACTGAATGTTAATATACCATGTTACATGAGCACTTGCTGATGAAATATTTTACATTATAATGTTTTTAATATTTCTATGAGAAACTTCTTTGTTTTGATCTATTTATTTACAATTTTTGAGTCTCTGTTGAAAATTCACCACCCCCATGTTCTTGAAAATATTTGTTATAACTTTTTTAAAAAAAGTATTAGTTACACGTAGAATTATGTGATCTGGCCATTCCACTCACATTCCCCCAAAGAACCGAAAGCAGGGTCGTGGCAGATCTCTATACCCATGATATAAAAGTAATATTTCCAATAGCTCAAAGGTGGAGCACAAACGTACATTGACACTGGGTCTGAGCAGATAGAAAAAAGTGCAGTATGAACTTATGACAAGACATTCAGCCATAAAAGGAGCAAAATTCTGACCCATGCTACAAGAGAGATAAACACTGAATAGCTTATGCTAAGTAAAGTAAGTCAACTCACCATAAAAGGACAGATGCTTTACAATATACAATAGCAATAATTATATTACACAAACTATAAAGAAGAGTCAAAGTAAAGTAGAGGTTGGCAGAGACTGTGAGAAGGGATGGGATGAATGGGGAATTATTGTTTAATGGGTACAGTTTCAGTCTGGCAGAATTAAAGGGTCTAGAGGTGGGCAGCTGTACCACTATGAAAATACTTATTTCCACCAAATATATGTTTTAAAAATAATGAAAATGATAACTTTTAGGTTACATATAGTTTATCACAATAAAAATAACATTAAGAAGTCCCTGCCTGGGGGCTGGGGACTTAATTCAGTTCATAATGTATCTGCTTAACAAACACAAGGATTATACTTAACTTACATAAAACTTACATTTTTATGAACTTACATAAAAATCCCAGAAGTGGTGTTGCGTGCTCACAATCCCAGATCAGGAAATGTAGAAAGACAAGGATCCTGGGACTCATTGGCCAGCCAGCCTACCTACACGGTGAGTTCCAGAGCAGAGAGTGTCGCTGTTTCCATAACAAGGCGAACAGTGCCCAATAACCACAATCCAAGGTTATTGTCTATCTTCCACATATAGCGTACTCCCACATGTACCAGCACACACACACACACACACACACACACACACACACACACACGCACGCACACACACAGAAGGAGACCCTGACAGATGATTCCCAAATATGAATATTCCATTTTCTACCTCTCATATTGACTATTTGATCTTTTCTCTCATTTATATTAAAAAATGTCACATTTCTTGATGGTGGAAATGTCAAAAGGAGAATGAGAGCAAAGACTGGAAAATATAAAACAATAGAAATGTACTGCTGTGCACTTCACTTGGACCTTCCAAGATTCCCTGTTGAGATCTCCCAATATCACAGAGCATTGCCTGCCAAAGTTGGATCCCATGAGTTAAAAAACTATATACCCCAAACTGGCATTTATCTCCAAATACATGCACAACATTAAATAATAATACTCTCTTTCTAAGATAACTCGTCATGACAATTATCGTGGTTGTAATGACACCATGACAGTGATGGCATTTTCTTAATATTTGTTTTGATTTGATTCTATTTTCTATATGAGTATGGCTAGACTGTATATGTAAGGTTATGAAAATTTAGCATTATTTCCTCTTTGAATGGTGACAGATAGCATCAAAGAGGGATAATGGAAATGTGGCATTAATTTTCTTTGTTTTTGCCTCATGTTTTGTTTTGTTTTTTTGAGAAAGGGTTTCTCTGTGTAGATCTAGATGTCTTGGAACTTACTCTGTAGACTGGGCTGGTCTCAAAATCTGAGATCCACTGGCTATGCCTCCCAAGTGCTGGGATTAAAAGTGCATACCATCTGTCTGGCATTGATTTTCAATGTATAACCATAAAAGGCTATTTTATTTTTATAGCCCAAGCTGCCTTACTCTTTAAAAACATATAAATAAATTATAATGTATATATGAGAAATAAATTTATTATATGTGTGTGTGTGTGTGTGTGTGTGTGTGTGTGTGTGTGTGTGCATGTACTGTGGTGTACATATGGAGGTCAGAGGACAACTTGTGGGAGTCAGTGGGTTCTCACCTGACATGTGGGTCTGAGGGATCAAACTTAAGAGGTAAGGTGTGGCAGCAAGTGCCTGATGTGAAGAGCCATCTCCTGAGTGCAGAGGTCCTACTCTTAAACTTTAAAGTTAGAGGACAGCCATTCTACAAAGCCTTGATGGCAGCACAGAGGCTGTAGCCTTGATCATGATGAAATGCTATGGACATGCTCTTGACAAGTTGGGCAATGTTGTCTTCACTCCTCTAAGAGTTTCCTACCCAAGCTAAATCTATGTCAGATTGTTCTCTATGTTTTGATGATTTATTAACACCGTAAGTCCTCAGGCACCTCATGTAGAAAAAGGTCTCTTCTCTACCCCTGTATTTTTTTCTTTTTTGCTAGTAAAGACCATTTAATTTTTAAAGATAGACAATACAAAAAGGAAAAAGTAGTGTATAAGAAAACATTTTTTGTAAGTATGATTTAATTAGAGCTGTTTCCAGTTATTCTCTCCCACAGTAGTAAGCATGAACCTAAGAAGGATAAGAGAGGACACCAGAAGCACACGGGACGCAGTCTACCCCTGTCTTAAAGGAATAAGAGATAGTTCATTTTGGAGCCATATTTGAAAGACTATGCCCAGGAACACAGATTTAGTTTACCCAAATTCCATGCTCCAATGTGGAATTAGTTTCATGAAGTTTTATTAGTTATCAGAATATAGAAAGTCATAAATCAAAGTGATTTTCTGTTTTGATTCTGTTTTTAGTGTAGGTACAGCAGTGAACTCTACACTTTACTGTTTGTGCAGTATGATGTCTCACACAATGACATCGTTTCTTCTACATTCCTAACCAAGAAGATCCTCCAGAGCTCCAAGCTTGGTACTTCTTGTGTCTTCCTCACTAAAATAAACCATGTTGAGACTTTCAATCCCTTGATGGCTTGAACAGAACACCAATAGCTTATGCTCTAAGATCAAGAATTGACAAATGCAACCTCATAAAATTACAAAGTTTCTGTAAGGCAAAGGACACTGTCAAAAGGACAAAGCGGCACCCAACAAACTGGGAAATGATCTTTACCAACCCTACATCCGACAGAGGACTAATATCCAATATATACAAAGAACTCAAGAAGTTAAGACTCCAGAGAGCCAAATAACCCTATTAAAAAATGGGGTACAGAGCTAAACAAAGAATTTTCACCTGAAGAATATTGAATGGCTGAGAAACACCTAAAGAAATGTTCAACATCCTTAGTCATTAGGAAAATGCAAATCAAAACAACCTTGAGATTCCATCTCACACCAGTCAGAATGGCTAAGATCAAAAACACAGGAGACAGCAGTTGTTGGCGAGGATGTGGAGGAAGAGGAACACTCCTCCACTGCTGGTGGGAGTGCAAACTGGTACAATTACTCTGGAAAGCAGTCTGGCGGTTCCTCAGAAAACTGGGCATGACACTCCAGGAGGATCCTGTTATACCACTCCTGGGGATATACCCAGAGGCCTCCCTGGCATGTAATAAGGACACATGCTCCACTATGTTCATAGCAGCCTTATTTATAGTGGCCAGAAGCTGGAAAGAACCCAGATGTCCCTCAACATTGTGGTGTACACAATGGAATACAACTCTGCAATTAAAAACAACGGATTCATGAAATTCTTAGGCAAATGGTCAGAACTGGAAAATATCATCCTTAGTGAGGTAACCCAATCACAAAAGAACACACATGGTATGCAGTCACTGATAAGGGGATATTAACCCAGAAGCTCAGAATACCCAAGACACAATTCACATATCAATTGATTTCCAAGAAGAAGGAAGGAGAGACCCCCTGGTCCTGGAAAGACTGGATGTAGCAGTGTAGGGGAATACCAGGACAGAGAAGCAGGAGGGGGTTGACTGGGGAACAGGAGTTGGGAAGAGGGCTTATGGGACTTTCGGGGAAGGGGAACTGGGAAAGGGGAAATCATTGGGAATGTAAATAAAAAATATAGAAAATAAATTTTTTTTAAAAAAAAGAGTGAAATGCTTCATAAAATGGAACCTTTGCAGTCATGAACCATTCAGATTAAGGACTTGAAGTCTCAAAGGATTAATTGAAGCAGGATAGAAAGATGAGTATTGAAGGGGTGTGGGGAAAAGGCACCTGCTGGCTGAGAATCACGAGCTTTATTCTTCTTGTCTTGCTTCCCTAGTTTCAGATGATTCCATGCTCACTACCAGAGGAGTAATGTAATCATCGGTTTCACCTAGCTGTGAACCCTGTAAGCTACAACAATGGCTGACCTGAGCATACATGAGCACTCATGCAACAATGGCAAGAATGTGACTGATATAATCAACTGGTCTCTAATTACATCTAAGGCCTGCCTGATCCATGATATGGAAACCACACCAGGCACTGGGAATGAGGTCAAGAACCTGTAGGTTGATTGGTAATAGCCCTTAGGGAAGAACTCAATATTTTCTGCTAAATGGATACACTATTAAAACAACTCTTAGTAACTTATTTCTACACCCATGGATGTATTGCTATGCCTCTCAGCTCTCTGAAGAATCTTCTTGTAGTAGATGGTAAGTAACACAGAGACCCTCTACTAGTCATTGTGCAGAGATAAAAAACATGGCATGCTTAATCTACTGATGTATATCACACCTCTCTACCCTAAGGGTCATGGATATTAGAAGAGGGAGCAGAAAGACTGTAAGAACCAGAAATAATGAATAACTTTAGAAACAATGTTTTCCAGACACAACAGGGCAGTTTATGGCAATTGTGACAGTATGCACACAATCTGTGCAAAATCAAGCCACAACTCCCTTCATGGATGGTGGAAGTATGCATAGAATCCCTCCACTAGCTGAGGAACTATTGATATTTGATAGCTGCTAGGAGATATGGTGTTAGTTTTGTTTAAAGAAATGACCCCTGGTAGGTTGACCACACTCTAGGGCAGGCTCCACGTCAAGAGAAGCTGGACAACACAAATTAGTCTTGATGAATTAAAAAAAAAAGAAAAGGAAAAACAACTGAAGTTGGGTGGGTAGGAAGATGAGGTCAGAGAGGATTGATGGGAGGAACTGGGGAGATGAATATAATCCAAATACATTATATGAAATTCTCAAATAATTAATAATATACATTTTAATAAAGGAAATATCAAAAACAAGGTTATGACCCATATATTTACAGCCAGAACACATGGGTTGACATTCTTGTTGGAAAACCTGCAATCTGATATGAATATGTGTCACTTGGTGAGATAAAACTTAAAAACCTCAAACAAGATATAGAGGGTCCATAAATACATCATGTCAAGACTTCTGATTTGTTTTTATATATTTCACCAGTAGAATATTCAATCCAACAAATTTCTCCCAACATTTAACTGCAAAACCTTACCATCATTTCTGTAGTTCACGAATCAAGAAAAAGTTTCATTCTCTCTTACTCAGTTTGTCATAAGATGACACTCACATTGGTTGTAAACCAGATAGATTATCTAAGGAATTCTGGAAGACTCATTTTCAAGGTCAGCTGTGTTATCTTGCAGGAGGGAGGGCTTCCTTTCCTCATTGATTAGTAGCTGGAGCCATCCTTGGTTTCTAGATACATGGGCTTCTTCACAGGGCAGCGAAACTCACAGCAATGAAAAATCCAAAGGCCAAGAACAAAGAGCCTAAGAGGGGATACCTCAGTGTGGAAATCACTGCCCTTATCACTCACCCTGGACATGGTATTTCATTACTTCTTCCATGCTGTTTTTATTAGAAGAGAATAAAATATTGCAGCCCATGCTCAAAGGAAAGGATTATACAGAACTGTGAATACACACACACATGATGGCCACTGAGATCATCTTAGTGGCTGCCAATCATATGAACCAATGAAAACATTAAAGGCTCAGGAGGCCATAGACCCTAAGAAGGGAACCTACTACTGTTGTCTTGCAAAGTTGACATAGTTTCAAACTGCTTTCTAAATATTTATGTCTACACACACATAGATCTGTGCTGTCCTTAACCCTGAACAGAGAAGCTGCTTTTTGCAGTAAGAAGCAGCTAATACAACCACTTTTGACTGTGAAATGCACTGAGAATAAGTGCTCTGTGAAGGGCACCTATAGCAACTCCCCTCCAAAGGTCACGGCAAACTGTAGAAGACAGTACAAATGTAAGATCCAGAGGATGGGGCCTGGTGCAAAGGAATATTGACTTCTCATGCTATGGTTAGTGCACTCATGAACTCACAGAAGCTGTAGTTACCTGCACAGTACCTGTTTGAGACCTGCACAAATCAAGCCAACAAAATGAATAAGCAGGTACCACTAATTAGACTCAGTGGGTAATGGAAAAGTAAAGGAGAGCACAAGAAGGTAGAATGGGGGACAAGTTGGGAGGGCTCAAAGAGATGGTGTGGGAGAGGGAATTGGGAATGGATAGCATCAAGATACACTCTGTACATGAATAAAATTGTTAAAAAATAAATAGAAGAAATTCTAAATTTCAGACATTTAAAATGTCTGAATATGTAACATTATTTAGCCATTATTAGTCACTGGTGCAACTAGGAAGTCACCCAAACATCTCCTTACTCAACACCTGTGTCCATTATTAAATCATTGTAACTAACGTAACGGTCAGTGCCTCTTTTTTCTAATGAAATAATAGCATATCCTATAATCATTGTATCTCATGCTGTAGTAGAAGATAGGAGGCCTGTGTTGGCTTCTAGGAAACATACTGAAAATATATTGTAGAGATAGCCAGGTCATGGGGACTAAGGAGTGTCCTTAAGAAACATCTTGTAATCTAATGCATGCTTTATTTTAAAGTCTTTAAATAAAGAGATTTTAGAAGTCAGTTTAACAATCAACTTACACTCTCTTCTTAAGCACTTCAAAAATACTCTAAGCCTCTGTTTCCTTAATCTCTCCCTCCATCCCTTTTCCCAATACAATTGGTTCAGAAAAGCTAGAACCTAAAGTGCACAGATGCATACATTATCTGAGTAAGAACAAACTACATATAGAGGACCTATAAACAGATATTAAGAATATTTATTTGTTTTGCATTTTGTGTATATCCACATAACAATATGGTTTACTAAACAAGTTTATTTATTCATTTGCTTATGCTATCACCAATATTAAAATCCCACTAGCATTCTTGCTACCCAAGGCATTGTTTTTTCTGTGAGTTCTCTGTTGCTAGACAAGTAGAATTATAAGCACAGGGCTGATTAGCAGATGAGCAAAGTCATTTCACAGAGCAGCTGACTGACATCTTCTCCAGGTTTAAGTAACATTGATTTCAGTCCTATGATGCTTTTGACTTTCTTTTGGCTCTGTTTATCCAAATAACTGGAAATAAATGGTCTATCTCATGTTTCATAAGGTTTTAATTGTTATTACTCAATATTAGAACTGGCTAACTGAATATTAGGAAAAAACGCCAACAAGTTGTATGTCTGTACTGTTCATTTAGTAAGACTCAACTTCAACCTACAGTTGGTGACTTCACTGTGAAATGATCATTTAGAAATGATCACTTATCTTTATCTCTGTCTCATGGAACAACAGCATCATCCTTCAGAATACATTGTGTCTACTTTTATTTACTCTTTTCATTTCCTTTCTTTACCTAACAAAATTTAAATGTATCTTATGGTGCTAATCTCCATGTCCAATCTGTTCTTAAACGCCTTTCCATCTAAGCTCCCTGTGACAAGAGACCTTCTGATAATCACTCATATCTCTTCCCTACCCACCCCCATAAGCTATTCACCCAATTAATGGGATATGTCAATACCTTAAACCCACATAGAGAAGACTGTACATCTGAAACTTTGCTTCTCTTAGTACCAGTAGCATTCTCAATTTACTGACAAAGTAGACAGCATCATAGAGAAGGAAGAAGACTGGACATACCACTTGCCACAAACACCATCTAATGGATAAATTGTCTACAACTTCTGATACTTCTGGTCACTTTGTTCACCAAGGAAATGCAATGATATGTCCTATCTCTCTACCCATGAGGTCTTATGAGTGTTAGATACAGTAATGCAAGTAGACACATTGTACAAACTGAAAAGGCAAGAAAACAGTTGTAAATATATCACTACTGGAGGACTAGCATCCGAGTCTTCTTTGCCCTTCCTTGAGTTTCAGATCTCCTAGAGGACATGTGTGAGGAAGCACAGCTAGCATAATAGAAAGATCTCAAATCTGTATGAGCTCAATGAGGCAGAGAAAAGAACCATCCTGCTCCTCTCCTGTATCCCTGGGGATTTCCTATGCTTAGAGAATTGGGCCCAGGAAGAACAATGCTTTTTAGAAACTTTTCTTTCCCATTCTTATCTGAAGATAAATTTTGGTTTGAGTAAAAGCATCTTTTTTCTGACAAAATGACATTTTTAGTCTATCAGAAACTTAGAATAGGTTCAGATAAAGGCCTGAAAACATTTCCAATGGGACCGTGTCTTCTCAGGCTCTGAATGAAGACTCCAACCTTTTGGGAAGATGCTGGCTGCCCTTGTTATCTGGCCCTCCATGACTGTCAGAACTAAGCATGTAGAGAGGCTGTGTTTGGTGTCTTCGTTAGCCCTTGTTAATGGGATGACAGTTACTACATAAGTTTTCACTTATCCTGTGGCAACAGTTAAATGCTTGCTGGGGACCAGTTGGTTAAGTCAGAAAGCATTGTCAATGGGAGGCTGCAGGCATCTAGGTTGACTGTTAGCCCATGATCTTCAGCGAGGACAGCAGGAATGTCTAGGAGCTGACACCAGACCCTGATCAAGAGAAAAGGAAACAGATCCCTGGGTCCTGGAAGGAGAAGACTGTGTTCACTGGACACTGGAAATTCAGCATCTGCTCTCTGATTGCTGAGATTGGGGAGGGCACACTCCACTTTACTCCCCAGAGCAGCTGACAGCAACAATGAGGAGCTGAGCAGCGGTGTCATGTAATCTGGCAAGTTAGAGAGGACAGGTGGTATAACACAGCTCAAGGACTCTTCTTGTTTTGTAAATTGAAATAAGTCATTGAGTTTTTTTAAAGATATTGTTTCTTCTTACCCTTCTTCATTTATGCACAGCACTGAATTGCTAACCAATCAAAACTCCAAATGGTTAGCCACACAACCTTTTTTGTAAAAAGAGATTACAATTGGCCATTTATATGTACAGATTCTGCATCTAGGGAATCAATAAACTATAGGTCAAAAATCTAAAAACACTGTGTGCGTGGGATAGTTTTATGTCAGCTTGACTCAAGCTAGAGTTCTCTGAAGGGAGGGAACCTCAATTGAGAAAGTGCCTCCATAAGCTCTGGTTGTAAGGCATTTCCTTAATTAGTGACTGATGGGGGAGGGCCCAGCCTATGGTGGGTGGTTCCATACTTGGGCTGGTGGTTCTGGGTTCCTTAAAAAAGCAGACTGAGAAAGTCATGAGAATCAAATCAGTAAGCAGTATTTCTCCATAGCTTCTACACCACCTTCTGCTTCTAGGTTCCTGCCCTGTTTAAGTTCCTGTCCTGACTTCCTTCAAAGAGGGGTTATGATGTGGAAGTTTAAGCCAAGTAAACTTTCTTTCCCAACTTGTTTTTGATCATGGTATTTCATCACATGACTAGTATCTCTAACTAAGACATGCTATATTTGTATTTATTAAATAAAGACTTTCCTTTGGTTGTTTTCTCTTAAATGGTATAGTATAATCATATATAACATATTTATATTGTGTTTGATATTATAAGTTATCAAAAGATGACTTAAGGTATTCAAAATGATAGGCACAAGTACAAATACTTGAGGGGCTAGAAAACTACAATTACTTCCCCACCTGTCAACCTGTGAGTATCAGGTGTAGTGACACCTGACACGGACACATTTCATAAGTGTCAGAGGCCAGACTTCAGCTGTAAATACAATACTATAGAGAGTGTCTGAGCCTTCCTCTTCCACCTGGAAGATGTTCGAGAAACATAGCCAGCATCAAAAGACCACTCAAGAACTGCATGAGATCAGCAATGAAGATGAAATATCAACTTCTTTATCCTATGTTGTTAAATCCCTGTGTAGGATAACTGCTGGCATCTTATAATTATCCTGGAGTCCATCCCCCCGAGGACATCAAAGAAGACAGATAACAATGCTCAATTGTGGATGATACATATGCATTATCATTTTTAAACGAGCTGCATTCCTTTGACAAATTGTTTATACTTCAGTACATCATACCGAGAAACATGCACACAATCTGTCAAAGGAACACAGATAGTTTAAGAATGGTAACACTGTATCTATATTATCCATAATTTAGCATCTCTTGTCTTCCTTTTCCAAATAGAAGACACAGAAGAAATTAATGACTTCAGTCTGCTTGATGCCATATTCTGAGATCTACAGTCAGAGAAGAGTGTGCAGCTACAGGAGGAGGAAGCCACCTATTCTGTTAGCTTGGCAATGCTGGATGGATGAGCTGATTTCTCTTAAAAGGAAAAAGCAGCAGCAGCAACTAATGGACCTTGGGAAGCTGCAACCTGTTAGGTGGGAAAGCTATTGATTACCAAAATAACTACAATTCACAGCTCTGGGAAGAGTTAGCTTTGCCCTGTCTGCTCAATACCAATGCTTTCCCTTACAGGAGATGAGCGGCAGTTTCAAAGCACTCTCTAGAGTAGATCTGTTTTTCCCAAGACTGCTTGAAAGTCAGCTAGCCATGTTTGTGGTTCAGCAAATCACTATTTGAGAAAAAGACTCACTAAGACACTTTAGCCAAAGGTCTTTGAGTGAGTCCACTGATGAAATATAAAACCTCAAATCTTACCAAGTTGTTGATTTAGACTGGTAGAATCCTCCTTCCTTTGTCTGTGTCACCAGCCACTCACTCCTCTTCTCAATGAAAACAAGAAGGAGTGACTATACCTCCTGGGGCCATTTATGCCCGTCTGAAAGGCACTTAAATGAGTGGCACATTATCTCACACATCTGGAGTTTACCAAATTAGCCAATTATGCTGGAGCTCATAAAATGAGGCCTTAAATGTCATTTAACTAGAAAATATTATAATCACCAAGTGCTCTGATTGTAAGATGATACTTGGTGCAGCATCAGTGGTTACAGAAAACAAATCACAAAGCAAAACACAGTTCCAATGCTCTCTCCAAAGCAACCACATATTTTCTACAGCAATACTTTCTGAAGAATACCATATTCCGGAAGGCACCAGCAATCAACATGTTTCTCATTTGAAGCTGAGTTTAATCTGACCTAGCTGTTGCCTAGTTACTGGCCTTGAGCATCCCAATGCCCAAGAATTATTGTCATAAGAGAGCTGAGGATCTTACAAGATGAGAGCAGACTGACTAAAAACCACGAACTTACACCCTCGGCTGCAAGGAATGTGGCATGATTGGATTAAGTCCTGAGTTACAGGGGCTTCAGGTGGTGCCACAGAATCACCAAGATTTGGTTGACTGGGTATATATACTACTTGTTGGGGGCTTTTATAGTCACTTAAGGAAGAGACAAAGGATGATTTAAATTGCTGTGTGATTTAAAATCGGAAATGCCAAAAAATTATATAATAGCTACTTGAAAATTGTAACTTTATACCTACTATTTCTATATCATCTTTTTTCTAATCAATAAGTAATAAAATGTGGTCTTTTAGTGAAAAGCAACACAGTACAATAGAAAAAAACCATAGTTATGAAATGGTCGATAACTTCTCCGATCTTTAGCTACCTCACACGAAATAGAAAATGATGTGCGGATTTGCTGGGTTGACAATATCATACTAGAAACTCTGGTATACCGTGTGCAACGCTGATGAAGTTACAGACTGTTCCATGTCTTCTTTCTGTGTCCTACCAGGATAAGTTAAGTTCTGTTAAATTCCTGGTTTTCTCTTTATTTCAGGAAGAATAGACACTAGAGCAATGGTGGAAGAATGGGGGCAGAAGTGGGCAGGCTATCCTGGGTTTGCAATGGTGGAAGAGTGGGGGCAGAAGTGGGCAGGCTATCCTGGGTTTGCAATGGTGGAAGAGTGGGGACAGAAGTGGGCAGGCTATCCTGGGTTTACGAACACAATCCCCGCCTCTTTCCACCGAATTGGCACATTTTAACCCTCCACTCTCCTCTACCGCTTCCTTCTGAAGGGGTCAGCTCAGCTGAGGAGTAACAATAGCATCTTCTGTGAGGACCACATTCTGCAGGGACACACAGAGACAGGGATGCCAGGCATGGTTATTCAGGAAAGCTTGCATGTGGAACATATTGGCTTTAAAGGCTCCTAATCAAGTTGGCTATGCCTTTTGCCTTATAGGATTTCTGTATTACAGTAGATGGACCTATTTGGCTAGTTTACTTCTGAGACCAGAGAGAGAGAGAGAGAGAGAGAGAGAGAGAGAGAGAGAGAGAGAGAGAGAGAGAGAGAGAATCATGGTGACAGGGACAAATCTCTTTCTTATATTTGTTTTCTGCATTCCCCTTTTTACATTACATGCGGCAGTCTCTTTGGTGAAAACAGATTATGAGAATTACAAACTATGAACATTTCTGGGATTTGTAAAGTTTCAAAAAAAAGTTAAATTAAGTGGCTCTTGAAAAACTGGAATGAAAAAAAAGGCCACGTCTTTAACAAAAGCACAAGCTTTGTGTTTAAGAAGAGAATTCAGAGTGGAAGGAGCAGAGCCTGCAGCGGCTGAGCATGGTCTTCTTTATAGCATGCTGAAATCTGGATACGTTACTGAGAACGGTAGTAAGGACCCCTTCCTAGGCCTATGTAGGGGATTGGAGTGTGCAGAGCCTAGGCATACCAAGAATTTAGTCTTTAAGCTTTTTAAGAGAGATGCGATCATCAAATGAATCAGAGCTCTCCTCTCGGATCTCAAGCAGGCCTCTATGCACCCAAGTATGAAAACCATCCCTGAGAACACGGTACACTCAAAAAACCAAGTAAGGAGATAAAAATATTTTAGTAAGAAAAGGTTAACAGTATGTACTAAAATTTTTCTTTTTCTTTTATTGAGTTTTATTTGTTGGTCTTTGTTTAGTTTAAAGCTATTAATTGGTCTTATTGGGCATCAAAATCTACATGCTGCCTTTTCCTTTATATGTTTTTAAATTTAAGAAATATTTCTAAGAACAGAGCCCTCTGATCTTTGGACAACATGTCCAGATCTACAGGCACTGCAGAGAAATGCCAATTTGCTAAAGAAGCAATTATACATACAGAATAGGAAAAGGCCAATTTTGTTATACAAGGACCACACACACTGTATGTTTGCTGTATTATTTGATATCAGAGCAGAGACATCAGTTTTCCCTAAAACATAAATGAAATAAAGAGCCTGGCTAAGGATCACCCACATGTAATTCAGAGATATCCGTTACAGTTTACAGAGCTTGCAAATGCTAACAGGACTCTTTCTGTAAAGGGACATCTCGGTGACCAAATAATACACTCTGATTCTTTAATTTTTTTATATAACCATTGAGCAAAGCAAGCACCATTTATAACCTTTATTATAAATACACGTAGGCTGGCAATGTCTGGCTCCTTGTTATCACATCGCAGAGAGTGTGGACCACAGCATGAATCATCTTCTTTGTTTGATTTACAGCAGTACAGAATAGCTAAGAGAACTTCCAATCACATGTTTAGTATACTTATACTGTCTCTCCTCAGACCAAACGCTACATTGGGAATGCAACGCTAAATGAGAAATGGCCTTTAGGGAAACATATTTTGAAGGTTTAGGATGCTCAAGACAGGGCATATATATGGGGATGGAAGGGAAACGATTCAGCATATGCCAGAGAAAACGTGGTCAGGGGCGGTGAAATGTGAAGTCACTATTGAATGAAGAGAGTGGATTAGGAGTTCCAGGAAGACAACTTGCAAAAGTTCTAAGAGTGAGAGATGAGAAGCCTTCACACCTGTGGCTTTCCTATAGCACATCTGTGTATGAAAATGAGCCTGAAGAAGGCACATATGAGAGGGGGTTGAATGGAGAAAAGAGGGAGGGAAGGGGGCTTTCGGAGAGGGAGGAAACGGGAAAGGGGTAGTGATTTGGAATGTAAATTAAAAAAATAAAATAAAATAAATAATAAAAAAAACCCAATGAATTCATGAAATTCTTAGGCAAATGGTCAGAACTGGAAAATGTCATCCTTAGTGAGGTAACCCAATCACAAAAGACCACACATGGTATGCAATCACTGATAAGGGGATATTAACCCAGAATCTCGGAATACCCAAGACACAATTCACATATCAGTTGATTTCCAAGAAGATGGAAGGAGAGACCCCTGGTCCTGGAAAGACTGGATCTAGGGGAATACCTGGACAGAGAAGCAAGAGGGGGTTGAATGGGGGACAGGGGGAGGGAAGAGGGCTTATGGGACTTTCGGGGAGGGAGGAAACGGGAAAGGGGAAATCATCTGGAATGTAAATAAAAAAATATAGAAAATAAAAAAAAAAAGAAGGCACATATGCTAGTAACAGCTCTGCACATCATGACAGGAATCTCAATTTTATACCACAGGACATGTTTTCACGTGGTCCTTAAATATTTTGCTGATGCAATAATTAAAACAGTATGGTGCTGGCGCACATAAGTTATTAGAATGTGTGATGCCTGCACACAGATAGACAGACAATGTAACAAGACAACAGGACATGGAAACAGCATCAAAAGCCAAGATGATGAGTACACGCACTTGTTAATTGCAGTGTAGAATTCACACTTAGTGAATGAAGGGTGGATCTTTTCAGGTGACATTTGGATAACCAACTAATCGTTTAATAATGAAATGTAGTGCTTAGACACAAGACTAGCAAAACTTGCCAGATGAATTAAAAATGTCAATATAGAATGCCAGAGATAAACTTTATTATCTTGAGGGTTGAGAATGTGATTTTTTTTTATTCTTTTAGCATGACAGTGCTATGTAGCTCAAAGGAAAAATATATATTACCACCAAAATCATGATATGGAATACCCTAAACTCTAAAACCACTAATAGATTACAGTTGTAAGATAAAAGTCAAATGAGGGAAAAAGCTTTTGATATATGTAACTAAGAATGGAAAGAGAGACCCCTGGTCCTGGAAAGACTGGATGTAGGGGAATGCCAAGACAGAGAAGTGAGAGGGGGTTGAATGGGGAAAAGAGGGAGGGAATGGGGCTTATGGGACTTTCAGGGAGGGAGGAAACGGGAAAGGGGAAATGATTTTGAATGTAAATAAAAAAAACCTTAGAAAATACAAAAAAAATTTTGTGTATATAACCTCCTACAAGTCAATAATAATAAAAATGGACTAACCCAAGAGAAATGGGTAAAAGCTACAAACCACTACTTTATGCAAGAAATGACCCCTAATGATTAAAAAATGTGTTGAGTGCCAGTAATATTTAATATAGCTCCATTTCTTATGTATCAGATGGTAAACAGGAGATGCACGTTTGCAACACATTCCCCAAATAATATTCATAATGTCCCACTTTTAGAGAATGAGAAGAAATGAAAATTTTTAGATATTGAGGGTACAATGCCAGTCCATGCATAAAAAGTAATTTCTTAATATATGCAAGATAAAATATAGATAACAGTTGGTCTTATAGGTTCATAGGTATATAAAATATGTAAGCATATAAATGAGTATGTTGTTTATAATAGTGAAAATGTGGAAAAAACCCACAAAGATTCATTTTATAAACTATAGTATACAGATAAATAAATTATGCTGGCATGGCAAGATATCCATGATAGAGTTTTTACTGAAATAATAATGAAGCAGAATGGAATTGAAAGTGTCACCCGACGAATGAGGTATTGAATTCAATGGTGAACTGCCAGGGCTGTCAGCCTAAGTAGACCTGGATTTGCATCCTATCCCTAACACATATTGCTAACCTCTTGAAGTCTTAGTTCCTTCATCTGTCCTACCTCATAGAGTTGCATGGAGGAATTCTGAGGGTGTATAGTGATCCTATTAAAATTGATGCTGATGTAGAGACACTTGATGACACTCCTGACAACCCAAGTTCAGTCCCCGGAATGAGCATGGTGGAAAGAGAGAACCAGCTTCCACAAGTGGTCCTCTGATCTGTACATACAAGCTGTGGTTTATGTGCACACATACATACACACATGATAGATCTCATCTTAACCTAGAATGGATGAAATCAAGACATAGCAAGCACAAGTGGAGGGACCATGGGAAAGAGGGAGTCTGGGATCTGCACAAAAGGTAGAGTCCCTGGCCATGAAAGTTGAATGGGAATGGGCTCCTGCAAGAAGGCTTCTACAGGACTAAGGGCAAGTCCGGAGAGATGGTAACAGAAGACAGGAAGGCCTGTGAAGATCATCTACATGAGTCTAAGTCCAGGACAGTCACTGAGGGCTTCCTGGAGAAAGCGTTTCTGTGAATGAGTGGCTGACTCTAGAGAATGGAGGTGGGCTAGAGAGGAAGGAATGAATTTAGGTATTATATTTAAGTCCCAAAGTAAAAATAGCTGTTATGTTTAGATAATACAATTTAAAAAACTTCATAGCCTTATAGTAGTTTCCACTATATACATATTTGGTTTTCATTCAAATTAGGAAAAATATATAACAAAATAGCAAGGCACACTTTTTCAGAATGTTTTCCCTCGTAAGACTAGGACAGAAAAGCAAGCTATTGAAAACAAGAAAATTTGTCAAGCAGAAATACATTAAAATGACCATATCAATATATAGACCATGTACACAAGACATCACATACCCTTCTGTTCTGAAGATCATCCGAAAGCTGTCGCTTAAGCTTCTATAACTTTGTGGGTCTGTTATACTTCTCTGCACCTGGAACCTAGAAAGAAATCAAGCAACGACAGAAAACACACAGTAAAAATTTGGCCAACTTTCCTTGGTTTTAGAGTTTTAAAAATGTAGCATTTCCAGAATAATTTAAAATATTTTCATCATCACTACAGATTTTATTACTTTATTGTTTTGTTTGTTTGTTTGTTTGTTTTTTGGTTTTTTGAGACAGGGTTTCTCTGTGTAGCCCTGGCTGTCCTGGAACTCACTCTGTAGACCAGGCCGGCCTCGAACTCAGAAATCCGCCTGCCTCTGCCTCCCAAGTGCTGGGATTAAAGGCATGCGCCACCACTGCCTGGCTACTTTATTGTTTTTATATATAACCTTTACCTTATTTCTGTTATTACCTTATTGGTATTAATTTGTACTTTATGAGAGCTCAGGTTTCTGTTTCTTAGCCAGGGATATATATCTCAAGGCATTTAGATTTTGTGTGTGTGTGAAAACTATGCACAGATGCCATACATTGTCTTAATCTGAAAGAATAATCTGAAGATGTGTATGGAAAAAAATACACAGTACAAGACTTAATTAATGTTCCACAATGGGTATTTAATACAAAGCTTAGAAGGACAGAGGAATTAATACAGGTTAGATTCTGAGTGTGAACTTGGAACTAACTCTGCCAGACAGGGGCTTGAAGACTTGCAGGCGAATGTTGGGCTACAATTTACCATCACGACTTCACCATGGGACAAGGTCTCTGCACAAGTGCACTGGTCTGCACATAGCTGTTGCTCAGGGAAGATGGCTCCATTTCTGAAAGCTGTCCTCTTTCATCTTCTGTTTTCATGATATAATTCTTTATCTTCCACTGTAGTGCACCAAAGGCAGAAACAATATGACAACTTAACTTTTATTTGTGTCTGCTTTGGGGTTTATTTCTAAAGATGTGATAATAAATGTTCATTTTATCACATGCCACTTTCAGTCCATTTCTCTGGTTTATTTAGTCTGTTCATGGCTCAAATTTAGCTTTTTATCCTAAATGCTGATTCAAGGTCATTTTCCCTCCTCTGTTTCCTGCCCCAATTCCATCTATTTCCTTTTTTCCCCCTTGTAGGTACTTTTTAAAGAATTATCCCGTATATTATCTAGTTCAAAATATTTTCTGTATCATTATGATAGTCACTCCTCCTTCTTCTTTTTTTTTTTTTTTAATTTAATTTTATTTTATTTTTTTAATTTACATTCCAAATCACTTCCCCTTTCCCGTTTCCTCCCTCCCCGAAGGTCTCATAAGCCCCCTTCCCTCCCTCTTTTCTCCGTTCAACCCCCTCTCATTACTCTGTCCTGGCGTTCCCCTACATCCAGTCTTTCCAGGACCAGGGGTCTCTCCTTCCATCTTTTTAGAAATCTATTGATATGCTGATTGTGTCTAGGGTATTCTGAGATTCTGGGTCAATATCCCCTTATCAGTGACTTCATACCATGTGTGATCTTTTGTGATTGGGTTACCTCACTAAGGATGATATTTTCAAGTTCTGACCATTTGCCTAGGAATTTCGTGAATTCATTGTTTTTAATTGCAGAGTAGTATTCCATTGTGTAAATATACCACATCTTCTGAATCCATTCCTCCGTTGAGGGACATCTGGGTTCTTTCCAGCTTCTGGCTATTATAAATAAGGCTGCTATGAATATAGTGGAGCATGTGTCCTTATTGCATGCAGGTAAAGTCTCTGGGTATATGCCCAGGAGTGGTATAGCCGGATCCTCCGGAAGTGTCATGCCCAGTTTTCTGAGGAGCCGCCAGACTGCTTTCCAGAGTGGTTGTACCAGCCTGCAATTCCACCAGCAGTGGAGGAGTGTTCCTCTTTCTCCACATCCTCGCCAACAACTGCTGTCTCCTGTGTTTTTGATCTTAGCCATCCTGATTGGTGTGAGATGGAATCTCAGGGTTGTTTTGATTTGCATTTCCCTAATGACTAAGGATGATGAACATCTCTTTAGGTGCTTCTCAGCCATTAGATATTCTTCAGGTGAGAACTCTTTGTGGAGCTCTGTACCCCATTTTTTAATAGGGTTACTTGCCTCTCTGGAGTTTAACTTCTTGAGTTCTTTGTATATCTTGGATATTAGCCCTCTGTCGGATGTAAGGTTGGTAAAGATCATTTCCCAGTTAGTTGGTTGCCGCTTTGTCTTTTTGACAGTGTCTTTTGCCTTGCAAAAACTTTGTAATTTAATGAGGTCCCATTTGTCTATTCTTGATCTTAGAGTATAAGCTATTGGAGTTCTGTTCAGGAAATTCTCCCCTGTGCCCATATGTTCAAGGTTCTTCCCTAGTTTCCCTTCTATTAGTTTCAGTGTGTCTGGTTTTATGTGGAGATCTTTGATCCACTTAGAATTGAGCTTAGTGCAAGGAGATAAGGATGGGTCAATTTGCATTCTTCTGCATGTTGACCTCCAGCTGAGCCAGCACCATTTGTTGAAAAGGCTATCTTTTTTCCACTGGATGGTTTTAGCTCCTTTGTCAAAGATCAAGTGACCATAGGAGTGTGGATTCATTTCTGGGTCTTCAATTCTGTTCCATTGATCTACATGTCTGTTACTGTACCAATACCATGCAGTTTTTAACACTATTGCTCTGTAGTACAGCTTGAGGTCCGGGATACTGATTCCCCCAGAGGTTCTTTTACTCTTGAGAATAGTTTTAGCTATTCTGGGTTTTCTGTTATTCCAGATGAATTTTTGAATTGCTCTTTCTAACTCTATGAAGAATTGAGTTGGGATTTTGATGGGGATTGCATTGAATCTGTGTATTACTTTTGGTAAGATGCTCATTTTTACTATATTAATCCTGCCAATCCATGAGCATGGCAGATTTTTCCATCTTCCGAGGTCTTCTTCAATTTCTTTCTTCAGAGACTTGAAGTTCTTGTCATACAGATCTTTCACTTGTTTGGTTAGCGTCACGCCAAGATACTTAATATGGTTTGTGGCTATCGTAAAGGGTATTATTTCTCTTACTTCTTTCTCAGCCTGCTTATCCTTTGAGTATAGGAAGGCTTCTGACTTGCTTGAGTTGATTTTATATCCGGCCACTTTGCTGAAGTCGTTTATCAGCTGTAGGAGTTCTCTGGTGGAGTTCTTTGGGTCGCTTATGTATACTATCATATCGTCTGCAAATAGGGATAGTTTGACTTCTTCCTTTCCAATTTGTATCCCTTTGACCTCTTTTTGTTGTCTAATTGCTCTAGCTAGAACTTCAAGTACTATATTGAAAAGATATGGAGAGAGAGGGCAGCCTTGTCTAGTCCCTGATTTTAGTGGGATTGCTTCAAGTTTCTCTCCGTTTAGATTGATGCTGGCTACTGGTTTGCTGTAAATTGCTTTTACTATGTTTAGATATGGGCCTTGAATTCCTGATCTTTCCAAGACCTTTAGCATGAAAGGATGCTGAATTTTGTCAAATGCTTTCTCAGCATCTAATGAGATGACCATGTGGTTTTTTTCTTTGAGATTGTTTATGTAGTGGATTACATTGATGGATTTCCTTATATTGAACCATCCCTGCATCCCTGGGATGAAGCCTACTTGATCGTGGTGAATGATCGTTTTGATGTGTTCTTGGATTCGGTTGGCAAGAATTTTATTGAGTATTTTTGCATCGATATTCATAAGAGAGATTGGCCTGAGATTCTCTTTCTTTGTCGGATCTTTGTGTGCTTTTGGTATTAGTGTAATTGTGGCTTCATAGAACGAGTTGGGTAGTGTTCCTTCTGTTTCTATTTTGTGGAACAGTTTGAAGAGTATTGGTGTTAGGTCTTCTTTGAAGGTCTGATAGAATTCTGCACTAAAACCATCTGGACCTGTGCTTTTTTTGGTTGGAAGACTTCCAATGACAACTTCTATTTCTTCAGGGGTTATAGGACGGTTTAGATGGTCTATTTGATCCTGATTTAATTTTGGTACTTGGTATCTGTCAAGGAAATTGTCCATTTCCTCAAGATTTTCTAGTTGTGTTGAATACAGGTTTTTGTAGTAGGGTCTGATGATTTTTTGAATTTCCTCAGTTTCTGTTGTTATCTCTCCCTTTTCGTTTCTGATTTTATTAATTTGGATACTATCTCTGTGCCCTTTGGTTAGTCTGGCTAAGGGCTTATCTATCTTGTTGATTTTCTCAAAGAACCAACTCCTCGTTTTGTTGATTCTTTGTATGGTTTTATTTGTTTCTACTTGATTGATTTCAGCCCTGAGTTTGATGATTTCCTGCCTTCTACTCCTCTTTGGTGTATTTGCTTCTTTTTGTTCCAGGGCTTTCAGGTGTGCCATTAAGCTGTTAGTGTATGCTGTCTCCCGTTTCTTTTTGGCGGCACTCAGGGCTATGAATTTTCCTCTTAGCACTGCTTTCATTGTGTCCCATAAGTTAGGGTATGTTGTGCCTTCATTTTCATTAACTTTCAAAAAGTCTTTGATTTCTTTCTTTATTTCCACCTTGACCAAGTTATCATTGAGTAGAGCATTGTTCAGCCTCCATGTGTACGTGGGTTTTCTTTTGTTTTTGTTGCCATTGAAGACCACCCTTATTCCATAGTGATCTGATAGGAGGCATGGGATTATTTCTATCTTCTTGTATCTGTTGAGGTCTGATTTGTGACCAATTATATGGTCAATTTTGGAGAAGGTACCATGAGGAGCTGAGAAGAAGGTGTATTCTTTAGCTCTAGGATGAAATGTTCTATATATATCAGTTAGTTCCATTTGGTCCAAGGCTTCAATTAGATTCACTGTGTCCCTGTTTAGTTTCTGCTTTCCTGAACGATCCATTTCAGAGAGCGGGGTGTTGAAGTCACCCACTATTATTGTGTGCGGTGCGATGTGTGCTTTGAGTTTTAGTAAAGTTTCTTTTACGAATGAGGGTGCCCTTGCATTTGGAGCATAGATATTCAGGATTGAGAGTTCTTGATGGTGGATTTTTCCCTTGATCAGTATGTAGTGTCCTTCTGTGTCTTTTTTGATGACTTTGGGTTGAAAATCAATTTTATCCGATATTAGGATGGCTACTCCACCTCGTTTCTTGGGGCCATTTGCTTGTAAAATTGTTTTCCAGCCTTTTACTCTGAGGTAGTGTTTGTCTTTGACACTGAGGTGCGTTTCCTGCATGCAGCAAAATGCTGGGTCCTGTTTACGTATCCAGTCTGCTAGTCTATGTCTTTTAATTGGGGAATTGAGACCATTGATATTAAGAGAGATTAAGGCATAGTGATTATTGCCATCTGCCATTCTTGACGCTATCTTTATGTTTGAGTGGTTATCTACTTTTGGGTTTGATTCAAGAAGGTTATTATCTCATTTTTTCCAGGGTGTTGTTTCTCTCCCTGTATTGGAGGTTTCCACCTATTATCCGTTGCAGGGCTGGATTTGTGGAAAGATATTGTGAAAATTTGGTTTTATCATGGAATATCTTGGTCTCTCCATCTATGGTGATTGAGAGTTTTGCTGGGTATAGTAGTCTAGGCTGGCATTTGTGCTGTCTTAGTGTCTGCATGAGATCTGCCCAGGATCTTCTGGCTTTCATAGTCTCTGGTGAGAAGTCTGATGTGATTCGGATAGGTCTTCCTTTGTATGTTACTTGGCCCTTTTCTCTTACTGCATTTAGTATTCTTTCTTTGTTTAGAACATTCGGTGTTTTGATTATTATGTGACGGGAGGTATTTCTGTTCTGGTCCAGTCTGTTTGGAGTTCTGTAGGCTTCTTGTATGTTCATCGGCATCTCTCTCTTTAAGTTAGGGAAGTTTTCCTCCATAATTTTGTTGAAGATGTTTACTGGCCCTTTAAGTTGCAAATCTTCACTCTCATCTATACCAATAATCCTTAGGTTTGGTCTTCTCATTGTGTCCTGGATTTCCTGGATGTTTTGGGTTACGCGTTTTTTGCATTTTGCATTTTCTTTGACTGTTGAGTCGATGCTTTCTATGGAATCTTCAGCACCTGAGATTCTTTCTTCCATCTCTTGTATTCTATTGTTGATGTTTGCATCTATGACTCCTGATTTCTTCCCAAGGTTTTCTATCTCCAAAGTTGTCTCCCTTTGTGATTTCTTAGTTGTTTCTACTTCCTTTTTTAGTTCCTGGATGGATTTGCTGAGATCCTTCACTTGTTTGTTTGTATTTTCCTGTATTTCTTTAAGGTATTTTTGCATTACCTCTTTCAGGATTTCTTCCTGATGACCCACGTTCTCCTGCATTTCTCTGAGCGATTTTTGTGTTTCCTCCTCATGGGATTCCATCTGTTGATCCATCGTCTCCTGCATTTCTTTAAGCAGTTCTCGTGTTTCCTTTGTAAGGGCATCTAACCGTTGATTCATTTCTTTAAGCAATTTTTGTGTTGCCTCCTTATGGGCATCCGTCTGTTGACCCATATTCTTCTGTATTTCTTTATGCAAATTTTGTGATTCCTTTGTGAGTGCATCTACCCGTTGATTCATCTCGTTAAGCGATTTTTGTGTTGTCTCCTTGTGCGCCTCCATCTTTTGATCCATGTTCTCCCGCATTTCTCTAAGCGATTTTTGTGTTTCCTTTGTAAGGGCTTCTAACCGTTGATTCATGGTCTCCTGTAACTCTTTATGAGATTTATTTGTGTCCTTCTTGTGATCCTCTAATAGCATCATGAGAAGTGATTTTAAATCCAGATCTTGTCTTTCGGGTGTGGTGGGGTATCCAGGACTTGCTGCTGTTGGAGAGTTGGGTTCGGATGGTCCCACATTACTTTGATTACTGTTAGTAACATTCCTACGTTTGCCTTTTGCCATCTGGATACCTCTGGTGTTAGTTGGTCCTGCTGCCACTGGCTGTTGGTTGGACCTCCTGTGAGCCTGCAAAGCTATTTCTGCCCCCCCTGGATTACCAGGATTCCCCTGGCACCGATTTCTGGGGCCTGCCTGCTCCTGAGTGACTTTGGAGCCCTAATGTGCTTTGCCCCAAGTGATCTTATATTGGGGAGGCCTTGCACATCTAAAGGCTCAGCCTAGTGGATTCCTGGAGCAGAGGTCGCCAAAGGGAGGCTGGCAGGCTCCTGCCCTGTGCAGGGGTGTGTGATCTCTCCTGGGGGGGGGGAGGGGGCGTCCCTCTGCCAGGCAGAAGTCCCACAGCAGATCTGGCGCGCTGGTCACTGCAGATCAGCCCAGCACCTGGGAGCAGGTTACACACAAGCTGCCTGAAACCGAAGCGATATTATGCCTGTCTGTCTCTGAGCCTGGCGGTCCCAACTACCTGGTCACTGGAGCAAAGATGGCGGAGGGCAGTCTCCGTGGCGCCGCTCACCCTGTGGTCACGATGGCCCGCCGATCTGGCACCCAGACGACCACAGCGCCAACCCGCCCTCGGGCACAGACGGAAGCCCCAACAGGCCGTGTCCCAAGTGATGTTATATCGGGGGGAGAGCCTGGGTACCGGTCTCTCCAGCGCAGTCCGCGGGAACAGAGGTCGCGGAAGGGAAGCTGGCAGGCTCCCTCCCTGCGCGGGGTCCCTCCACACCCTCCTTCTTCTTCTTCTTCTTCTTCTTCTTCTTCTTCTTCTTCTTCTTCTTCTTCTTCTTCTTGAGATAATGCTCTTTGAAGTTTTATTCCCTGGGGGATTTATGCTGAAAACGCAGACTCATCACAGACAAGAGTGAATGCTTCATGCTGCTTGAACTCACTGGGCAACTGAAATAAAGCTGAAAGTACCTGGGTTTTATAAAGTGGAAAGATTGCATCTATCTAGGGATGTGCCAGTTGAATCTCCCAGGAAAGTTTCCGGCACAAACAAATCCCCAAACTAATAATACTCATTGGCTGACTAGGTAGTTTAAAGGGGGCTGTGGAGTAGGGAACAATCATGAGGGCTGAATGCATGTGCACATGTGCCAGAATGCAGAGGCAGCAGGCATGTAATTAGACATGTGGGAATTTGGGGCAGTCTCTTTTGTCTTTAACTCATTTTTGGTTGATATTTTAACATGTTCTGCTCATCTTCAATCCAGAACTTAATACTCCACAACACTGTGCTGACCACTGTTAAACTTTAAAATGTCACATTCATCTTAATTATGTGGGGCTTTTAGTCAAAGTTGCAGCTATGCTGGCATGATCAGTTCAGAAGCTTAGTTTCTGAGCAAGGACTACATTCTTAAATTTAAATTGTGCAGAGCTGTGCAGATAGCTCAGACTATAAATCCCTTGCTGTGAAATCATAAGAACCCACCTTCAATCCCCAGGACCCAAGTGAAAAAGCCAGGCATGGTAGTACACACTTGGATTTCTAGCACTGGAGAGGTGGAGACAGGGGGATTCCTGTGGCTTATTGGGCAACCATTCTCACCTACTTAGTGAGCCCAAAGCCAGTGAAAAATCCTGCCTCGAAAAATCAAGGTGGACTGAACTTGAGGAATGACTTTCAAGGTTTTCCCTAATCTCCATGTGTGCATGCACACATGATCCTGCACATACACGTGCTCCTACATATATAGGAATACATGAACACACACACATACATGCACACACAAAAACTAAATTATACAGAATTTATCAGAAGAGCATGAGCCGGGACAGCTGGCTTTCTCAGACTGTTTAAGATGTGCATCTGTGTGTATGTGCCCCTGGTTTGAAACACTCAGTAAGAGTTCTGTCTAGTATAGGAACAGACTGATGGTTTGGGCATTTCTGAACTATAGGATGTAGATGAGATAACTTCGTGCTTTAAGATAATTTAACACTACACAGAAAGCAATGCAATAGGAGAAATATGTATAGGTTTGTAGAACAAATAACATGTAGCACACAGACCAGTTTCCAAAGTATGATTTTGGCTCTTATCCAACAAGCATCCCTATCTCCACATTTGCATATTTACAGCCCATGTTCATTGCTAATAATTAAAAATTTTCTCAGTTCAGTTGAGAAATCAGATGCTTCTATTGAGAATCACTTAAAACGCACTCATTTATTGTAAAACCATTACGTTACATATATATTTCTCGCAATATCTGTAATATTCATTCACTAAATACATTTTTACCTCAGTCAAGTTCTTTTGTAGATACTTTTCTTCTAATCTGCCAAGAATTTTCTTAATGTATGCCATATGATTCAGGATGTTACAGGTTTCACAATTATTCTGCACAATATGTCCACTTTTAGCAAGTGTAAGAAAGAAACGCAAGAAAACAACTAAAATTTTAAGAGTCCCTGCTAACCTCAAACACCTGAAACGTTAAGTAGCATGGGTATCGTGTTGTCCAGGTGTTCCAGGCTGGGGCTAGGGGTGGGATTACTGCTCTCTGCAAAGGCTCAGGAAGAGATTCAGGAAAGGGAAAGGGTTTGAGTTGGTCCTCACGGAATTCTAAAGGGGAATAGAGCCAACTAGTGGAAAGCAGTCCAGGTGGGGAGAGGAACAAAGGCCATGGAAGGAAAGCTGTGCCTCCTAATGGAGAGATGAGGGAAGCACTACAACCTGCCTGGGTTTGCTTCGGGAAGACACCATGACACTCTGCTAGCTCCCATACTTAGCTCAGGATGGATTCAGACCTAGTCAGGCTTATGAGGGTGGAGGTGGTGGGATGTACTCAAGAGAGAAAGGCCAAGGCCCAGCAGAGAGAATTTATCTTTTCTCAGCTCTGTAGCTAAGCATTTCAGCTCTCTGGGTGGCCACGTCACAGATGTGTGACCCTGCTTCTGGACAGTACTGAGTCAGCACATGGACCAATAGGGATATATCCAAATTCTGGGCAATTTTAACCTCTTGTTGACTCTGAGGTTAAGAAGCTTCAGCTTTGTTTAAGGTATTGACAACTTCAGATATTGCCCAGGCTTGCACAGCTAACCAGGTTATTAGAAGTATAGGCACTTTACTACCTAGGTGAAATCCCTTTTTCTTTTCCAGAATAAAAAAGTAACAATCGCAATCCATTTTACATTCAATTAATGTGAGTTATTGAGTATTATTGTGTCATGTGTACTATTATGTCATATCCACTCTTTAGGGTGTATGATCTGTATTTCAGACATGGTTCTGTCTTTTAGAAATGTGTGCTTAGGTGAAGGAGACAGGTAAAGAGATGATATCAATGCAAACAACAATGCCTAGAAATGAAGTTTTTTAATGTCAGTGAGTTTTATTAATTCTACTATCCTGATACTGAAGATGAACTTCCTGTGGATTGACTGTTGCTGACAAAAGATGTACTTTGTAGAAAGGGAAAACAACGATATCTTTGGGCTAAAAATCTGTGACTGAATCTCACTCACTAATTCTCAATCCTATTTCAGAACAGGCACTCAACAGTGGTCAGTGGGATGGTTAGGAGTGCTTCACGGAGAAGCTGGTGGTCTAATGAATGGTGCTGCATTCCTGGCAGGCAGGAGATGCAGAGGCCAAATGACCACAGCTGCACTGCATGAGCGACACAGAGGAGGGAGGGCACGGTGAAGAGCAAAACCCAGAGCGCTTTCCACGATGCAGACAGAAGCAGTCAGAGGCCAGATACGCTGAAGTCAGAGAGTAACACCTGTCTCAGAGACAGCATGCTGTACTCTGCATAGGGACATAAGTGACTTTTAGCTCCGCGACTAATGGCTTAATCTGATGAGAGAGCTATCAGTTCTAAGGAAGTTGATATAATTACAATGCATTTTGATCAGTTGTGTAAAACAGCAATTTCCTTCTTCCTTTCTGTGCTCAACCTCAGCATTTTCCAAGCTGCATTGTGTGCAAATAAATTCTCTTTATGCTTCAGGAGACAATTCTTGAGTAAGTAATACAACTCTCAAGTTGCAAAGACAACTTTTTTTTCTCTCTCCATTTTGTTGAGAAGAAAGACTTGGATCTCTCTATTGTCTTTATAAGCGTAGTTTGGTCACATGTGGACTCGCCATCCAAGTAACTCCGTTTAGTAGAAAGAATGGTTGCTGACAAAGACACAGAATGGACAGTACATTTGAGATCTACTCGGTGCCTAACATCCACTCAGAATTGAACACAATGAAAGGAATATGTCTCAAACCTCTGAAGCTCTGCAAAGGAGCCAAGGGTAACAGTCAGCCATAGGGCCTGCCTGTGCAAGACTGCCTGCACTTCGCAATGGGAGTAATGGGCCCTAGCATCTGCTCTGGCAAGAGTACTAAGCACGTTACTGTAGTAGCCACCAGGGTCAGGAAGGGTCTCTCAATGTCCACATGCAAACCACCTAATGAATGGTAGTGCATTGGTTTTCACAGACACAAGAAATGGTTATTCAGGCCCCCACTCACTTAGACATGTGTTTGGAAAGACCCATTTAAAACTTGTCAGCAAGGAGACAGAGAGATGTAATGCTTCAGCACTTTAGAGTACTTCTGAGACACACTCCTAAGAAAGATGTCAATGAGAAGTGAAATGACTTTGCTGTCTTAAAAGACTTAGGATAAAACTGTTTAAAAATGTCAAAATCTATGCAAAAATATTGTCGGATTTGTGCAGTGTCTTATTCCCAAAGGATTACAGGTTGCAGGATGTATACATTATATATTTATATCTTTGTGAGAATATATAGCATCTAACTGCAAAGAGTTGGACTGCTATAGGGCATGGAGTTATCTCCAAGCATACATGAACATCTTCACAGTGCACTCTCTGTTTCAAGTTTTTATTCATTTTATTTTTAGGTTTTGGTCTTGCTTTAAACTTTTTAAATTGTGTGTGTGTGTGTGTGTGTGTGTGTGTGTGTGTGTGTGTATTTACATGTGTATGTACCTGTCTTCATGCAAAGATCAGAGGACAGCGGACAGCTTGCAGAAGTCTGGTCTCTTCTTTTACTGTGTGGTTCCAGGGGACCAAACTCATATCCTCAGGTTTGGAGAAAATCCACTGAACCATCTCACTAGCTCCCAGAATAGTTTTCAATGAGGTTATTTGGTAATCATTGGGAGAGGGAGCTAAAGAAAATTTGGGGGCAAAGGCTGTTGCGAGTCATCTCTCTGCTCTGTTGCCAAACCCAACTTATCCGTTGTGTGATAAGCGACGTTGGTTTCTGACATCACCTCCCTGAGGTCACCTTCTAGCTTAACAGTTTGCGTTCTCTCCCATCTTCTCTCCCATTGGACGGGCCCTCAGAAACCATTCACACCAAACACTGCTAATCATCACTTTTACTTTGAAGTGTTGTCTGTCAAAACTTGGCCTCTTATTAAAGGGATTTTGCTTCCAAGGAGTGGGTGGCAAAGGTTGGTTTTGTTCAGGGTGGGGATGCAGAGATCCTGGGTATCAAAGCTCTAAGTGGCACCTCGTTCTCCTTCAATGGCACTGTATGCCACCATAATGCATTAGTCCATAGAGTAATTGCACCCTTGTGTCAACGGAGGCGAGGCACACTGGAGACAGGGACTAGGCATCCCCAGTTACAGCTCTAGTGATGCATAGGGTAATCCTGGTCTGCCTTTCTTCTCGGTGGAACAACAGAACATCAGACAGCAGGGGAATATTGAATTTTGGAGGAAGGTCAACAGTTGAATTTAATTTTTGAGTTTCTTGGTCAGAGAGAGAAAGGACCTTCTGTGCTGTGGTATAAGTCCTCTCTGTTTCTCAGGCGTCCAATGCTGCTAATAGGAGCTGCAGCCTGGTAAGTGCTGATGAGCCCTAATGCAACTCCCTGCAGAGATCTTTGTAAGTGTGCTATGAACAGAGATTATTAGTAATTACTAGAATATTACATGAGCTTCTTAATAAACACTTAAGGAGCCCACTAATGAATCAGAGATTAACAGACCAAAGGGTTTGCAATTACAGAACACATTAAAAGGATAACTATGGGAAGATTAAATAAAGATTCTAAGTCACTGTAATTAGTAAATCTTAACTGAAATGAGATGTTGCTCCTACAGAGTATGTTTACTTTCCTGCTCATCGGATGAACACCGCCAAAGTCAGATCAAACAGGCAAAGGCCTGTCAGAGGCTTTGAAACTTATTTACACGTATCTACCTCACCAACTTCGGGGAAAGGCCCTATAATGCATAGAGTTAGACCGTTTTCCCACCAAATGTACTCGTTTCCTCCGTTCTAAAAAAAAAATCACTTGATGACAGAAGAAATGCTCCCTTCCTGTAGAGAGATATACTTTGGGGACCCACACTTGCCATTCTTGCAAAAATGTCATGCAGGTGGTGGGATTCTCAGGAAGATTTCAAAAAGATGGTTCTCTTCATTTTTAATTACAGTTATTTATGCATTTTCTGTGCACATGTGTGTAGGTGTTCACAAGGCTTATGTGCCTGCCCAAACCATCCTGAGTCTTTTGTGAGCCCGGGGAACGGCGTCCTCCAAACACTCATCTACATTCTTACCTTACTTTTCAGTTGTTAAGTCACTAGTGAGTATCCTCGTGAATTGGTTTTTTTTTTTAAATCTAGTTAATGAGTATTTTGTTTCACTTTAGGTCAAATAGAATAATATTACATATAAGTTTGTCTTGGAAACTGATAAAGTTCAAGAGTCTTTAAGCCACGGAGGATGGATACAGAGTACAGCCTTAAAACTAACAGAGATTTCCCATCTGTAGAGGGGTTAAGGGATAAAAGTTTTCGGGAAGCAAAGCAGGTCTTGGTTCACCTGGGATCTAGTGATCGCATGTGCTCCCTGGGCTCTTGGTCATAGCCTGGCATCAGGTAACACTCTAAAGTAATGTCAGCAGGTCCAGCAGTTATGGTGGCGTACTCTGGCTGAGCAGTGAGTGACAACTGGGACTCAAAAGCTATGCCTGTACATCTTTGGCTATTTATTGTTCTAAAACGTCTAGGAAAGAGAATGTTCCTGGTTATTGTTTAGTTCACTTTCTTCTTTTACATCTGGCAAGCTCCATTTACGTTATGCCCATTTATGTCCCGTATGTCTTTACTACATGCAGGTGCACTGGGCTATGGTTTGGCTTAGAATTTGTGAAGCTGAATGAGACTAATACATTTCTCTGTTATTATAAAACTGTTTATAATTTGAAGAAAATATGTAACCCGGGGCGCTCGTTGGCCTAGATAATTACTACAGATAAGACAATGGCATTTTGGCAAAGCTACAAAAGCAAAGAAAACTCTCTGTGTCGTGTAATTTTGAACACCTTAAAAAATAGAGCTTCAAAAAATTATCTCTCTAAAAAAATCAGATTAGTCCTAATAGCCTCATTATATTTTAAGTAATTTTCTGTGATCCTAGGAATGTCTAACTGCAACTCTTCACAAGAGCCAGAAACAGTTAAAGGCTGATGTATTGTAGCTATATATTTTACAATTTATAATTAACGGTGACTTAAGTATCCTACAAATGGTTCATCACTAACCGACCACACATTTTGTTACAATAAACATCTACCCAGTGTCTCTCAGTGTGGTGAAGTATATCCCTTTTTGACTATTTCTAATCTTTATAAGGTGGTTCTAGTTTAGATCCTATGGAAACATCTAATATCGCAGAATGAATTGTGATAAGGTTCATTGTACCACTGGGCACAAATTCTTCATTGTTTCTGTGGCTTCCTGGGTAACGACTAAAAGCACTGAGGATCTAATTCTAAAACTTAGTTTAATGACAACATGCTAGTTAACAACTCAAAGGCAAATGATCGCTAGAGATTACGATCTAATCTAATAATGCTAAGCCACAAATAATAAACTAGACAAATTAACATGGCTGTATAATTAAAGTGCTCTAGGCATAAACTGGTCTCAATTAAATGAAGGCTTGACCAACACGAATTTCAATTATTTTGTTTTGTAAGACAAATGCCACATCAAAACAACAACAACAACAACAGCAACAACAAAACACAAAATCAAAACAAAACTATGCTTCAAATCAGGTTGTGGTGTGGTCAGTCTCAGTGCACCTACAAGTACACACACACACACTCACACATACACACACACACACATTTAATCAGACCTCATAATTAATGCCAACAGATAATTTCACCCAGATGTATTCCTCTCTTACAAGTACTTTTGTACTTTGTACTTTCTTACAAGTACTTTGGTCTAGGCTAGCCATTGCAGTGGTTACTTAGCATGTAACCAGCTCACACTTGGGGAATGAAGGGAAAAAAGATCAGAAATAGAATTTACTAGAAAGGTAACAAAAATTGAGGAGACTGCATTAACCTCAGCTTTCATATATTAAACTTAACATACTTGTTGCATTTCATAGCTTTCCTGTATTCCAAAAATAATTTGCTACAACCCATGCTACTCCCCGGCCCCCCCAAAAGCCGGTCACATCCTCTTCCTACCTGTCCTTCCTGTCTCCCTCCCTGTATACAAGTTTATTTATAGATCCCTGCTACCACAATCTACTTGATTACAGAGAACTACCATCCTTAGGTGTTGGATTTAGCTTGCTAAAGTTCAAGATGCGACTTGGTTTCTGGCTGCCATAAAAGTTTTCCAGAACAAAATTAAAATGTGGTCAAATCTGCCGGAACCCCTCACTGGCTCTGGGAACTGAGCCATTTTGTGGAAACTAATTATACACTAGAGACCCTGAACGAGAGACTCAGTGAGAGAAAAGGTCAGAGAACACAGAGCCGGAGACCTGAGAGATTACTGCATTTTACTAGAATGGATCGAATGAGCCCATGGTATGGTTTATTTAGCATTGCATTGATAAGGAAGTCCATCAGAGAAGAAACACTAAAGAGCAAGTGTGTTTCCTGCATTCCTGAGCGTGGATGCTGGAAAGAAACTAGTGCAGTGGATGTTAGAGTTGGCAAATCAGGAAGAAAATGTGCTTATCGCAGAAGAGGAAATTGTTGTTTTAAAAACAAAAAATCCCAGCAATTCAATTTTGCCAATGAAGACTTAGGAGCCAGATGCTCTGTGAAAACCGGCTAGCTCAGAGAGGCAGAGAAAGCACCCAAATGACCTTCCTACTCCACCAATGTACCAGAAGGAAAAAGCTCCTTCTCCATGCTGTCTTAAATACCCTTCAAATCAATGTCCCTCCTTTCTTATGTTCAGTCCCTGTCAGCTGGTTGCTTGCTCTGCCTCTTGACCTAGGGTTGACTTTATGTAGCTCTTGGGTTAACTGAGTGTGATGGGACTAAGCCACACCACAACTACTCATTTATGTTAAACAGAAAGATCTTGGGTTAAATGTGTGTACTAGGGCTGAACCACACCACAACGACTTATTAACAATAAACAGAAGGTTTTGGATTAAAGGTGTTTGCCAGGGCTGAGCCATACCACAACGAAGTTTTTTCCAGTTCACAATCTTGGGGTTCACAACGCAATCAAATATCCTGAAGAAAATTTTATTATTTTACTTTATTTCAATCAAGGTTGACCTTATGGGTCGCTAATATTTGGATACATTGTGATCAATTTCAAATGAGGGAAAAGGCACATTATAGATGGACAGGACTTCAAATGATGAAGAAACATCCATTAATGCTTATACATATATCCCTTTCATCTTTGAGAGCAGTTTAAAATGTATTTTCTGATATCAGGGTGTCCTTTAACTTCAGTTTTCTTGTAGTGTGTGGTTATCATCACATGAAAAACAACAACAAAAAATAGAGTACTAACTTGGGCCTTAAATGTATCAGAATTAGAGGAAGCAGGTTCCTTGGGTTTTCTCACTTTTACTATGAATGTATTCCCTGATCAGTGAGTGGCCATACAGCTGCTCCTTTCAAGTAAGAAGAAAATAATGTGACTTGTACATCATCTACCTGATACTGATCTTTACATCTGGATTCCTAATAGTACTGTGAAAAGGCAGTCTTCCAAGACACTGCTCATTTAATCTGCTTCCTCAAGTGCCAGGATGTGAGACGGTCTGTGGAAGAACTTGCCACAGTGAGCTGGGATGGATGGACTTCCTTGCAGGGAGGTTTAGATGAAGTTATGCTTGAAGAACAGAGACATTTATAACCCTTCTAGCTGAGTGGGTCAGTATTACAACATAACAAAACAGTTACATATCTAGCTTCTATTGAATATTTTTATTTATTTCCAAGTGTATGGGTCCCTAGTGTGTGTCTGGCGAACACCGTCAGGGCAACAGTAACTACTGGACTCTCCTCCTCATCTCTTGTTCTCTTCCCTTCCAAACCCTCACCTCCCTTCCCCTCCTTTCTTTTTCCCCCACATACTATTTCTTTTTTCCCAGTTAAGTTATTTTCATAATGAATACTCCACTATTTTACCAACCTATGCTCAAAACAGCCCCAGTCAAAAGGGTGAGGTTTTATCAGTTTCAAGTATCAAGTTAAAAGCTACTTTAAAATGTTCTAAACTCTAGCAAGTCAAGGGATTCATGAATTAATTTTACTCAGGAGCAGGTCTAACCTGTCCATAGAAAATGTATAGGAAACTATGTTTAACTAGTTAAATAGATGCTTAATTAAAGGCCACTCATAGTTTGGCAGTATTACAGGTAGGCACTTTGGCAAGCAACGAGACACTGTAAGGCCATTCAAGTCATTTGATTTTATAAAACTCAGATCTTACTGTAATTAGCAACTTTTATATAACTTTGCATATTACAGCATAATTACCTTTAAAACCAAGTCTGTGTTACAAATTAAAATCTAGATGATTGTGTTACAAATTAAAATCCAGATGATTGTGTTACAAATTAAAATCTAGATGATTGGACATCTTGGGCAACTTAAGTTCTAGAATACTAAGTACTAAACATAAGAAGGTATTCATTAGAAATGTGACCCCAAGTCACCATCTGTAATGAACACGAGAGGGGTGCATTTCTCTCAGGTTTCTGTTGGGATGAGCTCTTGTGTCTATCAAAGCTGTCCTCACCCCACACTGCACTACTGAGTGTGAAGTCTGGGTGGGAGACTAGACAGATGGAAGTTTCAACTCTATCTTTACAGGTAACAATGAACAAACTATATTCCTTAATAGTAAAGTTTATATGAAGCAAAGAAAAATTTACTGGGTGTCAGTGATGAACAGAACAACCAAATGTTATCATTGGCTTAACTAGATTATTGACCTAAAAAATTGACACTCCTAGAGCAGACAAATATGTAATGTGAAAGCATTAATATTAGGCAAGCCACCCTTCTTAGTGATGCTTTTGTTTCCCTTCCTCATAGAAACCAAGAAATGGTTCTCGGGGCCAGCTGTGTCTTTTGTTGTTGTTTCTTTATTTCATTTTGCTTATTGTTTCTGAGCAAACTCTTGCTCTCTAGATCAGGTTGGCCTCACACTGTTGATTGTCCTGCCTTAGTCTGTGAACTGCCAGGGTTATAGGTATGTGCTACCACATCCTGCTGTGTCACTGCTGGGACACACCGTTGTTCTTCTCTGTCTTGGCTAGGCTTAAGCAAACTAGGCCTCACACTAATGGACTCATGGAACTTCTCTGATTCCTTGTTTACAGTTCTCAAATATTAGCACATCTGCCTCTAAACCACACCACCTACTCCCTTCAGGCTCTTCCACTCCCTGCCTCCTGTGTCCATTTCTCTGCTATGTTTTATTCCACCACTTGAAATCAGAAACTGGCCAGGACCAGAGAACATGGTTTGACCATGGATTTTAGTGAGGGATCAGGAGGGGGCATCTCATGAGTCCATGGCCTTTACCGTCTGGCCTCTGAAACAGATGTTTGTGTATGCAGAGATCATTATTGCATGTGGTTTGTTTATTTGTTCTATGCCAGAGGTATGTGGCCTCTGGCTGGGATTGAACTTTGTCTAAGAATGGGCTGTGACAAAAGGAAGGAAAAGCCAGCCACCTGATGCTCCCTTACATATACTGCTGCCCACAGGTTCTGGTGGAGACACCCAGGTAATATACCGTACGGGAGCTCCATCTGTCCTCCGTTTGGGAAGAAGGTTTGCTGTTGCACACTCTGATTCCTTCTGGATGACTCCATTCCAAAGAATTTATAAAGTGTTCCATGGCCCCTTGAATTCGAACAAGAGCTAATTTAGATCGAGTTTATAACTGATAGGGCAGATAAGGCTGATGACACAGTGTGTTTCCAACATGCCTAAAGAGTTCCATCTCTGTCCCTGTGCTTGTGTTGTGGATTCTGTTCCTGTGTGTGTCTTTAGATAAATACCCACCACACCTTCTGCAACTGGGAAGCTCATGTCTCATGAGTGTTAGGTAAAGTCCTGGCAAAAATGACTGGACAGCTGCAGCTCTATGCTCTGAAGTCTACAGATCTTGATGTGATTTATAGGAGAGTTGGCAGGGACTCCCTTCCATTTTCATTGACTTGCACACAATTTTTTAATTGAAACACAGACAGAGTTGAGTCCCTCCTATGGCAAAGTCAGTGTATCTACAACTCTACGTGATGTCAAGAGAATTTTCTGCATGAAGACTGGTCCAAAGAAACGTGTATCTTACAAATGTTACTTGCATTGTGCTGGGTTTTGACTATCTATCACAAGAATTAAAACATGTTTTTAGGACAAAAGCATACAATTTTGTGTCGATTAAAAATAAATGTAAGGGCTGTAGATATGGCTTGGACAGTGAAGCACTTGCCACTAAATTATGAGGACCTGAGTTTGAATCTCCAGATGCCACATAAACCACAGGTGTGGAAACCTGTACCTGTAACACCAGTGCTGTGGTGGCAGCTGTAGGTGCAGAGCCAGGCCTCAGACCACTGGAGCTCCTTGGCCTGCCCTAACCAACCTCTAAGCCTCTGGTTCTGTTGAAGACAATGTCCCAAAAATGAAAGGTGGAGGACAATGGAGGAAGACATTTCAAACTGACATCTGTCCTCCACATGTTCTCTCATGCCCGTGCCCCTGTGTATGAGCATGCATACGGGGGTACGCTCACACTAACAAATACATACACCATGCCTGCAACCACACCACCTCTCCTCCTCCCCTCACATAATAATAATAATAATAATAATAATAATAATAATAATAATAATAACTAGAAGAGCAAATGTAAACAAATGGAAACAAAAAAGCCATGTGCTTTCTGAAAATGATTTTAGAAAAATTTGAAATAATACACATAGAGTTGGTAATAGCACAATTTGGTGTTCAAATAAGATGTTGAAAGATATTCTGAATCTCAAATTTTAAACCTTCTAGAAGTTTGACAACACAAGTAGGTAATTTGTTCTATTGGGACTTCTTTCCTTAATCAAGCAACAAGTCTCAGTGTCCATCACATGGGGATGAAATGGTTGGCTAGTGTGTAACAAGAAGATATAACGAGGTTCTCTCTGAAACCTGAGACTGCGATATGGAATAGCACCAGGATCTGTGATCTATGACAGAATAGATAAAAACAAAACAAAAAAACCTCCCTCCCTCCCCACACTCTCCCTTCTGTATGTGTGTGTATGTGTGTTTCTATGCATGTCTGTGTGTGCTGTGTGTGTCTGTGTGTATTTAGTCAACACTAGAAGACAACTACCGATCCAAAGCACATCCTGTTCTCTATATAAGCAAGTGTGTGACTAGGTCATGTGACTGGCCCTATGGGTAGAATAAGCCAAAGCGACATGTGTCACTTCTGGACGGAGGCTTTCAATAACATTGAATGGAGCTTTGTTAGTCTTCTTCCTGTTTTTCCTGAAAGATATATCTTAGAAGATGTATCTTGTATCTAGACCTTGTCATTGGCATGGAAATTCTGACAAGATTTGAAGACGTTGGACTGAAAATTACATGATACAGAAGACATCCTGTCACCTGGGCAAACCCGCGCCTGCCATTGTATGGGTGACATACTGTGTTAAATCACAGAGATCAGGGTGCTTGTGGCTACACTGGGTTTGCTTTTACTAACATGGAAGTCAATATCATACTCTGCCTGTGTCTTCCTTATAGACTGATTCCCTTCCAGGCATCCATGTTCCCAGCTTCTTCACAGCACTGAAGCTGGGATACTCTGATGATAGCCCAGTGTGTACCACTGTGTTCTTTTTCTTGCAACACTAGGTGGTAAGTATCTTTCTCCCCTTCCCCAGACCTACAAGGTTATTAGAATCGGTTGTCATAAGGCTTCTATGTTATCTGTCTTCCAGTGAGACTTGCTCAATGAGGAACTGTGATAGGTGACAGGAGGGAGGAGGAAGGAGGCTTCCTTACTGTGAGACTTCCACACTGTCCGTGCCAACAGAAATCCACTGCTCCTCCAAGGAGCTGTTTTTGAGACTTGCATCTTTGGAGTACCTGTCCCCTTTCCCTATATGCATACCGTTGGGTTTAGAGGTAGTAACAGTTTAGCTCCTGTGGCTGTTCCTGAAGGTTGAATTATTCCTAGTGTTTCCTTACTCTTTGCCCATAGCATTGCAATTAGTTCATCTACAAAGTCTGTTCACATTATCAAAATCTGAGGGTGCACTCTCTTTTGTGTGGGTTACTGCAAGGTCATATTATAATTTAAACCTCAGACTAAGTCTTTGGTAAGCATTCTAACGTGGAACTGCTTAGGGCAGCAGTTCTCAACCTGTGGGTCGCCGCCTCTTTGGAGGTCCCATATCAGATATCCTGTATGTCAGATACTTACATTGAGATTTATAACAGTGACATTACAGTTATGAGTAGCAACAAAATAATTTTATGGTTGGGGGTTACCCAGCATGAGGAACTATATTAATGGGTCATGGCTTTAAGGAAGTTGAGAACCACTGGCTGAGGGGATACCGTCAGGGGCATCTTAAACAGGACATCACATCGAATATGCTCATATTTTCTTGGAAAATTGTCCTTTTTTTAAGCCTCTTCAGCGACTTGCTTGCTGCTGTCCGTCCCCACATTCCTGTCTTGTACTCTGCTTCACCTCAGAAAGCCCACTATGTGTGCTGAAGAACACATACTCTCAGTGTAAGACTTTTTGGAATCCAAGTCTTTACATTGTAATACAAACCGAGAAATGCTTATCAACTTTTAAAAGTCAGAGCTGGTCAAGTGATCTTGATTTCCTCCTCTCCTTATCCCATATCCTTACATAGCACACACATGTATAGCTAAAATAGAAAGATCAGTCCAGCAGAAAAATATTTTATTTGTGCAAGTTTCTTGCTTAGATAGTTAAGTTTGAGATTTAGAAAGGCATTTATCTTTGGTTTTTCATTTTTCCTTTAAACGTGAGGATTTACAAGAAGATATTAAAATATAACAGTTTTGAATAAAACTCACTTAAATCTAAAAATTTTACTGGCCAGATAGGAGTCCCTAAATTGTTATGGTGACTAAGCAGTTCAAAGGTGCAACCAAGGAAATAAATTAAATTCATTTTATTTAATTAATTTATATTCAAATGTAAGAAAGGTAGACTGTTTTCCAATAATTAGAGTTTCATTGTTTTTTGAGAACTACCTCTTGATTTTATTTTAGGTGATCAAGTATGGTACATATTTTTAAATATAGGCACTTGTAAATGTATTAATTGTATGTCTAGATCATATTATATTTTTCTGGAAAATTTTACTTTAAAGGCCACAGAGCTATTCCTAAATATATATGTATACACACACACACACACACAAACACACACACACACATACACACACACACACACTTATATACTTTATACTTACTAGTAGGTGTAGCGACATCTTAAAACATGAATAGGTATGTTAAGAAAATATCAAAATTCAACCCTGGCTTTCTAAATTCTATTCTCCTCAAAGAAACTTTATGTTACAAATTGTGAAGTCCCTTCACTACTTGAGTTATTTATATAGGTTTGAAATAAAAAGGTTCTACAATGAGATAATTTTATGAGTTCAGCTTTGAACTGAAAAGATCCACATGCCCTGTTTGGTGTTCCCCAGACAAATCTTTATGAGATGTCTCAACCTTGGCATGAAGGTACAGTGCCTATAAGGCTGGCAAGATGTTTCCTGAAAAATCCAAAAGTAATCTACTAAATTAGATTCCCAATCAAATTTAGAAAATTGAAATGACTCTTAATTACACAATGTTCTTTTCCTTCCAGCCATTTGAGCTACAGTTAAAGACAGCAGCCAAAACTGCTCCAAGTTCAGAATCCGAGATCAAGACACAGATAGATATGCCTGTTCTTCCATTCCAGTGTCTTTGGTAAAAATGTAATCCACATAGTCTTAAAGAAAACTAAGTCCCTTCCAGGATCACAGGGAGGGTCAGTTTCTGAGAACTCAGTGGAAGAAACTGGAGTTGTTAGTGGAGACAACACCATGACACTGGAGAAGGCACTCTCCTCTAAATAAACTGAATAGTTCTACAAAAAAGTTCATATATTTCACTGTAACAAGTCACAGCACTGATTTGACTTCCTCCAGTATAGATTGCGTGTCTCTTTTGTTTTTCCTCAGACAACACAAGAGACAAAACCTGGAGTGTTTGGGTCATGTGGATCACGGCAGCAGGGCTATGTCTGGAATTTTCTTATAAATATCCAATTGCTTTGAGGCTCACGGGTCTGCCTAAATCAGCAGGGACAATCTCATTTGCACTTTTATAGTTGTAGGGGGATTTTCAAGAGTGAAAACCATTTTCCATAATATTCTGTATTAACTTAATGGAGCCAATGCACAATTATTACACCTTTCATGCTTTTCCGAAGGTGGACACTTTGGAAGTAATTAAAAACAAAAAACAAAATTGTAAACAAATGCCAACAGTGGGACATTCTTGGGCACTCAAAAGAACGTACTTTGCAACAAATTTTTACTACCTGTTTGCAACTTTATGCCTTTTTAAGATTATTTTTTAAACACTATAAATGACTGTTTCTACCCTTGTGAAAACCATTACTTCAAAGGGACGTCTTGTGGCACGCTTTACGATGTCTAAACAAATATCAGAAAACAAAGTGGAGTCTACCTCTTATTTTGTGTGTGATTCAACAATAAAGAACTTTTTATGAGGGCCTACGTTCAATTTCTAAAGTCAGTGTTCATTTAGTAAAGGTTTGAATAATTTCACTTTGCTTCAAATTGGAAAATAAACCCATTTTGTTAAAAATAAAAAAAAACCTTTTGTATATGTTTATTAAAGATAAATTTTCAGTGTATACTACTAGGATCCCGAGACAGGAAATTTAAGTAATTTTAAAAATCAGAGGTGATAAGAAGAGAATTCAAAGTAAATCTACAGAACTACTAAAATAATTGTATACATGCACACAGAAAATAAATAAGCACGTTCACGAGATAGTCTACACAAGCCAAGCCGATGAACTGGAAGGTGAATGAGGCGGGGCAGTATTTGAAGGGTGCCTGCAGTGGTGGGAAGGCAGTTATGAAGCTGTGGGCAAGGGGTTCCCCTTTAAGAAGAGACACAGGGATGCAGCGCTGACTGACATGGTTCCTTTGAGCACCAGAGTTACGCTTTTGAAAGCTTAGGCGAGATATTCTAAAATTTTTAAAAAGCAGGCACACGTCGAGAAGAACCGAAGTCCCCACGTGTTAGGCAGGGAGGAGCATCAAGTATTAAACAGGTGACTTAAATTTACATAGGAGAGGGCATTGCCTTCCATCAAAACTGGCTCTGGGGAGGGAAAACTGCCAGACAAATTCCATTTCTTCACAGTAGCAGGAATGGCTGCTGAGAGCCAACCAAAAGGAATAACTATGCCAACCGAAAGGAGACAATAGGACCAAAACAAGTCAGCTACAGCTGGTCAGCCTGAGAGAGCAAGAACTCTGGAGTGCAAATTTGATAAGGGGTTGGGCAAGGCAAGGGACCATGTAGGTACAGCTTCCTTTAAAGGGTAAGCTTTGCATTCTAAACAATTTTTTTTACAACAGTGTGATATAGATAATGAAACAGAATTTGACTACCAAGAAAAGTGTATTTGCTGAATCAAAACAGAAAAACTAGACAAACTCTCTACATTCTGAAAAACCTCATTTTCTTGGAATTTCTAGAAATAAAGAAGTCAATAGTTCCAAGTGTTCAGTTTGTTCCAACTTATCTCATATTTATCTTTATTTTTTTTCTTATTAAAAAGTTGTGCGTATGGGTGTTTTACCTGCATGTAAGGCTGTACACCACATGTGTGCAGTGCCCCCGGGAGCCAGAAGAGGGAGTCAGATTCCCCAGAACTGGAATTGCAGATGGTTGTGAGTTGTTGTGTGGGTGCCGGAATCAATCTCAGATGTTCTGAAAGAGCAGCCATTGCTCGTAATTCCCAAGCCCTCTTTCCAGCTCTCTGCACTCATGTTTTGAAGTATTATGGGGGAGGTATGGATTAATTTGCAACAGGGACATACAGAGAGCTAACAGCAAACTAAAGTACAGTGAGCGTAAGTCTTACGGTACAACAAGGAACCATTACTGCTCTAAAATGATGGAGCTGCATTGCAGCCATCTCTCAGAGTTGTGTGTTGAGGGGGTGGGTGTTAAGTTTCAAACGGGCAAGGTTTAATCAGTTTTTCATAATTTTAGCTTTTTCTCAGGGTTGTGTTGTGGATTATCATCAGAATCGGAATATTTTGCACTGTGTCTTTATTTCTCAGTAGACATTAGCTCAGTTCCATTCCATTCCTTCCTTCTCCATCCTTAACTGCCCATCCAGCTTGGAAGGAAAGGTAAAGTAAGGCCAAGAACAAAGCAGCATCTGATGAAGCAGGAAGGGAATCAGGCGCACTTCCTTGTGCTCTTAAGCCCCTGGTAAAGGTCCTCTGACTCAAAAGTATCCCCACTCACTTGGCATTCTCATGGCATTTCATGGTGTGTTTGTGTATGTGTGTGTGCATGTGAGCTCGTGCATGAAATATCACATAGCTGTACCAAAGAGCCTCTGTGACAAGTGACATTTAAAAAAAAGTTTTTGCCACACATATTGGGCAAAACACAGCACAGACATGATCATCTTGCTAATGCTCAAGAGATAGTCATATTCCAACACATCAGGCTGCCAATTGTAAGGAGGAACTGGAAGAAAACCAGCCTCCATTCGTAAAGATTTGTTCCGTCTTCTTAAATAAACAAAAATCAATTTCCTAGCATGCGCTATAATGTCTCGATAACAATTTAGCACCTCCACATAAAGAAAGGGTCAGGGATTATAAAATCACTTAAAATGTATTTATTTCTCGACTGAGCAGCTATAAGTCTTTGAGGATTGATTTCATGCTGAGGGTTAAATTTCCCTTTCATGATAGGCTAACCGTTGCCTGGGGCTTCCAAGATAATGAACCTGCCAAGGGATTAGCGAGGAAACACTCGTGTTATTATAAAGTAGGTACACTTCCCTTTCTGACCAAGTTCATCCTACAGGACATTTACAAATTATTCCTTCTCTCTGCCCACCTCCCAATATAATGTGAGCCAACAAGTGACCCCAAACCAATAGACAAGAGATAAGATCTTCTCGGTGCATGAGTGTCTATTAAACTTGTCTGCAAGAGCTGGACCTCTCGCTGAGGAACACAAGGCATTTTATCTCCACAGGGCCCTGCCTCCCTGTGGAAAGCTTTCCAAGGTCATAAAGACTAACTAGACACAAAGGTGAGAGGTAGGAAAGTCTTAACAGAAACAGTATTCATGGAAAAGATTTTAAAAGCAAACTTACAAGGACCAGAATATCGTCTATAATTTGTTAAAATGAATTGTAACATGTCCAGAGAGATTCCTGATACACATAACATGAACAGATATTTTCTCAAATAATGGGGATATTCATAGATGTCAAATTTGTGTTTTCCTCTACCTTACTGCTCAGATCAACGGTGTTGGCCTGAGTTTGCAAGGGAGTTTGCCCTTCCTGTGGGATGGCCCTCCCTTCTCTGAATTTCACTCGCCATGGTCCGTGTTCTGCTACTGGGATGTCTTAGTTCTTCTTGGCTGTTCTTCCTTAGGGCAAGGAGTTTATGTTATCTTATCTTTGAGTATCTCTAATGTCTTCCCATACTAAAGAACCAGTGACTACTTTCCAAGTAGACTAAGCAATTTCTACATTTTATTACAGTTTTCTAACACTATCCAATGAACAGAGCAGAACAATCTAAGGGGTATGCAGAATATGCAATTCCTGTGAGCCAGGAAGTTGTAACTTAGGAATGTTTAGTATAAATTAAGAATGCTCTTATTAAGAACCTACTCTGTCACTGAACGGGATAACCGCTTTCAAAGCAAGAGCTGCTACATTTCTTATTTGTTACTAAAGAGCAGCTGGGCAATTAATAATGTTTAGGGCTTCGTTGGTATTTGTTGGTACAAAGCACAATCTCATACAAAAACAGTATTCTTATTGTTTACATCAGTATATCTCCGTAAAATTGTTTTTGCTCTTATTAAGAAGGTAAATAACACTTCTAAAAGTTCACTTCCTTTTCAGCATGAAGATTGCAAAATTGGGTCCATAATAATGTTGCATTTCATGTTTGTCCTTTGACTAACAGAGTCTGTAACTCTCAAATACAAATGTGTTGGAAGCTCCCATGAAACGCTATATAAGAAATATATAGTATTCCACTGGGACATTGCCTCCATCTTTGTCTTAGATTTCTGGGCTCTCCAACACTGAAGTACCATATACATCTGCATTGGAGAAGGCAGTTTGAGTAGAATCATGGACTTGTGCATCAGGGTATCTGAGTAAAGAACTGAATGGGTATCAGGGAAAGTATATATAAGCAGTAAGTGTGATTATCTTTATAAAAAAGGGATACACAAAAATGAGGAAAATTAACATAAAATATATTTTTGCTTTAAAATATGAGGGACAAGAATACTTTTTTTTGTTTTAAATTTTATTAGTTATTTGAGAACTTGATCCGTGTTTTGATCATATTCACTGCTTTCACACAACTCTTCCCAGATCTACCCTTTTCCCTACACATCCAACTTTGTGTCTATTTTTTATAATCCATCAAGACCAATTTTGTTCTCCCCAAATAATCTTAGATGTGTGGTCTTCTGCTGGAGTGTGTCGACTTATCAGGGGCTATACTTTTAGAGAAAACTGACTCTCCCTCTTCCAGCCCCTGTGAGTTGCCATTAGCTCATGAGCTAGAGGTGGGGCATCACACCCAACTCCCAGCAGACCCCTGGGATTTGATCTGAGTTAGGCTTGAACAGGTTTTGTACACGGTATCACAGACATGCTAGTTCCTGTGAATAGCCACCCTGCTGTGTCCAGAAGATACTGTACTTAAAGCCCTTGACTCTTTTTTTCTTTTCTAAGTTTTTTATTTACATTCCAAATCATTTCCCCTTTCCCGTTTCCTCCCTCCCCAAAAGTCCCATAGCCCTCCTTCCCTCCCTCTTTTCCCCATTCAACCCCCTCTCGCTTCTCTGTCCTGGCGTTCCCCTACATCCAGTCTTTCCAGGACCAGGGGTCTCTTCTTCCATCTTCTTGCAAATCTATTGATATGCAAATTGTGTCTAGGGTATTCTGAGATTCTGGGTTAATATCCCCTTATCAGTGACTGCATACCATGTGTGTTGTTTTGTGATTGGGTTACCTCACTAAGGATGATATTTTCAAGTTCTGACCATTTGCCTAGGAATTTCATGAATTCATTGTTTTTAATTGCAGAGTAGTATTCCATTGTGTAAATATACCACATCTTCTGAATCCATTCCTCCGTTGAGGGACATCTGGGCTCTTTCCAGCTTCTGGCTATTATGAATAAGGCTGCTATGAACATAGTGGAGCATGTGTCCTTATTGCATGCAGGTAAAGCCTCTGGGTATATGCCCAGGAGTGGTATAGCCAGATCCTCCGGAAGTGTCATGCCCAGTTTTCTGAGGAACCGCCAGACAGCTTTCCAGAGTGGTTGTACCAGCTTGCAATCCCACCAGCAGTGGAGGAGTGTTCCTCTTTCTCCACATCCTCGCCAACACCTGCTGTCTCCTGTGTTTTTAATTTTAGCCATTCTGACTGGTGTGAGATGGAATCTCAGGGTTGTTTTGATCTTACAATCCAATCAGAAAGTGGTTAGTTACTCTCATGATAGCCATGCAACCACTGCACCCATACACTTTTGTTGATGACCAGTCAGCCATTGTTGTGGCTCACAGCATTCATATCTGATGATTATTTTTGTCTTCTGGTAGCATGCTTAGAACTTTCCAGCACTATAAAATCTAGTCAGCGGTTAAGAGCACTGACTGCTCTTCCAGAGGTCCTGAGATCAATTCCCAGCAACTACATGGTGGCACACAACCATCTGTGATGGGATCTGATGTCCTCTTCTGGTGTGTCTGAAGAAAGTAACAGTGTACTCAAATACATAAACAAACAAATATTTTTTTTAAAAAAGCTAGTCACTTCATTACATGAAGAGTTTCAGGCAATTAATGACTTCTGAGAGAGGGAGAATCAATTTCCTTTAGGGATGAGCTCCCTCATAGGCTATCTACATGGTTAGATCTAAGCACACATACACATGATCAATGCTATTATTGTAAATAATAATAATAATAATAATAATAAAGAAGAAGAGGTTAGAGTTTTGAGACAGTGACATTGGCAGAGTTAGAGGAGGATAGAGGGGGTAGTAATTAGATAAAGAAAGTAATCACATGATATTTAAAAGCTTTAACTTATAAAATAAAATATATTTTAATTTTTTTAATTGACAAAAAATTCATACACTATATTTTGATCCTGATTTCTACCCCCTTAACTCCTTCCAGACCCTTCCCAACTCTCCATCATCCTAGTCCAAGCTCTTTCTTTCTAGCTATTAAAAAAAACAAATAAGCAAACAAAAGAGCTAAACAAAATAACAACAAACTGTCTCCCCGAAAACCCCAAAAATAGAACTCCTCAAAACCACAAAACCAAGAAGCCATAATAAACAAGCAAAAAGGCCAATATGACAAAGACAACAAAACAAAACAAAACCAGACAAAAAGTTTACAAAACCAGCATTTAGTGTTGGCCAACTAGAGTTAGGTTAGGAGCTCATGTCTGCTTCTTCCTCTTGTGTCGCTTGTCCCTGCACAGGCCCTACTCATATTAACATAGTCTCTGTGAATTCCTATGTATGTAACACCTGTTGTGTCTAGAAGACACTGTTTTCTACCCTCTCTGCTCTGAGAATCTTTCTGCCTCCTCTTCAGCATAGTTTTGTGGTCCCTGAGGAGAGGGATTGGATTAAGGCATCCCAGACAGGGTCTCAGGGCCCCAAAATCTCACTCTGTGAGAGTTACTGTCAAGTTGTGGGTATGTGTGTGTTAGTTAGGTTTCTGTACCGATGGCTGAGTGAGACTCTAATCTATAAGAATAGTAGAATGTGAATAGTAGAAAATGATTAGAAATCATTTTATTTGATTTGCATTTCCCTGATGATTAAGGATGTTGAACATTTCTTTAGGTACTTCTCAGCCATTCGATATTCCTCAGGTGAAAAATCTTTGTTTAGCTCTGTACCCCATTTTTAATAGGGTTATTTGGCTCTCTGGAGTCTAACTTCTTGAGTTCTTTGTACATATTGAATATTAGCCCTCTGTCAGATGTAGGGTTGGTAAAGATCTTTTCCCAATTTGTTGGTTGCTGTTTTGTCCTATTGACAGTGTCCTTTACCTTACAGAAACTTTGTAATTTTATGAGGTCCCATTTGTCAATTCTTGATCTTAGAGCATAAGCTGTTGGTGTTCTGTTCAGGAAATTTTTCCCTGTGCCCATGTACTCAAGGCTTTTCCACAGTTTCATTTCTATTAGTTTAAGTGTATCTGCTTTTATGTGGAGGTCCTTGATCCACTTGGACCTGAGCTTCGTACAAGGAGATAAGAATGGATTGATTTGCATTCTTCTGCATGCTAACCTCCAGCACCATTTCTTGAAAAGGTTATCTTTTTTTCACTGGATGGTTTTAACTCCTTTGTCAAAGATCAAGTGACCATAGGTGGGTGGGATAATTTCTGGGTCTTCAATTCTATTCTATTGATCTACCTGACTATCACTGTACCAATACCATGCAGCTTTTGACACTATTTATTGCTTTGTAGTACTGTTTCAGGTCTGGGATACTGATTCCCCCAGAAGTTCTTTTACTGTTAAGAATAGTTTTAGCTATCCTGGGTTTTTTGCTATTCCAGATGAATTTGAGAATTGCTCTTTCTAACTCTATGAAGAATTGAGTTAGAATTTTGATGAGGATTGCATTGAATCTGGAGATTGCTTTTGGCAAGATGTCCATTTTTACTATATTAATCCTGCCAATCCACGAGCATGGAACATTTTTCCATCTTCTGAGGTCTTCTTCGATTTCTTTCTTCAGAGACTTAAAGTTATTGTCATACAGATCTTTCACTTGTTTGGTTAGAGTCACACCAAGATACTTTATATTGTTTGTGACTATTGTGAAGGGTGTCATTTCCCTAATTTCTTTCTCAGCCTGTTTATCCTTGGAGTATAGGAAAGCTAGTGATTTGCTTGAGTTAATTTTATATCTGGCCACTTTGCTGAAGTTGCCTTTCAGCTAACTGAAGGAGTTCTCTGGTGGAGTTTTTTGGGTCGTTTAAGTATACTATCATATCATCTGAAAATAGTGATAATTTGACTTCTTCCTTTCCAATTTGTAGCCCTTTGACTGCCTATTGTTGTCTAATTGCTCTACCTAGAACTTAAAGTATGATATTGAATAATATGGAGAAAGAGGGAAGTCTTGCCTAGTCCCTGATTTTAGTGGGATTGCTTCAAGTTTCTCTCTATTTAGTTTTATGTTGGCTACTGGTTTGCTATATATTGCTTTTACTATGTTTAGGTATGGGCCTTGAATTCCTGTTCTTTCCAAGACTTTTAACATGAAAGGATGTTGAATTTTGTCAAATGCTTTTTCAGCATCTAATGAAATGGCCATGTGGTTTTTTTTTACTTTGAGTTTGTTTATGCAGTGGATTACATTGATGGATTTCTGTATATTAAATCATCCCTGCATCCCTGGGATGAAGCCTACTTGATCATGGTGAATGATCATTTTGATCTGTTCTTGGATTCGGTTGGCAAAAATTTTATTGAGTATTTTTGCATCGATATTCATAAGGGAAATTGGTCTGAAGTTCTCTTTCTTTGTTAGATCTTTGTGTGGTTTTGGTATCAGGGAAATTGTGACTTCATAGAACGAGTTGGTAGTGTTCCTTCTGTTTCTATTTTGTGGAATAGTTTGAAGAGTATTGGTGTTAGGTCTTCTTTGAAGGTCTGATAGAAATCTGCACTAAAACCATCTGGTTCTGTGCTTTTTCTGGTTGGGAGACTGTTAATGACCACTTCTATTTCTTTAGGGGTTGGTTATGCGACCATTTAGATGGTCTATCTGATCCCAATTTAAGATTTCACCTCACACCAGTCAGAATGGCTAAGATAAAAAATTCAGGAGGCAGAAGGTGCTGGCGAGGATGTGGAGAAAGAGGAACACTCCTCCACTGCTGGTGGGATTGCAAGCTGGTACAAGCACTCTGGAAAGCAGTCTGGCGGTTTCTCAGAAAACTGGGCATGATACTACCAGAGGATTCTGTTATACCACTCCTGGGCATATACCCAGAGGGTTCCCCGGCATGTATTAAGGGCACATGTAACACTATGTTCATAGCAATCCTATTTATAATAGCCAGAAGCTGGAAAGAACCCAGATGTCCCTCAACGGACGAATGGATACAGAAAATGTGGTATATTTACACAATGGAATACTACTCAGCTATTAAAAACAATGAATTCATGAAATTCTTAGGCAAATGGGTGGAACTGGAAATCCAGTCACAGAAGAACACACATGGCATGCACTCACTGATAAGTGGATATTAGCCCAGAAGCTCGGAATACCCAAGACACAATTCACATATCAAATGATGCCCAAGAAGAAAGGAGGAGAGACCCCTGTCCTGGAAATTCTCAATGCAGCAGTGTAGGGGAATACCAGGACACGAAGTGGGAGGGGGTTGGTTAGGGAACAGGGGGAGGGAAGAGGGCTTATGGGACTTTAGGGGAGGGGGAAACCAGGAAAGGTTTGAGGAAATCATTTGAAATGTAAATAAAGAATATATCTAATGAAAAAAGAAATCATTTTATTACTATGTTTCTTTAGCAGAACAGTAGTATTTGGTTTTCTACTAGGCCATGGCCTATCTGGTCTCAGGTTCTTGTTCACCTGAGCAGGGTCAGGCATGAGCTCCATCTTGGGGAGTGTAGTAAATACAATAAGAGAGAGGTTGTTACTCTTACAATGTTTGTACCACTATTAAACCAGCATATTTTGTAGGCAGGTTACCATTATAGGACACAGGTTTGTAACTGGGTAGGTTGTTACCTTTCTTTTATAGTAGTATGAAGAATACTTTCCAGTAACATGAATGTTAGTTAGTGGGGGATGAAGCCTCTAGGTAAGCACTAGTTTGACTTCTTCATGTTTAATGAGATATGCTAATGTTGTCTTCAGCAATAAGGCTTTACCACCAGTTTGTGGAAATATCCAGTAGTCTTGGCAGTAATCTAACATGTTCAGGGTTTTTGATGAGGTACCTTTGGGCACTGAAATGGTATAGCCCATTCCTAGCACTGAAGGTTTTACTTGGTAATGAGACATGTCTAGTTGGAGCCTTGTCTTCTCCATCATTTGATGACACCCTTTAGATTTTTCACACACACACACACACACACACACACACACACACACACACACACACAGGCCTGCACACATGCACACACATATAAACACATAGAAGCTTCTCCAGTAGTAGGTTTCCATGTGGCCTATCAAGTGGACTTTAGATTCCTTCCCTATGTTTTCCCCCTTCCTGTTTCCTCTTCTGTTCCTCATCACATTTAGTCCTCCTACTCCAGGCTACCTCCCTGTCTTTCCATAACAATATATTCTACTTCTAATTCCTTGAGAGATCCCTTCATTTTCCCTAGTCTCTTAGTAGGCACTTAATCTTTGTGGTTATACAGCTTGTAGCATGTATTCTAAGGGCTTAAAAGCTAACATCCCCATATAATAGAAAACACATGGTATTTGTCTTTTGAGATCTGGATTACCTCAGGATGACTTTTTTTTCTAGCTCCACCCATTTATTTGTAAATCTCATAATTTCTTTTTTTAAACAACTGAATAATGTTTCATCATATAAATGTATCAATGTTTTTATCAACAATTCATCAGTTGGTGGACATCTAGGATGTTTCCTACTTCTGACTATGATGACTAGAGCAGCAATAGCATGGGTGAGTATCTCTGCAGTAGGATATAGAGTCCTTTGGGGATATGCCTATGAGTGATATAGCTGAATCGAGTCAATCTATTCCAAGCTCCCTAAGGAACTGTCTCACTGATTCCCAAATTTGTACTCTCACCAGAAGTGAATAAGTGTTCTCCTTTTCCCACACCCTTAGCAACATGAGCAGTCATTTATTTTATTAATCTTGGCCATTTTGACTGGTAGAAAATGAAATCTCAAAGTACTTTATTTTACTTTGCATTTCACTGATGGCTAAGGATGTTAAACATTTCTTTAAGTGTTTATGAGCCATTTGTGTCCCATCTTTTGAGAACACATTGCTTAGTTGTGTATGCCATTTTTTAATTGATTTATTTGATTTTTAATGTTCAAGTCTTTTAGTTTTTCATATATTTTAGATTTTAACCCTGATTGGATTATAATAAGTAAAGATATTTTTCAATTCTATACGCTGACTATTTGCCTGCATAAATGTGTCTTTTGCTATGCAGAAGCTTTTCAGTATTATGAGGTCACATTTATTAAGTAGATCTTAATGCCTGTGCTAACAGGGTTCTATTCAGAAAGTCCTTTGCCATGTCAAAGAGTTAAAGGCTATTCACCATTTTCTCTTCTATCAGATTCAGTAATCTGGTCTTATAGTGAGGTCTTCCATGCATTTGAAGTTGAGTTTTGTGTATGATGATAAGTGTGGGTGTATTTTTCCAGTGTTTTTGTCCTCTTTGTCAAAAAATAGGAATCTATAAGTGTGTGGATTTTTTTTCCTGGATCTTCAATTTGATTCCATTGATATATTTTCTTTTAAAAAGGTAGAGTTTCGTGAATTCATCATTTTTAATAGCAAAATAGTACTCCATTGTATAAATATACCATATTTTCTGTATCCATTTCTCTTTTGAAGGATGTCTGGGATCTTTCCAGCTTCTGGCTATTATAAATAAGGCTGCTATGAACATAGTGGAGCATGTGTCCTTATTACATGTTGGAGCATCTTCTGGGTATATGCCTGGGTATAGCTGGGTCCTCAGGTAGAACTATGTCCAATTTTCTGAGGAGTCACCAAACTGATTTCCAGAGTGGTTGTACTAGCTTGCAATCCCACCGGCAATAGAGGAGAGTTCTTCTTCACATCCATGCCAGCATCTGCTGTCAACTGAGATTTTGATTTTAGCCATTCTGACTGGTGTGAAGTGGAATCTCAGGGTTGTTTTGATTTACATTTCCCTAATAACTAAGGATGCTGAACATTTCTTTAAGTGCTTCTCAGCCTAAATTCGATACTCCTCAGTTGAGAATTCTTTGTTTAGCTCTGTACCCCAGTTTATAATAGGGTTATTTGATTCTCTGGAGTCCAACTTCTTGAGTTCTTTGTATATATTGGATAGTAGTCCTCTATCAGATGTAAGATTGATAAAGATCTTTTCCCAATCTGTTAGTTGCCATTTTGTCCTATTGATAGTGTCTTTTGCCTTACAGAAGTTTTGCAATTTTATGAGGTCCCATTTGTCAATTCTTGATCTTAAAGCATAAGCTATTGGTGTTCTGTTCAGGAAATTTCCCCCTGTACCCATGCATTCAAGGCTCTTCTCCACTTTCTTTTCTATGAGTTTCAGTGTATCTGGTTTTATATGGAGGTTCTTGATCCACTTGGACTTGAGCTTTGCCCAAGAAGATAAGAATAGATAAGTGTGCATTTTTCTACATGCTGACCTCTAGTTGAACCAGCACCATTTGTTAAAAATTCTGTCTTTTTTACTGTGGATGGTTTTAGTTCCTTTGTCAAACATCGAGTGACCATAAGTGTGTGAGTTCATTTCTGGGTCTTCAGTTCTATTCCATTGATCTTCCTGCCTGTCTCTGTACCAATACCATACAGTTTTTTATTACTATTGCTCTGTTATACAGCTTGAGGTCAGGGATGGTGATTCCACCAGAAGTTCTTTTATTTTTGAGAATAGTTTTTGTTATCCTGTTTTTGTTGTTGTTGTTGTTATTCCAAATGAATTTGCAAATTGCTCTTTCTAACTCTCTGAAGAATTGAGTTGGAATTTTGATGGATTGAATCTGTAGGTTGTTTTTGGCAAGATGTCCATTTTTACTATATTAATCCTGCCAATCCATGAGCATGGGAGATCTTTCCATCTTCTAAGATCTTTGATTTCTTTCTTCAGAGACTTGACATTCTTGTCATACAGATCTTTCACTTGCTTGGTTAGAATCACACTAAGGTGTATTTGTATATATATATATAATTTAAAAAGGCAAGAAAAGACTCAGGTTTTGTGTCAGTACAGAGAACCACTGAAAGAAGTCACATTAGGAGATAAGAACATAAGTCTATTTGTGGAGTGATGGGTAGTGTGCCACTGGAGAACCATGAAGCAGGGTCCAGTCAAGAGAGAACTTGCAGAAGAAGTAAAGTGAGTCTTCAAAAAAGATTAATTAAAATTTTCACCAAGTTGTAGTGAGGCCAGACATCATGGTATGGAGCTTAGGATTATGTGTGACTGAAATGGTTGATTAAACATGTCCAGGTGAGGTCATATGACATCAGAAGGCATGGGAAGACTTGGAAGAGTGTCGTGAAGGGCAGCTGTTCTGAAGAGATGAAGCAGACACAGAACACAGCAATCTAAACCCAAGAGGAGTAGGGATGTCTCATCTGAAGTGACAGCCTGGACAGGGTTAGTTTTAAGAGAAAGCTAAGGGAGGTTCAGGATCTGTGAGAACACAAGGTGAGATGTCTGGTGGCAGTGAGGTTACAAGCCTGGTGAGGGCACTGAGGGTGCTAGAGGCTCATCCAGTGAGTGCAGGAAGGTTAGTGAGTTGAGTGTTGTACAGACCAGGGATTGCCCTGTCAGCTCTACTTGATTCAGTGGTGTGGACTGGTGTAGAGTGCCTTATTGGGGTGCCATGCTATCTGGCAGGAACTTGACATCAACCAATGTGAAGTTCCTCTCCCAGTTTTTGAGCAGGAACTCCTGTGTTAGCCATAATCCCCTTCACCTGGGGTGGATCGCTCAGACCAAGGTGAAGTCCATTGTTCTTCAAGGACCTGCAGTTTCCTGAGAGACACTAGCCACCTGTGGAGCAACTGAACCGGTTCTGTGGAGAAGCTTCCAGCCTTTGGGGGACGGGTTTTCCCTGCCTATATATTTGGAGTTCACCATTAAAGGTTGAGATCTTGAATAGCAGGTGTTGTCTTGGTCTTCATCCCTTTCTGCCTCCTTCCCAGACATCCCCAGCTTCCCTTCCAGGTAACCCATTCGATGTAACTGCGGGCAGTTGCAGACCCCCTGGATTGGTTACCCCTTTGTCTGTTAGGTCTATCAAAGACTTCTACCTCCACACTGTTCTAGGCTTCCAGAGCTGGGGTTGGCCTTGCTCCATTGGAAGACGTACCGTTACTATGATTTCACATTCATTCCGTGCTGTCTTGTCCCAGTGCTTTTCCTTGTGAACTAATTCTCCAGTCCTAAGATCCACTCTTCACTTCTATCTCCACTCCACTGTCCCAGGATAGCAGGGCCTGTAGATGGCCTCCATGAATCACATTATAATTGCAGGGTCAACAGAAATGACTGAGGTCTGCTACTGTTGCAGCTTTCCCGTGGATGGGTGATTTTGGCCATAGTCCTAGAATCTGGTACCTGAAACACTTGAGCCATCATGGAAGGACTTAAGTCAGTCAGGATGTCGGATGCAGGGACTAAGGATGACTAATGATGCGCAATGTGTACGAGTCTCAGGGTCCTCACCCAGCTTTGCCTCTAGGTGAGGTTTCCCGATATGGAGCTCATCTGGTGAACAGAGAAGCCCAGATGTATGTCAAGCTCTCTCATCTTTTACTAAGTAAAAAGCACTGCTGTGTGGATTTACAATGCTCAGCTAGCTTGGTCTCTTGTTGACATGTTGCAGCCTGCTGATGTCTAAGATGTTCCAATTAAGAAAAGTCCTGTACCTTAGACATGTGGCCCAGTCCACAGGAAGTCATTTTAAGGGACATGAACATTTTAATTTCAGAGAAATTGGAAGTTATGAAAAGATTGTTGTTAGAGAGTGATGTGTTTATAAAAAGATAAAATGATATAAGAATATGTTTTATGTTCTATGGGGGTGTGGTGAGGTAGGGGGAAGGGGTCCCCTGACGTGCCCATGCCCGCTCAGGCGCCCCCTTCCCCCTGAGGGACCAGTCATACAACAGTATAGTATAGAATAGAATTTATTCAGGGCATGGGGAGGGGAGTTAAGAGGGTTGTAGAGGCAGAGAAAGGCAGAGAGAGGGAGAGAGTAGAGAAGTATAGGCCGGCCAAGACCATGTGGAGAGAGGAGGGAAGGGGAAGGGAAGAATCCAAGAGGGCAAGAGAGAATCAAGTGGGAAGCAGGAATAAGAGAGTAAGAGAGAGAGGGGAGGGGGCAAGCAGCCCCTTTTATAGTGGGCCAGGCCTACCTGGCTATTGCCAGGTAACTGTGGGGAAGAGCATACCTAGCTGTTGCCAGGTAACTGTGGGGTGGATCTTCGACAGAATCCTAACAGAGAAGATTTACATTGCTTTACACAAAAGCCTGCTGTGTACATTATCATGAGATAATTTGTACCCCAGCCACCATTCTTGTTCAGGGTCATGTGATGATGTTGCAGAATGTGGGTTGTGAGAAATCTTGTTCAGGTCTTAGTAGAAGTCAGCAGAGACAGGTCTTTCCATCTCAGTAGACGTTTTAATTGGTTAAGTACACTAACCAGTAACTAGGCTCTTAATGGAATGTCAAGTCATTACAGTGTTTGCAGCATTACCTTGCTCAACACTCCACTTCAGGTGCAGCGTGTATTCTAATCTGCCAAAAAGCACTTGGCTGAGCGAAGTTCTTTAATCTACATAATTACTGTAAATACTATGTTTAGTAGATTTTCACTTGGTGTTTCTTTTAAAGTACTCACTGGAAGTTTATCCATGTTCGCTTACTCATGATTATTTACCATTTTCCATATGACGGTTATTAACCTTAATTAAAATGCATTTACAGTTAAATATGAAGGGGCTCTTGTTAAAATTATATAAAACAAATTGCATTACAAAGCCTCATGCTTAACTCGTAAACACACTTATCTCTCAAACCAAAATTCAGTCACAAGAAATGTTCCCATTTATATAATTGGAGAAACTTTTGAGATATCCGACACAAGTAACACACTGTTTGTGGTGTATACTCCACTTTGACAATCATCATTATAACTTAAAAACTGACAAGAGGGGACCAAACTAACTTTTATGTAGTTCAATTTGTAAAATGCCACTCTCTAGCACTAAATGACGCCTTTGACTCCAAAAGCTACATTTATCAATGTGAAAATGATCCCTCCATTTGGAATTAAATCTAGCCAAGGGGTGACAAGGACCACTGGGAGAAGGGTCTCCAACAGGGAAGAACACATGCGTTCTGAAGATGTAGATGGAAAGATGTGACTTCCAGAAGATGACAGACAGGCAGGAAGTATTCCAACCCTCAGCCCTTCCACAGCAGCTCAAAGTCAGGCTTCCAGAAGGAAGCAGGCCTCACTGGATGAACTCCACAAGAATGTTCTTTGACAGGCTTCATGGTCACATCTCAGGAGAGAAGTGAACTCAGATCGCAATAAGGGCACAGTGGGGTTTTGGTACACACTTCAGTAGCTTTCATACAATGTATTTTATACAAAATAAATTATCCTTTCCCAACTCCTCCTAGACCCCCCATTTTGAATTTTTTCTTAAAAATAAAAAGAGAAAAAGAAAAAAAGAAAGAAGGACACAAACAAAATAAAACTAAACCAGCAAAACACAGTGTCTACTTAGTGGTAGTCAACTATTCCGGCCCATGAAGCCTGTCTTGGGATGTGGTTAATTAATGTACCCAGGGTTACATAGCTCAAGAAAACTTATTTTCCCTGTCCCTCCAGCTATGATTACAAATAGCTTCTTGGTTAGGAGTGGGACTTTGTGTCCACTCCCCTTTATCCAAAGCACAGTGGGTTTTTTAAATCAAATTATTACCAAGGATATCACCAAGGTAAGTCTATGGGAGTCAAGCCTTCAGTGAGACTGAGAAGAGACCAAGTTTTCTGACCATTTCTCATAGATTTCCCCTTGCAACAGCTCTCAGATTTTCCATTCCATTTGAATTTACACAGATTTTCCAGCATGAGGTATATGTTAATTTACATCTACCTTTATTAAATAACTTCAACCTTTTTGTTCACTCATTTTTGCTACTTTAAATGTGACTTTCACCTACTAATATCTGGCTAAGCATCCACAGTCCCACAGTGGTTCTCTTGTGTCTCACTCTGCCAGGGGTCCACTATCCCCCAGCATCTACCACTGTGCACCTGTCATTCAGTTTTTGCTCTTCCCTGAGTACTTTAGCATACTTCTTTTAAGAACCAAAACATCTTCCAACAAAGCCAGATTCCATAAATTCATTCTTGGTATTTATAAGGAGTGAGTACTGCACTTATCTATGTGGATAAGGATACATGTTTAGAATGCAGTTAGGGATTGGGCTGATTTAGTAAAGTGGTGGTTATAGGTTCTTCTAGCCCTGAGTCAGTTTCCAGTAGCAGGCATGGTTTCTCTCTTGTTGATTAGGATCTAAGATGAATTAGAGAACTCTCGGTTACTGTCAAAGTATGTATGCCATTACTGTATCCTTAGAGTCACCGTAGATGCTGGTCATGGAGGTTTAAAGGCATCTCCTCTGGGTAGGCTGTAGGTTGCTTCCTTCCTTTGGATGGTGCCCTCTGGTACCCCATAGAGTACACATTCAGGGCATCCAATATGATTTTCGTTAATTGGTTCCTTACCATTTTTTTCAAGTTCAATATAAATATTTTCCTTAAAAAATGCTTCATAGGTGACATTGTGATTTATTCAGCATGTGACACTAAGCAGACAAACAGTGTCAGCTGGTCCTTGATGGGCAAAGAAACAAATTCTCATGTTTTCTAGTATTGATGCTATCAACATGCCAATCCAGCATAGGTCGGCTTAGCCACTGTCTTTGGCATGATTTTTTTTTAATTGTATCTTAAGAATTTATTCTATCTAACTTATAATTCTTCTATGATTAGAAAAATATGAGGACAATTGTCTGACTCTTTGCTAGTGTTGGTGGGGTCCCTGTGGTTCAGCAACATCTGCTGTTCCTTTCTGTGGACTTTCTTAGATGAAGGACAAGTGAGCAAAAGCCATGCCAGCAGCGTGGGAGGGAGGGAATCCCAGATCCTGTCACGCTGTGCCACTCAAAAGAGGTGAGAAGAAGAGACAAAGACAAATGAGAAAAAGAACTCCTGCATGCTCAGTCATCTCTATTTTATTTTATCTAGTGAGGCAGGAGGTAAAATGTTGACCTGACTAGTCTTATGGACTCTGAAGAGGAATTTAGGAGACCCTAACTGTCCTCGTGCCCTGACACCCATTGCTACTCCAAGTGAGTGGAGCCCAGGCTTTGAACCATGTAAGTAAAAGGCTTCCAGATTAATGAAAAGTGTCAGCAGCATTTGAAAATCTGGACAGAGGGTCATGGCATCTCCCAGTCTGAAGAAACTTCATGCATCTCAGTAATGAAGTTTAACAAACACGGGTCATTTTAAACCATGAGCCTGAGACTGGCCAACAAGTAACGGTTTCCTTACACACCCTTCCTGTAGCCGAGACAAGAGCACGGAAAGCCACATCACACATGAGATGTAATATTCCACATGCCCAGATCCAAGGTGGAGGGGGGCTTGTGAAGAGAGCTGTAAACATTTCTCGTAAGCTGATGTTTTTATTAGGTGATGGCATGCTTTTGTGCTGCGTTTCATTAATTATCTGCAATAGAAACTCTCTTTCAACACCACGTCAGGCTTGACCTATTGCAATCACATGATAGTATAAAACTGGGCTGCCAAATACCTTCTCTGTCTTTCTAGGGACATACACAGGCAATGCAAGCCAATGATTTAGCAAAAACTAACCCTGGAAAAATTCACACTTCTGAATATCAATTGTGGATATCACTTCTAAAATCACTTATATCACTTCTAAAATATACATTTTACAAATGGACTAATTGCTTAGAATAGCAACATAAGAGTGGATAGATTTCTGAAACAATTTGACTTATTTTCAGAATGCATGCAAAAAATCAAATAGAACTTTTCCATGTGAATAGATTCACAGGGATATCCTTGACCTCCATTTAAAATTATTGTAGGGAGGATGCTTTGGTGACATAGTATATGGGCTGTGATATGTTGTAAGTCAAGCCATACTAGAGATATTCTTGCCTATGCCCAGAAATATGAAATATGGGAAGACATGCAGCAGTGGTATGTTCAGGCACATAAAGAATTTTTCCACACTGAGAAGGGTCTCAAGCTGAGTTATTTTAGATAAAAAAAATCTTATCGAAGAACATAATCGAATTGATTGCCAAATTATCATATTTGCCTAAAATCTCTTCTGCTAACAAATAACACTTGTTACTGGTTTCTACCTATTCTTATAAAACAATAGCTGTGCATTTAGACATCTCCTCAATAGGTAGGCTGGGAATTCAGCACAAATATGAACTCAGAGATTTATGGGGCAGGATGTTATGATCATACATTGGTACTTCCCAGTTCTTCAGAGGTCATAATTTCTGCCTCTGTTTATTATCTGGTTTATGGTTGGAGTATAACAGATAATTCATTTTAATGTGATAAATGTTTTGGGGGCTTGTCTGAGGGAAATAAAAGTTTATAGTTTAGTCCTGGACATGGGTAGTAAAGTGGAGTGTGAGGCGATATATTTCTAAAACATGGCAATTGGGACATTTGCTTACCTTATCCCCTCCCCCCCATGTCCCTGACTCCAGAAAAGAATGAATGATAACCTCTAATCCGCACTACTCTACCTTGCAACTCACTGAACTCTCTGAATCTTATTTTTCTTCAACAGATTCATACCTGCTTTTTTTAGGTGTGAAAAGAAATTTCAATTTCTTACATGAAAACATTACTTGCTAAGTATATAAAATATCAGGGAGCAAGACAGAAACCAATTAAAATATCTCATATCAATAAGAATCACACAGTCGGAGACAAGAATAAAGGTTGGAAATGCTAACAGTCTCTATATGCAGTCTATCTTTCACATGAGACAGACTTTTAATTCCCACATTTATCTGTCCATCTGCCCATTTGATCAAGGAGCTTGAGCTCACGCAAAGTGTTAGACATAGGTAGTGGTGGTGAAGGACAAATTTGCTGCTGACAGAGCTTTCATGTAAAGGAAGGAGATGAATAAATCACAAATAGCAAAGCACATAGTCATATCAGTTTCAAAATACCTAAATTCAAATTTTAAAAAAATCATGATTTTCTCATAAATTTGTAGCAAACCTATCTGGCAGCAAAACGTTACCTGAAGTGTGCCTACAAACACACACACACACACACACACAAAACACACACAAAACACACCTTAAACCTAGATATGAACCTCACGTGTCATTTGTCAGAAGATATCCCCCTTAATTTTTCTAGTAGCAGGGTCTCCTACTAGAACCTGGGGGTCACTAATTAGGCCAGTCTGGCATGTCTTCCCTCCCCCAGTGCTGGGATTAAGACAACAGGCCATTCTGCCCAGCTTTGATTACATGGCTTCTAGGAACTGAATCCATATAATTCTCTTGCTAGTGCAGTGAGCACATTACTAACTGAACTACTTTTCTAGCGAATTCATACTTTTATTAAAATATCCAGTTGCTAGATAAATATAAAATTATATATTTTTCAATGCCTAACATAAAACCTCACAGTCATTGGTTTAGTGTTAGTATTACTTTATATACTATGGAAACAGAAATGAGATTATGTAAAGCATAATGTGATCAGGGAAACAGGTCTGGAAATAGAAAGGTGCTGTGCTGAATAGTTCTTTGTTAACTTAGCACAACTAGAGTCATTTCAGAGGGGGGAGGAACCTCGATTGAGGAAGATGACCCTGTAAGATCTGACTGTAGGCAAGCCTGGAAGGCAATTTTTTTTTTTAAATTAGTGACTATTTTAGTAGAGTCCAGCCCATTCTGGGTAGTATCATTACTGGGCAGGCTGTCCTGGGTTCTATAAGAAAGCAGGCTAAGCAAGGCATGAGGAGCAAGCCAGTAAAAGCATTCCTAATGGTCTCTGCATTGACTCCTGCCTCTGGGCTCCTGCAGTTTGAGTTCCTGCCTTGGCTTCCCTCAGTGGACTGTGACTAAGGATATGTAAACCTAATAAACTGTTTCCTTCTCGAGTTGCCTTTGGTCATGGTGTTTCTTCACAGCAATAGTAACCGTGACTATGGCAGATGTCACACACTTAAGGAATGCCACAATCACATTTTTCTGCCTGGGAGATCTGGACAGAGAATGTACATGTGAGGAGCACTGAGGTGTTTGCCAGGCAGTGACAGCCAGAGGGTAGGGGACCCTTTATCAGGAGGTTTCTATTTTCAAAGGCTTTCCAAATCTGAGAAGAGGATGTGGCATTTGGAGGAAAGGTAAAACAGTGTCTGTGGCAGTAACAGAGGGTGCACTGGCCTGATGTGGAAAAGAATGGCATCTTAAGAAGGTCCAAGGGTAGCCACTCGAGGGGACTTTCAGGCACCAGAAAGAGTCAGGTTTCTGCTCTTTAATGTGTATTGTTCCAGGAAGATACCTTGGAAACAGTGGGAGGGTTGGCATCAAGTGTGGATGAACAGGGGTAGGTAGATCCCAGGGAGATGACAAAGCCTGAACTGAGGCAAAACCAACAGCGAGGGAGGGCACACTGGGAGAAACAAATACTGTAGTGACCACGGATGTGAAGTGGACAAATGGAAGAATCGGGGTAGAGAAGAACATCACAGCTTAAGACAATTGAAGGTGCTACTAAAACCAAACACACAAACACATACACACTCACAAACACACTCTCACACACACATACCTCCACATGTTCTCTTCTTAAGTTCCTGTTCTAACTCAAAAAGTCAGTGATATTCTCTTTGACACAACCGTGGACCCAGTTCATAAGGCACGATGAGAATAATTTTTCGTCTTGTACTTGGGGACTTTCCAATGGACAGGAGAAGAATTACACATTAAGTATATTCTCCATACTGTCAAGGCCCAGATTGGTTTCCAGTGTCATAAATCATCATAATTAACAACCTTTCAACTCAATGGATCCCAAAGCACTTTCCAAATTATGCAACTTTGGAGGTGAATTGCCTCAGCTGTCCAACAGCTTTCAGCAGCAGTCTGCAAGGGGGACAGAGCAAGAGAGATGATGTGAGATCTCCATGGAACTCCTTGTAGCGCATGGGTTTGTGGAATGCAATTCCTCAAAATGGAACTTGGCTAAGAACAGAGTCTCATCCCCTCTTGGTAGAAGCGAAGTAAAGCCATTCTTATCCCTAAATGGTCAACAGATTTCTTTTACTTACAAAGGACATTTGTGAACAGAATCAATAGCAGTCCTCTGCCCTGGAAAATAGGTTGTGTATTTCAAATTGCATTGCTTGCTTTGGCAATGACTTCGGTAATACCTGATTCTGGGATGGTAGTTTAAAGCAGAACATCCATTACTTTTTCACATGTAAATAGATTAATAAACTATGAAATAGAACAGAATCAGATTGGAATGTTACAAATCTCCTATGCTAACATTCCTTTATTTAGGGGATTTTAAATTTGGCCATTTCGAAGGGTTAATTTTACAACCAAATAATATCTGACTTTTTGCTCTTTCTATTACTATAGGCCCATTTGGTTTATAGTAAATTTTCTTTCATAACTTACAAGTTCTGTGTTTTCCACCTAGCAAGTGCACAACTGCAGAAGATCTGAAAGTTATAAAGTTTGCATAGGATGTATGCGGAGCTACGAGAGTATTTACAGTTTTATGATAAATATACGTATGCTATCTTCTTAAAACAGTGTGTGTGAGAGAGAGACAGAGAGAGAGAAATGGAGAGACAGAGAAACAGAGAGACAGAGACAGAGACAGAGGTATGCAAGTGCCCATGGAAGTCAGAAGAAGAGTTTGGATTCCCTGGACCTGGAAGTATAGATTCTTGTGAATTTCCCATTGTGGGTGTGGGGAGCAGGACGGAGGTCCATCGGAAGAACAGCTGATTCTCCTAACCACTGAGCCCTCTGTCCAGGCACCAAAAGAGCTCTCTTATGATGCATAAGGCAATATTAAAATCATCTTAAAATGTAAAACATGTTCAGTTGCATTTGCTGTGGACCAGCTGAGGAACATCCCTAGACGGTGTCTCACTAATATCTCCCATCGCCCTGCCTCTCTGCATCTGTTCTCTCCGTGTCTGGTATGGAGGGGACATTAGGGAATCCTCAAGGAGCCCTGCCATGATGAGAACTTCAGGACACAATGGGATGACACACATGTTTGTGACATGACACGCTGATAGTGAGGAGGCACTAGTGATGAGAGGGCTTTTATGGCTATCTGTCCGGGTAAGCAGAAACTATCACCACTGGTCTAAGAAGATCACAGAGCTATTGTTGACCTTACTTATCCCTTTACAGTGGCAATAGTAAAATAGTTATGTCCCTTTACATCAGTTTAATAAAATAAGCACTTCTGGGTTGTTCTTTGTGGACTCAACACTCAGATAATAACTTTTAAGTGACACAAAATAAAGTAAGACAGGAACTGCAATTTTAAAACTTTGGCCTATACTGAGATTTTTGAATAGTCTACTTAGATCACTGAGGATGTTGAAAATCAGTATCCAGAGCTGTTCCCTGCTCAAACTCATATAAAATCACAACAGACTTTTAAGATCTGATAACCTGCTCAGTTATTTTCTCATAGTCAAGAGCTTGGACCCCTCCCTCCCCCTTTTTTTTGACAAAGCTTCACAATTAGACCACCCTTGAGCTCACTATGTATTTAAGGCTAGTCTTGAACTCCAGATCCTTCTGTGTCTACCTCTCAGACTCTGGGACTACAGGCATGCAATACCATGCTCAGCCTAGGGCTTAGACTTTAAAAGAAAATATCATTTTATTTACTCCTAATTTCTTATTAATATACTAGTTAATTAGTTAGTCCACTCCATTCAAATCTTTTTATACAGTTTATAAGGCAGTATCCGGGAGCAAGTCAGTACCATACACCCCCTGTAACCACAGCACCTTCAGTCTGTCATGGAAAGGAGTTAGCAAGAAGGGAACCATTCACTGGAGCAGTCAGGTAGGAAGAGGCCTCTTCAGAAAGAATGATATGTTTCCTTTAGGAAAGCCTGCAGAGGAACAAATCAACCAAGGGGAAGGGATTGACATGGAAAAGACAGGGTGTTCCAAGTGGAGATACTGGCAGGAACAAGGGCAAGATGCCCACAGGAGCCAGGCACTGGGGTTCTGAGCTCAGGGAGAACTGCAGCAGGGGAGCTGTAGGGAACCACGGAGCATGCTGGGGCCAGGCTGTGACTACTCTGAGAGGAGGTTGAGGAGCTTGAGCTGTATCCAAACACACTCCCTGAGAGAGAAAACGGGATAGGCACGTGTGCCTCCAATCACATCAATTTGTATTTATAGAAAATTATAGACTGCTACCAGAAACTGGCTTTTGACAGAAACTGCACTGTGGCTGACACCTTCCATAGTCTGTGACACAGGCATGCTGGCAGGTTGGATGGCTACACTCTCATTCTGCAGATTTCAAAACCAGAGACCAGGTAAACAACCAACCCGGTCACACGGTCGGTCAGTGTTAGGATCTGTAACCAGACCCAGGCCTGTCCCATTTTTCTTATACTCTGAGAGACAGCACCAGCAGAAGAAAGTCCTGTCACCACTTCTCTCAGAGAAAAAGGGCTTCATCCCAGAAAGCTACTGAATTAGATTTTACTGCCTTTCACAGGGTTACATGCAATCTTTATGGAAAACAGACTGACCTACTGCTTGCTGTAATGCGTGAATTTCTCCATCACCTGTACTCTCTAGGCAGCTAACCAAGCTAACAGGGCACGAATTATTTTTTTGTCCCTGAATAGATTTTTAGCACCATACAGCCAAAGAAGCAGAACAGAGAGTCTGTGTCTATTCAGAAAGCAATATTTTGGTCTTGATTGTTCCCCACAGGACTCTCACGCAGAGCACAACTTCAGACTTCATGAAAAATCCAGAGAGCACCCACAGGGACGCAGGTGACCAAGAGCCATGACTTCCGCCTATTTTTCTCTGCTATGCATGGTAGTGGTGGAAATGGGTATTTAGATCAGGACATGCTACAGTCCTCCTCCAAAACGATAAGATTTCAGGTTTACAGCACAGCATAAGCTCTGGACAGAGACTTGTTCAGTATCTCTGGCTAAGGGGGAATGTTCTTGTTACGAGCACACTTTGTTTGCAGGAGTCATTAATAGTTTATTAAACTTGGTCTTTATTATGCACAAAATAAAGGATGTAAGATTACCTGGGAGCCATATGTGTCACATGATGCTAGGGCCCAATCACACCTAATTTCAGTGGCTGAAGAAAAAGAGGCAAGCAATTAAGGGAGAGTTTGGCTAGCTTCTGTTCCACCGAGGACGGAAACCCGCACAGCTGGAGACAATTCTAAGCAAATTGATCAGAATTCCTTTACCTTAACTAGAGTCTGGCTAACAAGTTGATACCCATGAGTTTCTATAATCAGGGAGTAACTATTAAGAACCCAGGAAGGAGAGTCACATTGAATGTCTCAAGAGCTTAAAACTAGACCATTTTAAGGAGCTGGGACACCTGTCGGCTTGGGATAAGGCAGACCGATTTTTATGAATATTGTAATTTGCTAGGCAACAAAACATTTTATATAAAATTAGGAGCATTAAACAATTGAATAAGATTGCTTATTAAATAAATTGATAAACTGTACAAAAATGGGAAGTAGACCATGTTTGACATCATTGCTCCCAACGGTATCATGCCTGGTTAAAAACTCTGTCTTTCACGTTTTGCTTTTTTCTTTTGTTTTGGTGTTTATTTATCAAATGAGAAGTCAGAAGTTTTCCCAGGATCCCATGTGGAGTTGTTTACAAATACTGATGTTGCTTGTATTTTTTTTTTTTACCTTGATGACCACATCCCAAAGCATCATTTTCTGAGATAGCTCAGTAACTTTAAGAATGTTCCTAAATAATGAATAGGGTAATTCAGAAGGATACTAAGCATATTCGATGTTTTGAGGAGTAAATGAAAATACTGTGACATATTTTAAATAATAATAATTTAGATCTAGTTCCCCCTTCCAAGCCCACCAACATCACAATTACCTTTGCAGCTGCAAAGCACAGATCGCTGGGAACACATGCGTCGCTGATCCAACTGAATGGACCTATTTATTCTATCCTCTGTGGGGTGAGACAGCGCCAACAGTGTAAATGTATTCACACAGAAAACAACAATGCTGGACTCATTTCCACCTCTCAGCAAAGGTGAGCTCACTTGCTTTGGGGTTCTACATACTTTCTTAAATATACCATTGGTGTTTAGGAAAAGAACCTATAACAAGCAGACACACCTGTATAGTGGCCTGCGGTCTGTTCACACTTCGTGTGGCATCGTAAAGTGACAGGTATTCGTGTCGGTGTAATTCCTGAGCATTATGCAATAGTGAAATAATAATTGTAGTTCCTAGCATTATGTACTTGGACTCAACTTCTTTACAACTCCCCAAATGCACATATTCTGCGAAATATGCAGTTTCCACAAAATTATGAAGTATTTTTGAAGTTAAACAAATTGAAGTATATCTTTACATAAAATTGTAAATTCATATTGTTTTCCTTTGTGTGTGCTTAGGATATGGTCGCAGTATCCTTTGTGGGTTACTATTATGTATTTGGTACAGTACATGACATTTTGCATTAAAAAATCATTATGCTTATATTTCCAAAGTAAACACACAGCTAACCACATTCAGGTTTAAATATATATATATATTAAAAAACCATACAGGAAATATGCCTAAATTTTTACATGGAAACCAAATATACTGAATTTGAATATAATAAATATCATAAACATGAAATGGGATCAAATTGTTTCCATACACTGAAATAGGAAAAATGTAAATCTGCTAGAACATATATCCTTAGAAATAAATTGTAACTTTCCTATTGAAGAATAAAAAAAAAAAGAAAAAAACCAAGAATGCTTGGGAAACAGCTGTACCATAAGACAGTCTCAGCAACCAAAGCAGAGTATTACTATGAATTGACAATAAAAGCAAAGCAATGTACGCTCAGGGGGAACGCAGGATAATTAAATTGTCCATTAGAAGACTTTAGTAATGAATGTATTAGGACACGCTTCCATTAAAATCTCCCTGCAACAACCTCAAAGTTACGGAATCTGAGCAATTGCTGGAGTGAAGGCCAGTTGTTCCGACACTGCTTTCCTTTGCCATCTTCTTACGAACACTGGCCCTTGTTAACATGCGGTACTTTTAGAGGCAGGATTTGTTATTTTGTATCAGGATGTTTCTTTCTAGCAACTGGAAATCTTTTTGCCAGGTGCCACCTTGATCCCCTCACCTCCGAGACTCTTGCTCCCAGGCCAGCCGGCAGCATCCGGTCTCGGTCAGTTCCACTCACCACGGTCAGCAAGCAAGCTGGGGAAGCCCTTTCCTCTGCTCATTTGGACACATAAACCTGCGCTCGCCCTGCTCAGCAGTCGGACGTAAAGAAAAGTGAGCTGCAATGGCTGTAGCTGTTCCAACCTGGCTATTCTCGGTTCTGTTGGGCCGGTGACAAATACCACAGCTTTTGAACGATCTGACCTCTGGGACTTTCTTCAGCCAACGCCCTATTTATTTGGAGGTCTTAGGTATCCCCCTGAGATGCTCCAACAAACACTGCTGCATTATGTGTCTAGAATGTAGTTCCACTTCAATTAGAAAGCACAGCCCATGTTGACGGTTGTTCTTCCCCTTTAATACAAAAATATATAGGTGAAAATATTTTAAACCACGGGAACCCGTATATGTTTAAATGTCGATTTCAACTCAGGGTTGACCATTAATAGACTGACGTGAGCTTTGTACAGGCAATAAAATTGGGATCTCATTCTATCACTCATTCTTTCAGTAACATAGCATTGCCTTTGTGATGTCAGCCATACAGTGTGATACCTCAGTACCAGACATGTAGTGTGATAACTTAGTTATCACACTTCCTTTGTGATACCAGAAATACAGTACTAGATATTAGGAGTCCAGGCACAACTGCAGTGTGACCTTACATTGTAACAGTTGCCTTTATAAGACTCTAACACTCTGATGCACATAGGCACATAGAGTTTTATCAAGCACCAGAAAGGAACGGTTAATCGCCCTAGAGATGGAGAAGAGGACCCACAGATATGGTTACAGTTGAGCTGGTCCTCCAGGGATAAAAGGACTGCCCCCAGGAAGAGATCTCTGGCAGGAATAATTGTAGACAACATAAATTCCATGGAATAATGGTTAATAGGCTAGGGTGAAATTCTGAGTGTCTCTTTTGTTTCTTAAACTAAGCTTCATATTCTTCATATAAGAAATGGAGTGATAATGTTCTTCATCCATGAGCTTTGTGGCTAGAATAACATAGACTACACAGCAAAGCCCAGTGTAAAATATACAGCGAATACCCAGTGACTTAGTAGTTATTACTGTTCATCACTGTTCTCACTACTGTACACATTTTCAGGTTGTGTTTAGAAAGCAATAAATGGCAGTCTGCTGTGAGTTAAATATAAGTGCATCAGAGCTTGTGAATACGTGGCGAAGTCTGGAACAAGGCAGAGTGGGACACAAAGGGCCTTATATGTCAGGAATTGATTTTATTAAGAAAGGGGAATCATGCGTCATCATCAGACAAGACCCGGGTTGGAGGTGGTTCATAGTAAGCTTTGTGCTTTCCTGGGATGGGAGAAGTTTTCTATCCTTAGAGCTTTCGCTGAAGTCATGGTGGTGAAAGCTGTCCTTAGGTTCAGGCAATAAAGGAGTGCACTCTGTACAGAAAATTTTAAAATGTATTTATTCATTTCGTGTGTATGGAGGGGGGCATGTAAATGTAGTGGTCATTGGACAACTTGTAGGAGTCAGGAGACTGAGCTCAGGCCAAGTGTCCTAACCCGAGCCATTTCCCAGGACCTGTACAGAATTTTTAAAACTGTGTTGACTTGCTTTCATATCACCATACCTCACTGATTTTTTACTAATATCAGTGATGCAATATGATTCTCGTTACTGGACTAGGCATCCTTTGGCATTCCATGGCTCAGGAGTTTGTTTTGTGAAGTCAGAGGATTAACTGGCATCTAGAAGCCGGTTCCTTGGTTAGTGCTCCCTGACTCTTAGGCACGGGTCACTTGCAGAACAGAGAGTGAACTCCAGGAACAGTCAGCCGAACATAAAGCTTGAGTGGGACCAAAGAGTGGAAAAACTGTGACACGCTTCCCGAGAAAAATAGGTTTTAAAAAAATGTATGGCCAGCTATAACTTCTTTTTTTTTTAAATTTTATTTTCTAAGTTTTTTTTTATTTACATTCAAGATCATTTCCCCTTTCCCGTTTCCTCCCTCCCCGAAAGTCCCATAAGCCCTCTTCCCTCCCTCTTTTCCCCATTCAACGCCCTCTCACTTCTCTGTCCTGGCATTCCCCTACATCCAGTCTTTCCAGGACCAGGGGTCTCTCCTTCCATCTTCTTAGAAATCTATTGATATGCGGATTGTGTCTGGGGTATTCCAGGATTCTGGGTTAATATCTCCTTATCAGTGACTGCATACCAAGTGTGTTCTTTTGTGATTGGGCTACCTCACTAAGGATGATATTTTCAAGTTCTGACCATTTGCCTAGGAATTTTGTGAATTCATTGTTTTTAATTGCAGAGTAGTATTCCATTGTGTAAATATACCACATCTTCTGAATCCATTCCTCCGTTGAGGGATATCTGGGTTCTTTCCAGCTTCTGACTATTATAAATAAGGCTGCTATGAACATAGTGGAGCATGTGTCCTTATTGCATGCAGGTAAAGCCTCTGGGTATATGCCCAGGAGTGGTATAGCCGGATCCTCCGGGAGTGTCATGCCCAGTTTTCTGAGGAACCGCCAGACTGCTTTCCAGAGTGGTTGTACCAGCTTGCAATTCCACCAGCAGTGGAGGAGTGTTCCTCTTTCTCCACATCCTCGCCAACAACTGCTGTCTCCTGTGTTTTTGATCTTAGCCATTCTGACTGGTATGAGATGGAATCTCAGGGTTGTTTTGATTTGCATTTCCCTAATGACTAAGGATGATGAACATCTCTTTAGGTGCTTCTCAGCCATTAGATATTCTTCAGGTGAGAACTCTTTGTTTAGCTCTGTACCCCATTTTTTAATAGGGTTACTTGCCTCTCTGGAGTTTAACTTCTTGAGTTCTTTGTATATATTGGATATTAGCCCTCTGTCAGATGTAGGGTTGGTAAAGATCATTTCCCAGTTAGTTGGTTGCCGCTTTGTCTTTTTGACAGTGTCTTTTGCCTTGCAAAAACTTTGTAATTTAATGAGGTCCCATTTGTCTATTCTTGATCTTAGAGCATAAGCTATTGGAGTTCTGTTCAGGAAATTCTCCCCTGTGCCCATATGTTCAAGGTTCTTTCCTAGTTTCCTTTCTATTAGTTTCAGTGTGTCTGGTTTTATGTGGAGGTCCTTGATCCACTTGGAATTGAGCTTAGTGCAAGGAGATAAGAATGGGTCAATTTGCATTCTTCTGCATGTTGACCTCCAGTTGAGCCAGCACCGTTTGTTGAAAAGGCTATCTTTTTTCCACTGGATGGTTTTAGCTCCTTTGTCAAAGATCAAGTGACCATAGGAGTGTGGATTCATTTCTGGGTCTTCAATTCTGTTCCATTGATCTACATGCCTGTCACTGTACCAATACCATGCGGTTTTTAACACTATTGCTCTGTAGTACAGCTTGAGGTTCGGGATACTGATTCCCCCAGAGGTTCTTTTACTCTTGAGAATAGTTTTAGCTATTCTGGGTTTTCTGTTATTCCAGATGAATTTTTGAATTGCTCTTTCTAACTCTATGAAGAATTGAGTTGGGATTTTGATGGGGATTGCAATGAATCTGTATATTACTTTTGGTAAGATGGTCATTTTTACTATATTAATCCTACCAATCCATGAGCATGGCAGATTTTTCCATCTTCTGAGGTCTTCTTCAATTTCTTTCTTCAGAATATGGGTCAACAGACGGATGCCCATAGGGAGGCAACACAAAAAGTGCTTAAAGAAATGAATCAATGGATAGATGCCCTTACAAAGGAAACACGAGAACTGCTTAAAGAAATGCAGGAGACGATGGATCAACAGATGGAATCCCATGAGAAGGAAACACAAAAATCGCTCAGAGAAATGCAGGAGAACTTGGGTCAACAGGCAGAAATCCTGAAAGAGGTAATGCAAAAATACCTTAAAGAAATACAGGAAAATATAAACAAACAAGTGAAGGATCTCAGCAAATCCATCCAGGATCTAAAAAAGGAAGTAAAAACAACTATAACTTCTGAAGAGGAATCCAGACAACATTGGCTGTCAAGAGGAAGGTGTGGATATGAGAATTTAAAATGGAAGAAAGAGGCTTAAACAATGTACCTGCTTTGTGCGGTAGGTGTCAGCAATCTGGGCTTTATCTAGTCTTTCAGGTCAGTAACACAGGGGATCACAGGTATCCCTCTCTGTGGAGCAATCTTCTGAGCATCATGTCCTCTGAATCAGTCAGAAGCCTTGCTGGGGCTCACGGTGTCTATCACATGCAATTTATGTCTCATTTAGGCCAATGGACTAACTCCTCTGTTTAACTCAGAGGTTCTCAATAGGGGAACAGGGTGCTTTTGTGTCCTGAGTATTTGGCACTGTCTAGAAATGGTTTTGCCTGCTAAGTTGGTATGACTGGCATCTAGTAAGGACACCAGCAGAGACTGCTAAAGCATTCTGCGCCACCCAAGGCAGATCCTGAAACAAAGGGCTGTCCATCCCAAAGTGTCAATAGAGCTGGGATTGAGAAAGCCTGGCTGACCTTTCAAGGAAGGAGGCTGCTTTAGGATCCCCATTAAGCCAGGTGGAGGGAAAACAGGGAGGACAAGTCGGCACCGATCTGGTGTCTTTGAACACAAATCCACACTACTGTGGTAAGGAATGTTTACTGATTGGTGACTCCCTCTGTTTGCTGTTGGTCCGAAAAGGAAGTAAGAGCTTTATGACCCTAAGCAGGAACTGCTGGCTTTGTTTGCTCTCCCTCTCCAGCTTGTCTTTCTCTGTGTTGTTTCTAGCCTCACTTCAATCTTTGATTCTGAAGCCGTCTGGCCAGTCCTGACCTGGATCTTAGCTTTTAGTCCTACCTTCTCAGACAAGGTTTGCAAGAGCAAGTATGGGGTGGGGTGTGTGTGTGTGTGTGTGTGTGTGTGTCATATGTATGTGTGTGCATGCACACATCATTCGCACACATGCCTCTGTGCATGGGTGTGTGCCTGTATTGCTGGTTTTGTTAGCTGGGGTGACAATCTTTCTGCAGTGCTAAAGTTGAAGTGCCCAGGAGTGCTGGATGTTATCTCCCATCCGCTGTTACCTCACTGACTGAGAACTACCCTGGAGAGAAGCTTGGAGCTTAGGAGGACAGTGAGTCAGGCACAAGGGTGAGTGATGTGTGAAAGTCTCTGTAACCCAAACTCTGGTACATAGCTGTTCCAGTGGAGGTAACAAGACAAGTCTATTGAGCAAGAAGATTTTTTCTAGTAATAACAAGGCAGTCCTCTGCTATATATATGCCAGGGTCTTCCAACCAGCCCATGTATGCTCTTTGATTACTCTCTGGGAGCTCCAAGAGGTCCAGATTAGTTGAAACTGTTGGTCTTTCCATGGGGTTGCTATCTCCTTGAGGGCCTTCAATCCTTGCCCTAACTCTTCCATAGGGGTCTCTGAACTTCATCCAATATTTGGCTTTGGGTATCTGCATTTGTCTCAGTCAGCTACTGGTAGAGTCTGTCAGAGGACAGCTATGCTAGGCTCCTATCTGTAAGTACAACATAGCATCACTAATAGAGTCAGGGATTGGTGCTTGCCCATGGGATGTGTCTCAAGTTGGGCTAGTCACTGGTTGGCCATTCCTTCAGTCTCTGCTCCATCTTTGTCCCTGAATTTCTTTTAGACAGGACAAATTTTGAGTCAAAAGTTTTGTAGGTGTGTTGGTTTCCCTCCACTGGGGGTCCTATCTAGCTACTACACATGCTCCACTATGCTCATAGCAGCTTTATTCTTAATAGCCAGAAACTGGAAGTAACCTAGATATTCTTTAACCAAAGAACAGGAACAGAAAATTTGGTTCATTTAGACAATGGAATACTATTCAGCTATTAAAAACAAGGATATCATGAATCTGTAGCTGCCAGGGGTTGGGGGTGAGGGGTAGGAATAGGGGAGGCTCCTAGGAGTCAGTGGGAGTGACCTTAGCTAAAATGCCCAACAGTGGGGATATGGAACTGGAACTGCACGAAGACATCTAATTCCTACTTTGATTCCAAAGCTGTCCAGCCAAGTGAACGATTGGCATCTTTTTACAGGATGCCTTTTACAGCCATTCCATTTCCCTGGGAATCTTTGCATATTTGTCACTGTGTGATGATTGCCGATCGCAACCTGTAGCCTAATGAAATGTAGGCTTGCTTTTATTTAGGAGGAAATTCTTCATAAAGTCTTCTATAAGCGACAACTCAGGTCTGGGGTCTGGGACCGCGATGGTTTTGGTCTCCAGTACTTTTTGTCAAATGCAAGGGGGCTGAACAGCATGACAAGTGGCTAAGTGGGGACAGGACCATGCTGGAGCTGCTTCCTAAAACACAGGCAGGGAGCAAGCCAGTAGCTCCAGGATGGAAAGGCCTTTTAGGCAGCACCATGGGAGTCTATTTAAACAGGTGACCTTGCAGAGAGAGGCTCCAGCTCCCATTACCAACTGCTGGCTGGCAGGCTGGCTTGTTTTTATGAGCTCTCAACGCGCACACAGCGGGCCAGGCGTAAATATGGAGGGAACTTGCTGAGACCTTGTTCCTTTTCCATAAAATGGATAGAAAAGAAAACAATGAAGAGGCTTTGTGAGAATTATCACCCTCTCAGTAAATGACCAGAGAGCATCGTTCAATTAATGTTTTCCGTTTACTTTATCTGAGGGGGGAAAAGAAGCAGAATACCAGAGATTTTTTTCAACTGTTGGGATTCCCAGGGAATGGTGGAAGGAGAAAAACAGCTGCTTGTCTAGAAAGCAGTTTAAGGGTCAAATGCTGCTCTGCCCGGTGCCTCTGACATCACTTAACTCTCCCCAGGAGAGGGGCACTGGCGTCATTTTCTGGGCTGGCCAGCAGCAGGCCTGAAGGTGGGTCTGCAGCGCAGTCTTGTTTCTCCTGGAGACCTACAGGGTCAGCAACTGTGAGGGAACATTGCAACTAAGACTCTTAGTCTTTGTTTGTATTGGCTTGAGAGAGAGTTTTTTTTCACAATTTATGAAAACATAATGTAGCCAGAAAGTTACAATATGAATGTGAGTTTCAAACTTCGAGTAGTCATAGGTTAATCGTTAGTCATTTGTGGTTGACAAGGGAGGTTATAATTTGACACCTGGCAAAAATCAAGCCGATTTCAGAGAAGTCCAGAGCTGGGAAATGAGATGGAAAAACACCCTCCATTTCCCTAGGAGGTCCCATGAAGAGGCATTTAGCAAAACCTCTTCTCTCCCTAGAAATCGGTTCCTAGTGTTTCAGGGTTGCCCTGTCTCCTCCTCTCTAACGGCTGGACAAACTGCTGGACAGCCGCCTTCCCAGCCTAAGAGCCTTGTAAGAACCTGGCAAAGAATGCCGAAGTGATCTCCTGGGAGTTGAAGGAAAGAGATAAATAACTTCTCGACTTGATGTTTAGGCAAGGGGACCACCAAAACCTTTCCATGTCAGTCCTGAAAATACATTGAGAAGCCTCATAGAATCCTGGGAGAAAAGGCCTTCGGAATGACAGGGCCCCAATTCTCAAGTCCCCTGGTTAGACTCCAGATTCCCTTTGCTCTCTCTCTAACCATTTTCTTTTGTATTGTGAGCTCAAAATATTGAACTCTGGGTTTATATTTTCTGAACCCTGACCTCTCACAGGTGTTCTGGCTCATTTCCTGAGAGTTATGTTTAATTTGGGAACGTTTCCCTCTCTTCTCCCATTCCCCTGCTACAGCTTGAAACCTGGAACACCCGCACACAAGACCCTGGCTATCTTCCTGTGCTGCGCAGTGAACACCCTGGTGTGCTCTATCGGAACTTGGCAAGCATCTGGACAGGGACAGCTTTCCTATACACTGGGAAATCAAAATAGAAAGCACCAGCTCTTTGCCAATTCTGCAACCTGAGGACACATTTCAGGGTCATTTTTTTTTCTTATTTAACTTAATAATTTCCCCATATCAGTACTAAAAATAGAGTCAAGTAATTTACTTAGGTTTTCAATATATACAGAAACATTTTAGCACCAGATATCAGCAAATTCCCGAAACATGTTCCTAGATTATCTGTTCCGAAGAAGAGGTTACGCTCTGCCTCAATATGAAGAGTAGAAAGCATAACTTCCATGTAGGACACATCACTCGCTTCAGATTGGGCTGGTGCCCTGCCTGAAACTTCTGTACTAATTCTCTTTGTTTTTTAGAAAAAGCTAACATATTCAGATGTTCAGAGATTTTTACATCATGTAATTTGGTTTAAAGTATCTACTGCACTATCTAAAATTGTTATCAGGGGTTCAAGAAGCCTACTCCACCTGGCAGGATCTATTTTTAAAAAAGTAAACAAAAACTAACTTCAACATTTTCTTCTGGAATGTCCTGACTAGTTTCACCCACCCTGGTTAGCTTTCATGGTGTCGGAAGATTCTATTTGCACTATTAGGGGAGAAAATTATTCCACAATCTTACAAGCTGTGAACCCTGTGTGCTATAATAACTAATGGCCTGGCATAAATGGTATGGGAGTAACAAGCTACTTTCTGATTGGATTTAATAGACAGAACTCATCCTCAAAAGTTAACTAGGGCAAAAACATATGACTGGCTATGTCCAATAAGACCTACATGATAATTTAGTACTGTTGTTTTTCTAACAATGATGATGATGATTAATGATGATGATGACTACAGTATTACTTTGCTAAATGAACATAAGATTAAACCACTCCTTAAGTTCTTATCTTTACACCCATAGGGCGTCTTTTGTCCCTCACCAGAAAAGCTTGTTTTCACAATAGATGGAGATTAATACAGAGACCCACAAAAGGTCAGTGTGCAGAAAATAAGATTCCATGGAATGCTCAGCTCTAAATGGCATATCTTTATCACACCCCTCCCTCAAGGCTTAGGCATCATCATGGAAAAGGATATGGGAATATAGTAAGGCCCATGTAGCAGATGCCTTGGTGAAGTCCTATTGGCTGGACAGGGATGATGTATACAGGAATTCAGAGGAGCAGTGAGTGTGTACAAAGGAAATATACAAAATCAAGTCAGCCAAAATCCTAACGTGGATGGGCGAGGGGCTCATGAAGTTCTATCTCCACTCAAGACATTATTGGAAAATTATGGCTACTCCAAAAGGAACAGGTTCTTTTGTGTCTAATGTTCAATTATAAACTGCTATGGACATAGTTGAGGAAGCGTCCTTGTGGTATAGTGAGACACATCTTTTGGGCATATGTCCATGCTCTAATCCATAGATGCAAAGAAACTGGGTAATGAGGAGGGCCGAAGGGAAGATATGAGAATCTTATGCAGAAGGTGAAATAAAATAGTCATCAGAGGTAGATGGAGAGAGGTAACTGGGTAGTGAGGAGGTGAGGAGGAGAATGGAGGTGGGGAACAGATGCAAGGGGCAGGAGAAGGCTGGGAGTGAGAATAAAAATCGGTTAGGGGATGGCATCTCCCATATTAACTGGAGACCTGGGATGGGGGAGTCTCCCAGGAAACTATGGAGACAATACTAGCTGAGATTTCTACCAGCTTGGGATATGGAGACTGAAGTGGCCATCTCCCCTCCCATAGCCAGGATGGACTTCCAGTGGAGGAAGGATGACATCAACCAATGGACAAAACCTTCAAGCCAAAATCTGTCCTGTCTACAAGATATGCAGAGATAAAGATGGAGCAGAGATTGAGGAAACAGCCAACCAATGACTGCCTCACCTTGAGGCACATCCCATGGGAGAGAGTCAACCCCTCACACTATTAATGATTCTCGGCTATGCTTGCAGACAGGAGCCTAGCATAACTGTCTCTCGAGAAGCTTTGTGAAACAGCGGATGGAAACAGATGCAGAGACCCACAGCCAAACATCAGGCAGAGCTTGTGGAACTTGTTGAAGAGTGGGAGATAGGAAGTGAGCTGGGTGGGTCAAGGACACCAAAAGAAGACCTACAGAGTCAACTAACCTGGGCCTGTGGGGGCTCGCTGAGACCGAACCACCAACCAAAGAGCATGCAGGGGCTAACCTTATACCCTCTGCACATTTGTAGAAGATATACTGCTTGGTCTTCATGTGGATCCTTTGACAATTGGAGTGAGGGCTATCCCTGACTCAGTTGCCTGCCACTGGGTCCTTTTCCCCTAACTGGACTGAAATGGTTGGGCTTCAATGGGCATGTGCTTAGTCCTGCTGGTACTAGATATCTCAGGGCTGGGTGATACCCAATGTGGGCTTCCCCTTCCCCTCAGAACAGGGTATAGGGTAATGGGAGGAAGGATTTGTAAGGGTGGAACCTGAGGAGGTGGGCGGTGATGCTGAGATGTAAAATAAACAAACAGCCAAACAAACAAACCAAAATGATCAGAATATATTGAATGTATACAGTTTTTTCAATAAAAGAAAAAATACTTCTCCAATGAGTGTGAATTATCTTAAATGTTAATACTTGAAATTCAGAGGTGGAGTAAAACAAAATGACCCCATTCGACCATTGTTCCTGAGCAAACCCACTCTACCTGTAGACTGACATGCATTAAAATGGAAGAATGAGCAGATCTGCCTATGCCATTCCAGCTCTGGCTAACAGAGGCCTTGCTTCACTAAAATGGACGCTGTCACTTTCTATTCACCGGTGCTCACCCGGTGATATTAATGGTGTGAAGACCTTTGGAAAATGTATCTCACCATATTGGTGAGTTTCTGTCTTCCAGATTCAGCAGTTTCTTCTTCATGTCCACTAAGGACATGGTCACTTGGCTCTGTCCTTTGCCTTTGACCAGTCTTTGACAACTAAAACGAAAACTTTTATCACAAGGCAGAGATACTCATTCTTACACCTAAGTCCTGGGCCCTTTTCCTTGGGTGGCAAGGCTGACACAAAGTGCCAGCCTTGCATTGCAATAGGCATTATGCCTTAGGATGGTGTCAGGGGTGACCTGAGCTATCACTGCTACAGTGGACTTGGCAAGAAGTCCGTCTTTTGCTGATTTTTTGAGGCATCAAGTTTGGGGAATTTTTGCTGAGTTTGCAGAGCATGCTTCCTAGAAGCCTGAGTGTATAGACCGGAAGACTGAGTGATGGCGTCAGCATTCTGACCAGAGCTCTGCACCAGTTTCCTCGCTGCCCTCATCTCTGCCCTTGTCTGTAATGCTTGATCTGGGTGTCCATGAGCTCAACGGTTGCTCTACGCTGTAGCTACTCCTTCCAGATTCGTTGTTTGTAGTAATAATGTCTGCTAACCTGTCTTTCTTAGGATGAGTGTATGCGTTTGCTTGTGCTATCTAGGGGATTAGGGATTATTATGGGAGCTATTTTCATCGTGACAGCAAAGGACAGCATCCAGTGGTGAACACCTGTCAGAAGAAGCAGGAGGCTTTCTGAGCCCACTGGCTTCAGGAAGGCCGAGGTGAAAACAGCTTGGAAAACACAGTCACATTATATCGGAAGACGCGTCCAAGGCTTCGGGGAAATATTCTCAATTCTCAGGAGTCAAACCCATGAGCTGTATTCTTGACTCACGTAGCTGGACCCTAGAGTTCTGACGTGGGAATGCTGCTGATCTCCTGTGCTCAGAACATGACCTTCCCATGCGGCCTTCTCTGAGATGATGCATACCTACTGATGCGATCATGTCTGATAATCTGTTTTTCCTTGAAGATGCATCGGAATTCTAACCAATTTCAAATGTCAGGATTTCAAAAGACATAAATGCCGATGTTATTTAAAATTTCATGATTTCAAAAGACATAAAGGCAGAGATGATTTAAAATTTTAAGTTTTCTTCTTTTGGTATTTAGCAATGCTGAATTATATCTAACAAGAAGTTAGCTATAATAGGTTAAATTTGGTAATATATTTAATTTCAGATTTTTTTTTGCAATAGTGAGATATGTAACCTATTAGATATTAAAGTTTTACTGGAGAAAATATTCAATAGCCCCCAAATAGGAACTTTTTTTTTCCTGCAGAAACTTGGCCCAGGATGTACAAGTTATATCCAGCTCTATTTATCATTTCACAAACTTCTTAATTATGTCAGAACTAAATCTCAGCTGGGCCCTGACTACAAACCAAAAGCAATACAGGATATTTTATCTACCCCAACAAGAATATTCTGGGAATTCATCAATTTTCCAAGAGAGTTAAACACTTTATAGTTTTTTGGTCAAGGCTGTGTTAGCATACTATATTATTAGCATCAAATTTATGTTTGTTGAAAGTAATTTAGAAATTTTATTCTTGCTTTACACAAAGGAAAACAGTCTCCTAGGATATCCACAGTAGTCATCTTTTCCAACTGGACCAGAATTCCAATTTTCAACCTCATTAGCCTTGACTTCTACTAAACATACAACTGAAAGTCAGCTTTCCCCGGGGTCATGGTAAAGAGACCGGATGTTGCTAGCTACAGTTTTCTCATGTCAAGCTTCCCTCTCTCTATGCCTATACAGTCATATCTTTTCACAGAATAGGAAGAACCCAGGTATGTATCTAAAGCTTTTACTCCATGGCACATTTTCTTTTCTATTGAGATAAAGTCTTGGGTAGCCAGGTTGGCCTGAAATTTACTTTACCCTCAGGCTAGCCTTGAACTCTTTATCAGCCTACCTCTACTTCCTGGATGCTGGGCTTACTGATATACACCAACTTGCCTAGGTAATACATGACTTTTTTTCACAGCATTGAGAAAAGTAACTAATACTTCTATTTACTTTTTATAGTATCTACTGCAATATAAATGTTATGTAAATATAGTATTGAGGAAAGAAAGAAAAAAAATACATACATCACATGCAGTTCTCCCTCCTTACTCATGTGTCTACTATCTTTCTCCACCCTTCCTGACTGGACCTTCCTCCCTCTTCCATCCCTTTCCTATCAGATTCTGCTGCCATCTCCACAAGCTTTTTAAAACCCCCTTTTCTGTCTCATGGTAATACCTGTGAGGAATAGCCTAGCCCTTTTAGGATAGGCACCTGCTGATTGTGGAGGTCACTAAGAAACAGGTATACATGATAGGGCAATTTTTTTCGTAATAAGAAGCAATTTTTTTTTAGAGTTGACCTGGATACCTTTGAAGTTAGGCAAATAAAAAGAGGTAAGAAGTATCCAGAACATCTTGTCAGTAGAGAAGGACTCTTCTAAGGCTAAATAGTTGAAGCATAATGACCACTGTGATATTAACTGACTTAGTTAAAAAAAATTAGCTAAGACCAAATTAATGCAATTACTTTACAAATACTATGTAATGTATTTCATTTATAAAAAAAACCAGCACATTTTTCTAAGAAGTCATTTGAAAATTAATTCCATTGGTCTAGATAGAATGGTTGATTGATAGGTAGATGACAATAATAGATGTATTTAGGAACACTTCAGGGTTAGAAAGTGAGTCAATTACAATGGAAACAGAAAGAACTGGTTTGATTTTGTTTTTAAGCATGAATTTTCTCCTTATTAATAAGACTGAAAGACAATTTTAGTCCATAGTTCCAGGAGCTCTTGAGAAAAATCTGTGAGATTGGTTCCCTACAATGCATCAATCTTCTGACATCTGCTTTGTCTTCTTCCTTGTGCACTGGAGAAGTAATCACACTGTTTGGAGGTAGCAAATGCCAGCACATGTGGAGTCCTCCATATGGACAAGGCAACTATTTGCACCAAACCAGTCTATTGCTTAAGTTTATATGCTCAGCAGGACCACTAAAATGTGAGGAATAAGAGGGCCAAGACTTCCTTTTGTGGCTCCTTCTGAGCTTACTGGAGCTTGGATACAGCCCATGCTGTCCTAAAGAAGGAGGGAATGCTGTCAAAGGGAAAATCCCAGACATCATTTTAATGACGACTCTTCATGGTCTATCAACCCCAAATCCATTGCCTTGCTCCAGAGAGATATACAAACTGAGAATGTAGACATGCAGTATTTTGTAACGATGTGGAAAATAAGATTTCAAATATATATATATATATATTTTTTTTCAGGGTCATTCTTAGGTCATACCACTCCCAGTAAAACTGTGAGATATTTTCATGAATTCATAGATAATGATGAATTTGAAATAATGCTCTTGGTTGGGGACAAATGACATTTTGGGGATGGCCTGTATATTTGTAGATATGTTTGAGTTGTGTGTGATGCGTGTATGTGTGGGATAAATATGCATGCAGGTGCTTGTGAAGGGGTGTGTGTGTGTGTGTGTGTGTGTGTGTGTGTGTGTGTGTAGTGTGTGCATATGAAGGCACAAAGTTGATGTTGCCTGTTTTCCTCAATCTCTCTCCACTTAATCGCAGGGTCTCCCTGAAGCCGGTGCTCACCAATTCCTGCTAACCTAGCTAGCCATCCTGTCTTGTCTGGGAGCCTGCCTATGCTTCCCAAGTTCTAGGATGACAGGAGACCTTAGCTTTCTTAAGAAAACTAACATTTTTAGCTTTAATATGGGTTCTGGAGATCTGAACTCTAAACCTCATACTTGTAATAAGATCTCTGTCCACTGAGCCACCTCCCTAGTAGCACAAATGGTATTTTAAAGCATGTATTTACTTACTATACATTCAAAGTAGCCGTATGATGTGCCAAGGAATGCAAACTGCTCCATTTATTCCTTCCAACTCTCTGCACTTCCATCTTCTGCACCTTTTGAATTTGACTATTAACAAGTATTTATTGATGGCATAGTCAATACCGTTGCAAGGCTCCCCACAATCCAATATCTTCTTGCTTTGCCTTGGAAAATACAAAAAGTATTTTGGCCAAATAAAACCAGTCCCAGAGGAATTACATGTGTTAGCCTTCCTTGATTGGGCAAAATATTGGAAAGAAACCATTTAAAGAAGAAGAAAAGATTGATATTTGTTTATTGTTTCAGAGACTTTAGCCCATTGGCCCCATAGTAAAGCAGGGTTTCTCAACTCAGGGTGTCAGAGTGACAGTGCTGGGGAGAGTAGAGACCATAAGATACTTTTCAAAGGGACAGCCCCAATGAATGTTATCCAAAAAGATCCACCTCCCAATATTTCCATCCACTTCAGATAGTAGTACCAGCTTCTGTGGGACATCCAGATCCAAACCACAGCAGCCTACTATGGTCATAGCTTCCAAACCTAAGCCTTATGGATAGGCTACTGTCACACCATCATACCATTCTGCAGGCCATGAATCCACCTAGATACATGACAGAGTCTCAATAAAAATACACCTTATACAAATGTGGATCTACTCCTTGTGCTTCAGACACATAATTCCCATGGTTAGGAAGAAGCCACAATGGTGGTCTAACCCCAATTGTCTGTCTATAGTGAGACAACCATGGCCAGGCATCAAGTGTACACTCAGAATTTATAACTTTGGCCAGTCACTAACACATGAAAGTCACCTCCCCAGACGCTTGTTTACGTCTTAGGCTGTGGTGGCACTACTGGATAGCCCTTACAACTCTCCCACAGATTTTATTTTAAAAGGATTCCTTAGAATAAAAAGAAAACAATGTATTGGGAAGGGGATGCATTCCTCCTTTCCGCCCCACTGTTCTGTGGGCTTCAGTGGCTCCTCAATGGCCACTCTCCAACCTCTAAAATGCTCGTTTCAAAGATCATTTCTATTTCTGCTTCCTCTCTGGAGAATGGGGCTGTGGATGTTTCCAGCCCTGGCTCCTCATTCTCTGTTGGACTCCCCACAAAGCAGTAGCTCAGCACTTCCCATCCTCAGATTTCAGTTTTAATAAAGTTAGTGACGGGCTTCTGTCCCTAACTCATGCTTATTTACCAGTCATTTGCCTTCTTTCTGGAGCAGCTGATGCTGCCCTGCTATCCTCTGGTGCTTGGCTTTGCCCCATGACCCCACTTGGTCGGACAAAGTACATCATTTCTGGCTCTAGAAACATATCTTTCCATATCAACTCATAAGCCAAAGAACCACTTCTACAATGCAAGCTTTCCCCTTCCACATCTGCTCACTTCATGACAGCATTCACATAAATGGAAATGGATGAGACCACGGATGAATGAGATGATTAACACTCTTTAGAAAGGGGATTCTTTACAGGGCTCTTTACAGAAGTGTCTATAGGGTATTCAGCAGTGATTTCCAAAAGCTGACCCAATGACCAGTTTGGGCTCAGTGCGTAATCAGCCAGAAGGTTGGTGAACTTAACAATTGGTGGGCTCCATCCCTAGAGTGACAAGTATGTCTGGGGTTTAGGAGGAGCCACTGATAACTGTGTAAATCAATCTCGGCTGCTTGAGTAAAAGCTCCATAAGTACATAAGTACAACAGCACATGGTTGCTAAATTTTTAACCCATTTGAGGCTTTTGAATTCATTCAATGATTAATATGTTTTGAAAGAAGTCTGAGAAGTGCAAGTTGGGCTGAGAGGAGGGAGGATGACCAAGTGTTAGCCTGCCTGTTCTCCAGCAGGCTATAACTATGTGTCTATGAGGAGACATGAAGTTGCCTCTTCCCTTCTCTCCTTCCCCAGTCCCTACCAGAACACATCTAGACAACACATTCTTATACAACAGGAACCTTGAAGCGATCAGTCTCTACTAAAGTATGGGCAGTTTACTTCACATTTGATTTAGTCTCAATTCAAAAACAAACTGTGGTGGAAATGATGAAGAGTGGCTTAGAAGGGGGAAGCAGTATGAGCAGAAAGAGCATCTCAAGCAATCCTTTCTTCCTCAAGTCCAATCATTTATATTCCTCTGGAGGAATAAGAATGTATCAAAGAGATGTAAACTACAATGTCCTTACACAGTTATGTCTGCAAACTCTTTTTTTCTTTTTTTATTAGATATATTCTTTATTTACATTCCCAATGATTTCCCCTTTCCTGGTTCCCCCCTCCCCGAAAGTCCCATAAGCCCTCTCCCCTCCCTCTGTTCCCCCGTCAACCCCCTCCCGCTTCTCTGTCCTGGTATTCCCCTACATTGCTGCATTGAGCCTTTCCAGGACCAGGGGCCTCTCCTTCCTTCTTTTTGGGTATCATTTGATATGTGAATTGTGTCTTGGGTATTCCGAGCTTCTGGGCTAACATCCACTTATCAGTGAGTGCATACCATGTTTGTGACTGGGTTACCTCACTTAGGATGATATTTTCCAGTTCTACCCATTTGCCTATGAATTTCATGAATTCATTGTTTTTAATAGCTGAGTAGTATTCCATAGTGTAAATATACCACATTTTCTGTATCCATTCCTCCATTGAGGGACGTCCTGGGCATATACCCAGAGGATTCCCCAGCATGTAATAAGGACACATGCTCCACTATGTTCATAGCAGCCCTATTTATAATAGCCAGAAGCTGAAAAGAACCGCAAACTCTTACAGCTTTTGAATGATGCTCTTTTTTTTAACATAAAAATTGTTCTGGTTAGGTTTTGTAAACTTGACAAAAATTAGAGTCCCCTAGAAAGAAGGAGTTTTGATTGCAGAAGGCTTTTTGTCAGATGGACCTGTCTATCAGAAAGTCTGTGGGGCATTTTCTTAATTGCTAATTGATGTAGGCAGACCTGGCCTTTGCAAGCAGTGCTATCCCTAGACTGGTGGACCTGAGAATGTATAAGAAAAGTAGGTGAGCAAGCCAGAAGAAGTAAGCCAGCAAGCAGCCTTCCTCATTGTCTCTATTTCGATTCCTCTGTGACTGACTTTAACCTATAAGCCAAATAAACCCTTTGCTCCCAAGGTCATTTTGTTGTTGTTGTTGTTGTTCTTCATGGTGTTTATCACAGCAATAGGAAACAAACTTGGACATAAACCTACAAATACATATGCAGTTTACTCCCCACCCCGATGCAAACTGGAATCCTGCTTGTGGGCCATTGTCAACCCATTCTAAGAGAGGATGCTCTTATGAGGGAATCATTGGACAGTTGTCCTTACCACACTAAAAAGGCTTCTACTTCCCATTTCACCTAATTCCAAAGCATGCTGTATAATAGCCTACGTTATGGAATCCAGGAGCCATAAGCCCCATGTGGCTATTTCAATGTAGTTGGTTAATATGTATTATTAAGATGTGAATCTACGTGTGAAATGGGTTCCAGACTTAATGACCTAGGGTAGAAAAGGTTTGGAAAACATTTCATTAGTAATTTTTCTATTGATATGTTTTTAAGGCAATGTTTTAAACATAGGTTTGGTAAGCTATGTTATTAATATTAATTTTACCTTTTTTGTTTGTTCATTTTCTTCAAATGAGGATCATAGAAAGTGTACAAGTCATGCATGAGCCCTGCAGTTGATTTCCATAGTCTGGCACTGTTTGGGATAAAGTTTCACATTCCGCCTCACATTGCAGAGCTTGTTTCTTGTGTTCCTCCAGCACCTCTGTCCTCTCTCCCAACTTGGTCCACCTACTTCTCATCTGAACACACCCAAAGGAAACCTCCTCATTCCCATGTTAATGTCTGCCACTCTACCACAGGCTTGAAATGTTCCTGACCACCATGCCGCTCCCTCCTCTATTTCGATAGACTTCTACTCCCTGCCTCTTCCATGAAATCTTACAGTTTTCAACAAGGTTACTAACTTTCTACATATTCCAGAATGGTCACATAGCTGGCAGTGTTATTTCTGATTATTAATGAATACTATTTTATTCTTTCATCCAACAGCACTCACTGGACACCTCCTGGAGGTCAGGTACTGTGATCATCTTTGGGGATATGTAATAATGTCAGCACCCAGCCAGGATGATGTGTGGAATGTGTGGAATGACGTCAGTAGGAACATATACACTAGACCAATGCTCTCCTGCCTCAGACCCAGGAGGCTTCTCTGCTTACAAACACCTTCTGTGGAAGGGTTTAAATGAAGTGCTCATATAACACACTTTTTTCCGGCTTGGAACTTGAAACCACTTGACTCCATATTAAACGTTTCCCCTCTCCTATACTTTGTATATTGCCATATGTTTCCCTGGCTACCTTAAAAACTCCATTTGCCTTCATATTTTCTCTTTCTTTGCTAACCTAGAATTAAACACAATGCTTTGCGTGTGTATGTGTGCATGTATGTGTATGTGCTACTTGGTGTGTTCAGGCCCATGTATGTGCCTTTTGTGTATGGCTCAATTATTTCCAGAATGTTGTGGTTACTATTCTTGTTTCCACTTAGAGAAGAGGAAACTGAGGCTCAGCGAAGCTCCTTAACTTAATGAAATCCAACAGGTAATGAGTAAAGGAGTCAGAATCCCAACCCAGACAGCATTGTTCTAGAATACATGAAAGAGTACATGAGTAGGAAGCAGCAGGGAACCCAAGTGAGGCTCTCTCTATGTGAGAGCAGCTGTCCCAAATGAAGCCTACTCAGAAAAAGGACATCTGAATGGAGACAGGGAGAAGAATTATTATGGGTTATCTATTTTTAAACCCAGGATAATAGAAAACTGTGGACATTGAATTTTTCTAGTCTTACAAGTGAATAGATTTTTCTACTATTTGTAGTCAGGGTAATCTTGGTGAAAGAATTTAAACACAATTATGCAGAGGTCATTGGAGTAGAAACAAAATTAGAAGTCACAGTAAAGGCCAATCTCAAGAGAGAATCTCAAAAGAGACCTTGACTCGATGTACCTGTAATGTGTTCGCTATGTCAGTAAATATTCTCTGCTAAATTTCGGAGGGAACACGTAGAACAAGCCAGTGGTCATTCAGATAGCCTCTGACCGCAAGGGTCTATACCTAGAGCTACACTTACCTTGAGCAGAAAAAGTTGTTTTCTATATAAAGGAAGTAATACAATGTCAGACTATCTCTCCATGAAAGGGTTATTAAATATCATCTTTTTAGATGCAACATAAGTTTTGGTTCAATATGCTGGGTTGGAAATGCATGCTTATTTTTGCATTTTTCGAAACTTACTGAAATTAACATGTGCAGATCTTGTACATGCTGTCTCTGTGTTCACATGTGTATCAGTCTTGTGTCTGGATGACATTGTTTCTTTAGAGTCATCCATCACTCTGTTTTTTTTTTCTACTCTTTTTCCATATACATGCCTGAGACTTGATGGGGAGAGTTTGATGAAGACAATCCCATTTATGGCTGAGAGCTCTAAAGTCTCTCTCTGCACACTGTCTAGTTGTGGGTCTCTGTGTTAATCACCATCTTCTCTAAGAATATGCTTCTCTGTGAGGGTTGAGCAATACTCTGGTCTATGGATATAGCAATATGTCATTAAGAGTCATCTTATTGATATGTTCCTTTATGAGAACAATGGTAGTAGATTTTCCCTAAGGGATCATGACCCTTGATCATTTTAGCAGTGTCAGGAATTGGCTCTGTATCAAGGCATACCTTAAGTTCAAACAAGTAGCGATTGGTCACACCCATAACATTTGTGTCATGATTGCACCATGACACATATTTTGCGTATCTTGCATGTAGATTGCTGATGCAAGTCACAGGGTTTGTAGCTGGGTGATATTGGTGATTATTTCTTTCCTTCCAGCACCATGAGTGTCAGTCAGTAGGAGTAGAACTGTTAGTTGCACACTAGCTTGATTTCTCCAGATTTAATGACATAAGTAAGCTGTAGCTTCAATAGGGCCTTACCATCAGGTTCACACAGATTCAAAACATACAAAGTCCCAGCAAGGAGAATGGGAGGTAGACCAAAAGTCTACCTCTAACCAAGAAAGTATTTACAATTGACACCTTCCAAGAAAGAAAAACAAATCATTATTTTTTCCCAATAGAGTGTCACTGGATATATCAGCCACACTTTAGGGCAGACTCCATGCCCAGGAGCAATTGGCCAACACAAAACAGACTTCATGTTTTTGTATGTAAGCTTTGTTTTGTTTTGGTATTTTTTCCTTTTTGTTTGTTTGTTTTGATTTTCTCTTCCTTCCTTCCTTCTTTCCTTCCTTCCTTTTTTTTTTAAGAGACAAAGAAAAAGAATATAAAGTTGGATGGGGATCGGTAGAAAGGATCTTGGAGGAATTGGAGTGGCAATAATGTTATCAAAATATATCATATAGAGAAAATTATAAATTAAAGAAAGCTTACCTAAGTGACAGTGTACAAATTCTGGTTCTAATTGTTTAGATCTATTTCTCAGTTTTTGTTCCTATTCTACTGTGGAAGGATTGATCCCCGCAAAGCTTCTGTGCCTCCCAGGATACCATGAGACAACAAGAAGGTGCACTGGTGGTGGGAAGCTGAAGGTGATAAGAAAGAACCCAGAGCCCCATAACTCCGCCCTGCTCCTGTTGGCCTCAGGTAGAGGATGTGTTGGTGGTTGCTTCTCTTCTGAGGCTCTGTGTGCACTGGGAAGTCCAGGCACAGTTGTAATTTCCACCATAATTACCAAGATGACTGTAACACCTATTCCCTTTGTCTAGCCAATCTGGGGTTGTGGCTCTACTGCTAATCTCTGGGTTGCCTCACAGACTTCTGTTGGATCCTACACAGGTCTAGCATCTGAGTAACTAATTCCTTGAATTAACTTCCCTTTGTTTTGAATACTCAGAGTGGGTGTATTCTCCTGCTTTGGCTCTGACTAATAAATACAGTTAGTAGGGGAATTATAAATAAGTGTAAACCCATATGAACAAAGAACATAGAACAAGAAATAGCTATAGCTGTGTGATGTCAACACACCTTTGTACAACAGAAATGAAAAGAGGAACTGGATGGAGGTCAGTATTAGTAGAGCAGAAAAGGCTACACCCAAAGTACTCAAGGAGGGAGACATCAGCAAAGGGCGTTGGAAGCCCTTTGGAAAAATATTGGAAAATAAGATTCCATGGATGATATTTAAATGTGACTGGGGAAAAATGAGCTTTTGGGAAGTCTATAAATGTCTCCTTGCTTACTCCACTGAACACCTTGTGGCTTACTCCCTGAAGATTGAACTGGGACAGCTCCAGATTGGGAGCAGGGGAGTGGTCCGATGCTAGAAACATGACAGTGCTGTGAGCTTCTTCCTTCTCTGGCATACACAACCTTGAGTAAAAGACAAAAGAAGGGGCTCTGCCTAAGAAAAAAGCCAGATGATTACAAATAAGCCCACTTTTAACAAACATAATAATGACATTTGTGGAAAACAATAGCGTGAAGAAACTGATAGAAGCATCGTGGGAGAAGTAATAACTGACAACAGCCACGCAGAGGATGAAAAGGGAAGCAGTTGCAGGACAGCCGCTCACTGAGCGCCTCTTGGCTCAGCAATAAGCAGCTGCATTGCCAAGCAATGAAGCAGACAATAAGTGCTATTAATCCGGTGGATTTTTATCAAGGAGGGTGAAGGGTGTACGTATCATGAATGATATTTAAAAGTGATAAGTTAGGGCAGCGCGCTGAATTCTTTCCTAAATCTCTTCTATTCTATGATCCCTGTTTCTGTAAGTGACTAGCAAACCTTCATGTGCACTGGCATGCATAATCCCAATTACCACCTTCATTGCATACGACTTCTCTCTCTCCCTCTCTCCCTCCGTACCTCCTTCTGTCCCTCACTCCTTCTTCCCTCTCTCTCTGTCTTTCTGAATCTCTTCTTATAACAAAGTATATTAAATTTGGAGCCTCCCCTACTTTAGTATAACTACACCATGCCTAACTATATCCACAGAGACTCTTTCCTAAGGTTACCTTTGGAGATTCCACATAGGACATGAACGGGGGTGGAGGGTTGGAGAGCATGACTGAAGCCAATGTCAGGATGAGCGTAACCTTTAGAAATGTGGGAGCAGATTTTTAAAAGAAGCAGCTAAAAGCCCAAAGTGTTTTTACCACTGAAACAGGAATGAGTGTATGTGAGTGATCTTTCTTTGTATACGGCTGGGAATGGACATGAATGCCTACAGCATATTGGTTCTACCAATCAAAGGGGATGGTTGTGCTTCTACTTCTGAATGTCCGGGTAAAGTCAAATGAGTAGTTCTGAACCATAATTCTTGGCAGAAACCACAAGGGACCGTAGGGCTCCCCGCTTTCGGCCATGTAGAATGGAAAGCACAGGGAAGCGGAAGTTCCGACAGCCTGAATGAGGTTACTATGTTCTAAATGGGTTCCATCTCCCAAATCCATGTGTTTAAATCCTGACTTCTCCAAGGATCCTGGAAGGTGAGTAGTTGGAGGCCCTCGTGAATGGGGTTAGTGTCCCTATAACAGTGACTCCAGGTGGTATCTTGCTTCTTCTGCTACGTGAGTACCCAATGAGAGGGTGCTGTCTGTGAATGAGGAAAGAGGCCTCCTCCAGAGGATAGGAACGGAACCTGTAGGGAAAAGAAACTTGTAGAACCCAGATCCTATAACTGAAATTTTTCTTTTGATTACAAGGATTCAGTTTACGGTATTTAATTACAGCAGCTGAAATTGACTACGACATCTATTCATATTGGACATGAGGCGGGGATTAGAAAAAGATGCTGGGCTGTAATCTCCTGAGATTCAGGTTTGTTACAACCTGACCCATCTTGGCTGACACAAGAGCTAGTGTATTATTGAAAATTTATACAGTGAACACTTACTGTTTTGATGAATCAAAAAGTGAATGAGACTAACTTAAGAAATGAGACAGGAGGCCACTGAACAGTGGCTGTCCTGGCCGGCTGCACTGTAATGGTGAGTTCTCTAAGGGCAGTGAACTCTGACTTGTTACAGGCACTGGGCAGAAGTGCACATGCCTACGTTGTTCCCAGGCATTTCTCCACTTCCCTTTGTTGTCCTGGCTTGAAGATTGGTACACTGAGTTAATCTTGAACTGTGAACATGGATTATTTCCTGTACTATCTCATGTGCTGGAGGAAAGTCAAATAAAAGGGCTTACTTTGCCAAGTCTAGTCTTTTCTTTTTGAGCACCATTGTGTCTTGCCCTTTCCTTTGCTGAATGAAGAACAGAGGATGATAAATACATATTTCTAATTATTCAACAATATATTTTTCTCTCCGTAAATGATTATGTGTCACTTGGTATGAATGTATTCCTATTTCAAAATGTTTTATGCTATATTATGTATTGCCTTGGAGTACTCATTATAAAGAATGAGAACTTTATATTGTCCTAATTGCTTCTAGTAGATTGACTTTATCCTGTTGAAACATTCAGAATGTCTCACGCATCTGGTTGTGAATATATCTTAGCTAGTGTTTTTTAATTCCCAATATAAATAGTCATTCTATGTATAATTAATTCATTTATTTTAGTACTGGGATGATGATTTTCACCTTTCTTTTTTTGTTGATATCAATTTTTGTATATAATTATTATCAGAAAATGTGGCCATACTATGGTTTAAAAAATCATTTTAAAATGAATATTTTGGAAGTTTTTTAATTGGTGAAAGACCCTTACAAATGCCAACAGAGACTGAATGGGAAGTATACATTTTGAAGCTGCCACTCTTATTAACTAAGAACATGTTATATCTAAATTTACCCTGAGGGAATTACGCATAATTTAAAATAAAGATATAATGTAATCCTCCAAACCCTTCACTTCCTATAACCTCATAGGTTAGATTGAAAGCAGAAGTTTGCCTAGGTTCAGTCACTGATTTTTGTAGCAAGAGTACCTCATAGTTAGACCTCTGAACCTCTATTAGAAAAAAGAAATACAGTAATCGTAAGAAGGCATTCTAACTGAAAATGTTGTCAGTAAATGTTTCCAAAAGATAACTTTAAGAAGCTTCATGCACAGGCCACATGCATTCACTAGGTATCTAGGTAGTGTTCCAGTTTTCCTTTCTAATTCATAATTCCCAAAATACTTTTATGGAAAAACAAAGTCACGTCTCACACTTGAAGGAAGGACCTCATCTCTTACAAACCATAACAGTGAAGAGCCCAGCCATTTTACCTGTTCCTGCCCATTTGTTATGTTGTTAGTAGCTGAGTGGTAAGTCCTATAAATCTCACATAGCACACATTACTGGCAAAAGAAGTTCTACATATATTAATCTTAGGCTGTAAATAGGACATTCATGTGGTATAACTTCTGTCACACAGGTCAACTGCCATTTATCATTCAACTCTCTTTCAGGATATCTGCAAGGGTGGTATTATCCCTCTGTCTTCAACATAGGCAAGGGCATGTGACCAATCCCAGTCAACACATGTTATTTTCATAAGAATATTGATATATAGCAAAGAATATGTAAAGCACAAGTTTCTTGATACGTGTATTTCAAGTAATGTATAATTCAAATCCAGTCAAAGGAAATGAGGTGGTTTTTGAAGTTTATGTTGATGAGACTCTTCATAGATTTGGAGACTCTTAAAAGCATGTTTATCCTGGAACCTATAGTTCCATACTGAGTGTTCGCTGTCAAGCGGATGATCAGGGACTGTGGGAAGGATGGAATAATCGTAATTTTGATGAAATGTTTTATTTAGATTATTCTCATTTCTCTAAGCTTGTTTAAGCATAAGGAAACCATGCTTTATAAAAAAGGAACTATATTACTCAGCAAGACTAGCAGTAATATCTTGGCTTTTCATAGATGGTTAGAAGAATCTAAGGAGAAAATATCACTAAGTTTTGCCTTCTCTTTCGAAAACCCCTGAGATGGCCGATGTCCCTCATTTGGGTGTAATCTGTGATTTTCCTCTTTTGTTTTGATTTAGTGACTTGAAGTTATTGAATGCTTGCATTCTGCCCAAGTTCAAATCACCAATGTAGTAATATCTGAAGCTGACTCTGGGAGGTGATAGGTTCACATGGCGTCACAAGGGTTGGATCCACCTTGATGGAATCAATGACTTCACAAAGAAAATAAAAGACTATGGAGCTTCTCTGCATGAGAGGGCTATGTTCATGAGCCAGGAAGAGGGCTTGCAAGAAGAACCGAGTGGGTCCCAACCTTGATCTTGAACTTCCTAGCTTCCCAAAGTGTGAGAACTAAATGGCTTTTGGTTAAGTTGTGGTGTTTTATTATGACAGCTGAGAGGTTCAGTCACAAGTCAAATCTTATATTGTCTCAACTATAAATGTGATCTTATTTTCATGTAAAAGTCACTTTCTTCTGCTTTCATCATTAACCACTCTGAAATTCTGCGGGGTCTGCCAAGACGTCTCAGTGGATGAGGACACTTGCTACCAAGGTTGATGGCCTGACTCTGATTTATGGAACTCACAGAGTGGAAAGAGAACTCAATCCCATAAGTTGTTCACTGAGTCCAATAACTGTGTCTAAGAAGTGTGCCATGGAATGCATATGACAAGCACACGCACATTTACTCACACATACACATTCATTAAATTAAGAAAATTTAAATTAAGAGGCCTCTTTAGGTAAATTAAATAAAATGTCCATCAAATGGCCAGTCTGACTCATCAAGTAATTCCTAACCTAGGAAGCAATGATTTGTTCAACCACAGAAGTAGTGTTGCAACATTTGACAGAAGGCTACAACATAAGCTGGCGTTGTTCTTAGTGTTAGCAATCAGACACATCCATGGTCAGCTAAAGTGACTCCACAAAAATCAGACATCTTTACAGCCAGCTTTCTAGGGATCCAGCGACTAGACATGTCAGCTCTAGCTGCCTAAGAGGTGACATGTCACCCCTGTCTCATGTCCTGCACATACGCCAATGTCCCAATAAAAATTAGTCTCCCTGCCCCCACTCTCTCTGCTTTCCTCTCTCTCACAGAGGCTGCCTCTGTATACCCCACCCCAGCAAACCTCCCATGTGAGCATGGTGTGGTTTTTGTCAGGACCATAGCCCAGCCCTATCCCTTAGGTCTTATATAATGCAAATATATGGAAACATTTACTATACATTAAAATCTTCTAATTTCAAGAAAATAAAGTTCAATAATTTAGCCAGAGTTTACGTACGTATGTATCTTTTTTTTTTTTTTTTTGGTTTTTCGAGACAGGGTTTCTCTGTGTAGCCCTGGCTGGCCTGGAACTCGCTCTGTAGACCAGGCTGGCCTCGAACTCAGAAATCCGCCTGCCTCTAGCCAGAGTTTAAATTTCTAAAAATAAGCTCTAGTTCCCTCCCCCGAAAAAAACTTATCTGAGAGAGAGAGAGAGAGAGAGAGAGAGAGAGAGAGAGAGAGAGAGAGAGAGAGAGAACAATAATAATTAAAGAAAAACTAGTCCATGAGTTTGAAAGTAAGCAGGTGAAGGAGTACATGGGGGATGGGGGAGTTTGGATGGAGAAAATAAAGGGCAAATGACTTATTAAAGGTCTCTCCCCCCCAAAAAAATAAACACTCACTCCCCCCATGCTCTACAGTGAACAGATTAAACTTTACAGTTTTGTTATTTTTTTGTTTTGCTTTTTCTTTTGTTTTTATTCCTGGTAGACAGGCTTAATACCTTGCTCTAGGTTTTCTCCTTCCTAAAGCATCTTCATGGAAATACAGAATTTTCTATTGGCAAAGAGTTATAGGAATAAATTCTTTAGCTGTCATTTACAAAGCTCACCTGAAATAAAAATGCTGACTATTAGACATCAATCTATTTTGTGCAATGCCAAATGAAAAGGTGCTGTCATAGCTCCTTAGATAACATTTAGTTATTACACCAATTTGATGAATTTACCTCATGTATCAGTACATCACAAATCATATCTTCCAATTGGCATGTGACAGCAGAAAGCTCTGCATACCTCCCGACGACCTTTCTCCAAAGATGTTTCTCACTGTTCACATTTTATCCTTCAAGTGGTACTTTCTTTGAAAAGCAAATTTAGATGCCATTATAGGGAGAAGCTACCGGTCTGGGACAAGTTCTAGCATTTAGTGTTCTGACAGATCTTAACTTGGATATCAGCCAAGGTCAATAAAACTTGTTCATGCAAAACCTTCTTACCTGGTTTTCACCACATCGAGAGGATGCATCAGGCAAATTTCTACAAGACCTGAAAGATGATAAAGAAAATGCCAGTGAACACACAGACACCTATTGACTCCTAAAAATTAAGATTAAAACAAAGATGTAGATGGAGGTGGAATGGATCTCGGGGAGAAGGGGGATGATGGACACCTGGGAGGAAAGGAAGGAAGGGAAATTGTGGTTGGATATACTGTACGATAGAAGAGTCTATTTTCAGTCATAAAAAAAAGAATTTAGAACCTTGAACAGAACAGTTACTAGAAGTAGCTCTTTACCCAATAATTTATTTCAATGGAGTAAAAGTGTGAGCAAGTATTTTCTTATAACTCTGGCAGGGAGGTAGGACTACATGGAAAGGAGGAAAAAACACATAATCACATTAAATTATAACTAATTAGACAGAAATTCTGTATCCCAACCTAGGTGCAGATAAGTATAAGAAGAAGAGAGAAAAGGGAGGAGTATGAGTTCTCCCAATGACATGGCAAAACATAAGCCTCAGTTCTAACATCCACAAAATAAAGACAACTATGACTCTTATTTGATAAATCAGTTCTTAGATATCATTAGCTTAATAAAGGACATATATCAAATTGACATTGTGTTTGACAATTTTATAGACAAGATGATTGAAGCTGGAGCTTAAATAACTCTCCTAAGATGCCACAAATGGTAAAGCTTTTGTTCAGTGTGTGTGTGTGTGTGTGTTCCTACATGAGTGAATATCATAGAGTGTATGTGGAGGTCAGAGAACAACCAACATGACCAGTTTTCTCTTTCCACTATGTGGGTTGGAATCCAACCTAGTTCTTCAGGCTTTGACCCTCACACTCTGAGCTCTATTCCTGGTTCAGTTTCTGATAAAAACCTAATGCTTCTCTGGTTAAATGACTCTTCCCTATAGGTATCAGGAAAGGAATTCTGCCTGATTCTTATTTCCAGATGAATGTAAATTCTCAAGCAAATCTAAGTGCATGGAGGATCTTACAAGTTGTCCAGCTGCACCAATACTTTCTTGAGAAATTGACCTTTATTAATAAAGATAAATCCTTACATTTATATACATGTAGACTATATATAAATACATTCCTGTGTATAAATATGGGATGGAATGGGAATCTAAATCACAGCCAAACTCAAAATGAGTTAGCTTGCAAATGTGGTAAATGTACCTCGCATAAGAAGCTACCTATAAATACTATAATTTTATGTGGTCTCTGGGAAAATGAGCTAGATACAACCTGTACTTATACAGGGATTGGTGATGCTTACCAACACTTAGTTGTACAAGCTCGTGATAACATATGCTAAATGGTCATCACTACATAGGAGTGCTAGGTAAAGCAACTGCTGTGATTATTGTTACTGTAAGGCTTATAAATACTACAGCTATTTTTATAGGTACTAAGCTGTAAAACTACTTAAAACACTACTGTTGGTAATAAATTACTATGCTGATAATTCATAAACTGGCAGTTTCTCTACAAGACAAAACTTCTCTCCTACAGTTTCATCTGCAAGAAGCTATGTGTTCTCCTAGTGGCTAATGGTTATGATCATTGGTTTTTAACAATCATTGTTTCCCAAAGAAGAGAAGACACAAGGAAGCAGGGCTTGCTGGGTTACAAGGAACAGAAACCAAGCCTCTGGAGCAAGCCTTTATCTTTATTAGTAAAGCTGAATTACTCAGGAAAGTACTGGTGTATCTTGTAATGTTCCCATACAATTATCCTTGCATAGAAATGTACATTCATCTGGAAGAATAAAGTAACCAGAATTCTTTCCCTGGTTCCTCTAAGGAACAGTCATTTTTCCATGAGGCTATTAGTTCCCTATCAGTAAATGGAAAGAATAAATGGTCTGGAATAAATTCAAGATATAAAACACCCTTATTCTTAAATTCAATGCACACATGTATATGTACACACATTTAACATACAGTTCAAAATTGAGGTTTACTAATTAGGATAAAGCCAGAGTCCAATGAACAAAATTATCCTGGAAACTCAACCTTTAAGACAGCATTGTTGCCAAGCACTACCACAGTCATAAATTAAATCGGGTTCTACAAACAAGACACTCAGGACTCCTTCCCAAAGCATGTACACAATGCCTCTCTTACTCTCTTGACATTAGAGGAAAAAAATAATACCAAACATCACCATATGGTACATCACCCAAAATGTTTACTAAAACAACCAATAGCACCAACCACTAATTAAAATTAATAGCACAAAATGGGAAATAAGTTTACATGAATATAAAGCCATTTTCTTATTTGCAAAATTGTTCTACTTTCCCATAGACTATATGTTATAATTTTGTAGTTAAGCTATTTTCTAATCTCTAGTTTTCATCAAAGTTCCAAGTATTCACCCAGAAATTTCATACTGGTTGCCTTCTGTGTGTTCAGTATTGAGGACTATGCCTAGCAAAGAGAACAGACACTAATGATACACAGGAGGAGGCATGGGACTGAGTTGACAGCTTATTTTAGCAAAGTCTGGGGTTATTTCAATGTCCAATTAAAGATTAAAAGAAACAGCCAGTCTTGGTGCTCAATCCCTTTAATCCAAGCACTTAGGAAACAGAGATAGGTACATCTTATTGGGTTTGAGGCCAACATAGTCTACATAGAGACTTTTAGGCTAGCTAGGACTACTTAGTGAAACTTTTTCAAAAGAAAAGAAAAAGAAAGAGAGGAAGAAAGAAAGAAGGAAGGAAAGAAGAAAGAAAAGAAAACAAAGAATGAAGAAAGAATGCAAAAGAACCTAGAAAAACAAAAATACTTATTTCCAAATACTGTTGTAAGAATCCTAAAATGATTTATCACAACAGGCAAAAAGGTTTGCTATTAAATGTATCAGTATGCAGCAAGAATGTTTTGTGAACCAAGACACAAAAACTGAGAAGCAGTGTAAACCGACATTGTAAATTTTGCCTTTTTAACTGTTGTTTTCCACTTTTGGCATACTCACAACACCTTAAGTTATGTGACTACTTCTCTCTGATTTAGATGAAATTCCAGGGTGTCCTGGAGGACATGGACTAAACCTTGTCCTAGTTTGCTCTGACAGAACACTAACCGAAGGCAATGTTGGTGAAGAAGATGCTTGTTTAGCTTATGGGTTACAGTCTATCACTGAAGGATTCTAGGGCAAGAACTCATGCAGATGCAGAAACAGGAGCAGAGGCCTTGGAAGAATGCCGCTTACTTGCTTGCTCCAGTTGGTTTCTCAGCAACTGTTTACATAGTCCAAGTCTACCTGTCTTGAGAGGGCACTACCCATTACTGGGCTCCTTTCCATCAATTGAAAATGAAGAAAATGCCCAACACAGATGCCCACAAATCAATCTGATGGAGGCAATTCTTCAGTTGATGTTCTACCTTTCCAGGTGTGTCAAGTTGACAAGCAAGATTAACCATGACATCTCTGAACCTTTAATTTGTATTTCTAAAATCAATGTTGCATTGTTTGAACTGGCTCAGTTATTGGTCTTCACCTGAGCCAATATTTGCTGAGGAAGGGTGAATATCCTCCTATAAATGTTTCTCCAAGTTTTCATCTTTTCTGAGAATCTCCTGGCCCAATCAATCACACACCCTCAGTGAACACCAGTCCAATTCCCAGTCCTCTAGCTTGAAGGCAAGCCTCCTGCTGCTCTTCTCACTGTCCTTCCTTCCTGCTGTAGGATACCCACATTGGACTGAGATAGCCATCTTGTACAAGGTGACTTAGGGGTATAGCACCCTACAGTAAAAGAAATAATATAAGGTTGTTTCTGACATTTTTTGAGCTCCTCTTGTTTACCTCTGTATATTTTAGAGAAAAAGAAAATCCATTTTCTTTAAAAGGAAGATGAGCTACAGTGGATCTGCTATGTATGCCATGGAGCCTTTGCTGTGTCTCCAGCAGTATCCTGGCCTTGTTGACCATTACATTCTGTCTCCTTGCTGAAGGCTATCTGCAGGTAGACAGTGCATCTGCCTGTTAATCTTACCATCCTCGCCACTTTGTACAATGGCAGGTACTCGAAAAGCTCAGCAAATATTTGTTGAATAAGTAAATCAATATTGATTGGCGTCTATGCCTATGTGATTATACTAGCCAATCTTCAAAATAAACTGGCAGCTATTTATTAGGTATTTATTTCACTAGCTTGAGCTTCATACAAATAAGCAGATAAGGATGGGGAAATAGTTGTAAAACAGCATTGGATAAAGTACAGGAAGTACTTGGATAGAGAATTGCATTAGAGTGCACATAAACAGATGCTCTGCTGGTATGTAAGTGTTAGCAGGATGCAAGCCAATCAGTATCTAATAAACTGACAACTGACTGTTGAGAGCTGAGTGTGTAAAACATACTGTATGGGGTGCTCAAGCCCATCTGATACAGAACCAAGGGTGGTCTTCAACCACAGAAGTAATACAGTGAGGAAGACAACATTCATGAAGCTATGTTTCAGTGACTCGTGCTGCTACTTAAATGTTTTTGGTTCTGCATCAATTTTAGTCTTATATAATTATTTACATTTTCCCCTAAATTGTGGACTCTTGTCAAGGATGTATGTTATAGCAATTATAAAAACTAATAATACAAAACATAAGCAAACCTTCAACAATTTTATCTACTCTTGTATATTCTTTGCATTTGGGATATTCTATAAAAAGATGTGTGTGTGTGTGTGTGTTACCAAGAAATTCTTACAGTTTTCACTCACTTTGCCAAGAACTATAGATAGATATCTCATGACTCAATGATATGGCTTTTCCTCGGAGCTAGAAGTAAAAAGCCACATCCAGGTCATCACTCTTCGGAGAGGAATGGACTGCTCTTATTTTCTAGACCGTTTAAATGTGTGTACCATAGAGCAGTTGACTCGCTTTTTAACCCCTCCCTTTATAACCTGGCCACAGAAAGAGGATAACAGCAAGTGTGTCACTATATCAGCAGACAGACTATGGAATGGTCCATGCCATCATGTTAACCCTAATAAACCTGAAGCACCGACCTAGGAGCATAAGTCATCTGATGCCTCCTTCCCATCCCACTCTGCCTTCACTCTGGAGCTACATAACAACATGCTTCCATGATGCTTTTTATAGCAGGATGAAGGGACAAGGAAGACAAACTGAGCACCCCAGAGAAGCCTTGAGTATGACTGATTGCAGGACAATGTTGAATGATCCTTTAACTACCATCATAATTTTGAGTTTAAGGATATAATGTTTTTACACACTTTGGATCGCAAAGTTTTACAAATTTATTTCAACTTATTTTGACTAAGTCAATAAATTATTTTTCTACAATTTGGTAATATATTCCAGTTACATAATACTAAAATAGAAATCAATTTCAGGTGCATTAAATATGTTGAAAGAGCATTTAGTTTGCTATACTTTGGCTAATAATGTGCACACACATAGGAACCTTTGCTTCTCCATAACACAGGCCTGTACCTAGAAGTCATTCAATAAATGTTGAAAAGGAAGCTGAAGTAAGCTGAAAAATGTTGAAAGGAAGGATAGACTGTGATAGCTTTTCTTTCCAGTAGTATGCAGAGTGTGGCACTTTAAGAATTTATCATACTATAGTCCAGAGAATTCATGATAGTTTTATAAAACCATGATAATACTTGCTTTTTAAATTTTACTTTTAGGTGATTGTGTTTGTGTGGGAGCTGGTGTGATAATTTTATATAGCAATTCACTGGAAGAATGAACTAAAGTTAATGACTGGTTCATAACCTTAGACACTTAGCAATCTTATTGAAATCTAGTCTTCCAGCAATGTTGGTGATTATAGTCACCATTTCATGAAAATGATGGGTCCAATCCCATTTCATTCTTCTCTGTGTGACCACTTAGAAGTGAAACACAATTTATTAGGAGAAACAGGTGCATGCATTGTGCACTCTTGGCACCTTTGTCAAAAATCACCTCATTATAAATGTGGAGGGTTATTTTTGGGTTCCTGGGATTATTCCATTGGTCTGCTTTTATGCCTATACCATGGTTTGTTAGTTACTACAGGTTTGGAATACATTTTGAAGTCAGGTAGTATATGAGCCCATGTTCTTTAAAGGAAGAGAACTGATGGGACATTGGGATATATATATATATGTGTGTGTGTGTGTGTGTGTGTGTGTGTGTGTGTGTGTGTGTGTGTTATATAAAGGGTTTAATAGATTGGCTTACAGGATGAAGTCCAGGCAGTCCAGCTATGGCTGTCTCACCTTGGAGAGGCTGAGAATCCAGTAGTTGCTCAGTCCATTATGCTGTTGTCTCTGCAGTCCTAGTCTAGTGCTGAAGGACTGGAAGATTGGAGGATTCCTAAAAGCTACTGGTCTTCAGTCTATGTTGTCATCCAAAGAAGCTGGCTTTATATTGGTGAAGAAATGCCACAGAAACAGGATAGACAGACTTGCCAGGGAGAGAGGAAACAGCAAAGCTTCCTTCCATGTCTTTTCATCTGGGCTGTCACCAGAGAGTGTGGCTGAGATTTAGAGTGTGTCTTTCTGTTTCAAATGATCTGATCAAGAAAATTCCTCCCAGGCGTGCCCAGTAGCTGATGTTTTAGTTGATTCCAGATGTGGTCAAGCAGACAACCAAGGCTAGCGACCATGGGTAATAAGTTGCCTACTTTAATTCTTTTTATATCAAATTTTCTTGGTTATATGGGTCTTTTATGGTTCCAGATGAATATTAGGATTTTTTTCTATTTATCTGTAAAGTGCCATTAGTAGAGACTGAACTGAAAAAAAATTACTACTAATAGATGCTGAGTTCATGTCTATTTTGTAAGTAGGATGAGCTAATGCCAAGAAAGCCTTGGTGGCTAGCATTTCATGAAGCAGGAAACATCTCACCAGTTCTGAGAGCTTCAGACAGTGCTGAGAACCAAGCAAGCAAGGGTCCCTCAGTCACCAGGTCCACCACAAACCTATGCTTTCCTTCCATCATGCCAAAGAATCTACCAAGTTCCTTCCTTGCTATTTTAAAATTGAATCCCAGACCTCACGTTTTCTGATATTCATGCTCTTTCAACCATTTACTTACTTGACTCTGTGTCATATTTTCAAATCTTAAAGTGTTAAACAATTTTAACATCTAGAGAGGATTGTGGGAGGAATGGCTTCATGCTGTGCAAATTTCCAATTCAAAAATAGAACAGCTTCAGACAGAACTAGTATTTTTTTTTCATCTACTCTACTAGTCAAGCAAATCATTACAGCATCCTATTTGATAGCCTGCCCAGAAAATGCGGTAGCCCCACTGGATTATAAGCAACATGAGTCTCATAAAGGGAAATCAAATATATTATGCTTCCCCCCAGTAACAGCTATGGCACTCTAGCATTATGGTATAGGAACCGGCACATTATGCACACTGAATTGGCCAATGAGGCAACATGTTTGACAAGTTGGAAAGATTTTATTGAGATTATGTGTTTGGATAAACCATATCTCCCCTCAAAAAATGTGAAGTTAGGTTTAGCATGAATGTGTTTTAGTGTTTTTTTTTTTTTTTTTAGAATCTAACACTGAGCAGTAGCTGTCAGCACATGATTGCAGGGAATGCAATAGTTTCCACATTGCATTCTCTATACCATCATCGTTTATGATCTCCATGCCTAAGAACGAGTGGAGATGTGTTTCAGTGTTAAAGACATATGACCACATTACCCTCTAGAACTCGGGCTAAAGGGAGTACATGTGAGGAAGAGAGAAAATTTCTACAAATAAGTGATTTTTTTTTGAAATCTCACTTTTAAGGCAAAAGCAGATTGAAAAATTATTAAACCAATGATAATGTTTTTCAATATTAATGTCTTTTGGTTAATTACTTTGTGCTCAATTTCAGTTCAGTACAGTGTTTTAAATGATGGATTGATACTTTAACAGAAGATACTTGTACTTCCTTCTGCCTCACTCCCTCTGTCCACTCTCTCGCAAATGTAATACTCCAAGAAAGTTCCATGTGCAACTAGATACAGGATCCACTCCCAGGAGTGTTATTCCCTTGTTGAAAGCTGAGAGCTTTACACAATACAGTCAGCAATGCAAGGAGAAAAAAAACAAGCTGTGGATTATCTGGCAGATGTAAAATCTTTCCAGGGGTGTACAAAAAATGGCTTTAAAGAGAAATGAATACTAGAGAATAGGGGTTTCTACTTGCTTTACAGATTATAAAATAGACATGTGTGAAATCTGTAATCACTTTGTGTATGGCATATGTAAGAAATATGTGTTCTAATTCAGAGAAAGTTCATATGGTATTTTTTTAATGTTCAAGTTGTCAAGGTTAATCAAAACCCAGATACACAGTCAAAAGAGGCTTCGGCTCCATGAGGCATGGAGGAGAGTGTCACGTACAGAATGATCATCAGGTCTACAGTCAGGTCTATCAACCCTTGCCCAGTTCTGGAGACTTTTCTGCCCTTCTGTGAACCATAGTGATAAGTATATAACTATGTACCTCTAGTTTGAGAAGAGCTACAACCAGGCCTCATGTTGATGCCTACGTCTTTTCCTTTTCCCGTGTGGAGGAAGATTGGCAATGGTGCCAGAAGAGTATTTGTAATAAGGAGATGGGCAAGTTGTGCTATAGAGCAAGGTTTTTGTTTGCATGTAATCCAGAGAGCTGATCATCAAATAAATTCTAGAACATTCCTGCCAAAATCTTTGCTGTTACCCAGCCTGTGTTCAAATAGACTTCAAATGATCATACAGAGAGAAACAGTGCTTTTTCTAAATCGCTGATAATATTTTACCATGCTTGCATAACTTCTTACAGGTACCAAAAAGTCAATCTGAAATTTATACTATTTGTTTAGCGTAATTTACTAAAAATATTATGGTCTTATATCAAAGTTTTTGTTTCTTAGGAATTTTCAACCCTGAAATCCAAGCACCATACCTACAATCTCTTTGCTACTCCATCATGCAGATGTTTCTAGTATTTTGAACATGTAGAGACACAAATAATAGCAAGATTCCTGTTTCTCAAACAAACAATTTCCTTTCCTTTCTAAAGTGTGAGATCCATATAGGAAGGGAAAGCCAGCTTACTTGTGTTTACAGAATCTCACTAAGAGATTTTAGATTTTAGGTCCTAGGCAGTTAATTATTTCTTTCTATAAGTCACTGACACCGATTGTCACCAAAGGAAAGGCAGGCTGCAGTGGCAACAGTTTCCCTTCACCCCAAGTAGCATGACTTCTTGCGGTCATTTACAGCACGATACAGTAAATGATTTCTGGTTTTGAAACATTTACTGCCATGCCCTTTCCCTGATGCTGAGCCAAGATTTCCTCCATTTCATTAATCTCACTTATCTTTATGTGTTAACCCTTAATTTTATATTTGTTGAATGACCTGGAACCAATGCTACACAACTTACTTTTGAGCTGTTATTTCAAATCAGACTCCATGCCAAGCTCCCATGAGGTCAAACTTACTAAGTTATTCCAGGTTATTCCAGAAACCACATTCCTTTCAAGGTCTGACTTGTAGAGGACGAGGAAAAGCTGATTCAGTTTTAGCGACTTCTTCCATTTACACAATCACCTGTTCTGGTTCAACTGTACAGGATTTTTACTATGTCGATTAACTTAGCTAATTTTTATTCCATATGAATAACTCACAAAAATTAAAGCATCCTTCATGCAGCTACCAACTGATCAGCATTAGTTGGACATTAAGAGTAAACTCTATACAAGAGGAAGACATTTTATAACACAATTATTTATCTGCAACAACTACTGATAAAAATATTGACTAAATAGAAATCGATGCTTGATTTTAGTTTAATGTTTCAACTGCAACCTCATTAGGCAATGTCTGCCTCTGTATCTTCCCCTAACCAGCACAGTGGGACGCTTCCTTGCTACTGTACAGGTAATATGATTAATATCAGTCTCTAGGATATGGTTTAAGTCTGTGCCTAGGAGGGTTTTTATTCAATATACTCTGAGTTCCTACTCTGAACATGGGGCAGTTTTAGATGTTGGTTCTACTTGTTTCTATTTTGTTGAAGGACTAGGAAGAAAAGTCATCAATTAAGCATGATAATAGAAAGAAGACGTCAGAGAGAGTGTATGAAATAGCCCTTGGTAGGAGTGATGAGGGGGCCGAGTTAGAAAAATGTAGGCTCATCATCAGGCAACACCAGGGCCCTAATATCTATGCAATTAGTGTTATTCTACCAGAACCTTCTAGTCATGTTGGTAAAGACTCAGAAAAAGTAGGACTAAATCAAGATGAGCTTTTGCAAATGGATATGAGGAAGAGAAAGATCAAAAGAATAAATGTATACCAAGGAATGCATTAATGCTTGACCACTGAACCGAAGCTAGACAAAGGACATGAGGATGTGACGTTGGAGCCACTAATTAATCAGCATCTAGGTACCAGGAAGGGGGAGAGGTAGAAAGAGATGGGGTTATTGTTAGGTGTGCTTGTATATCACATTTTTATTAGTATACAGTAATGCAGTCTTGAATTTTAAAATTTATATCTCCTGTGTTGGACTCATCCACACATTTAATTAAAATGCTGGCAGACTACACTTTGATTGAATAGTAACAGGTAAGTGAGAAACAGCAACAGGTATGGAAAATAAACAAGAACTCCCAGAGCTGGATTCATGAGATGCTCTTCTTGGATTGAACTTGCACTTCAAGAGTCTTTTGAATCTATTTAACTGAAATTCCATAATGACCTGAAAATGTGTATGCCTGAAAAAAATGTTAATATAGACATATAGAAGTGGAAGAAATTAAAAGCACAGAATGAAACAATTGAATAAGCAAATACAGAAGTCCAAATCCAAAAAAAATAAAATAGAGCCACTTTGGAAGAATTACAATCTATTTTCAAGCAAGGTGGTATATTGATGAAATATATTTTAATGAATGTAATTAAACACCCTAAGAAAGACATTTCAAAGTTCTAACAAGCATTTTATAATGTATCTGCACTAAAAGAATCCCTTGATGGGTGGAGATGAAAACCCTGTCAATCTGCTCTGAAATTCTGAAGAGTAGCCAAGGAGTGGGAAGGCACAGATAAACTATTCCCAAGGGTGTTGTGAAGTTTATTAAAGGTACATTAATACTGGATTCAGATTTCACCATAGGAGATTGATTTCCGTGTAGACCCAGTGACTGTATCTAGCCACTAGTCTGAAGGTCAGTACTTCTGCCATGACTCTAGCTTATGTGCTTCCTTACACTGTAATGATCAATTTCTTCTACATACTAAAGCAGCATATGGGAATTCCTAACTGAAAATGATTCCATCATGGTATCTCAGGATGCTGCATTTCCTGGCAACTTTTGTATGTTGTTATATAACTCAAGTCTTGGCCACAAAATGTGGGAGATAGAACCCAAGGGATTAGTAGGTTTTCTGCTCAGGGATTGGGGGCTTTTTTTGTTCACCCTTTTTTTTTCTACATCAGGCCCATGAGTTGGGATGAGAAGACCTTCCTGGGCACAGGTTGCTTTAGCTGAGGTGCCCTTACTGCTGAGCTACTTGGGGAGGCTGGAGAGGAGGTGATGCCACCATGGACAGCTCCTGTTGAGGTACCTCAAGATGGCAGCAGGCTGAGGAATTATCCCTATTTTGACAGATATCACTGCAGACAGCTGCTTTGGTGGTACCTTAAAGCAGACACAGGCAGGAAGGAGGATCCACGACTGTGACAGTTCTGTGGCATGCTGCTCAGGGACTACAATAAATACATACAAGTTTATTGTCAGAATACAAACTTGAAATAAAATCTCAAAACACACATCCCCATGATCAATAAAATTAAGGCAAATAATTTGCATAATTTATATGCAAATAAATAATTTGCATATAAAATGGACTTTTTTCATTTTCTTGAATATGAATACAACAACACTATTCTAATTTCAATTTATCATTTGAGTACAGAGGGGTGTCTTAGTTAGGGTTTTACAGCTGTGAACAGACACCATGACCAAGACACCTCTAAAGGAATACCATTTAATTGGGGATATGAGTCTATGGAGACTATACATAAACAAAGCATAATGTAAACTATATTTAGTCCAACTTCAAAAGTCCCTGTAGTCTATAGCAGTCTCAACAATGTTAAATGTCCAAAGTTCAAAGTCTCTTCTGAGATTCAGTCAATCGCTCAACTGTAATCCTCAAAGAAGGACAGGAAACCAGCTGGGCAAACTCCAAACTCTACATCTCCATCACTGATGTCAAAGCAGTCTTTAGATCCACCTCCTTTTCCATCTTTGTTAACTGTAACCAACTTCTTTCTCCTGGGATGGTTCTACTCCCTGTTAGCAACCTTCCTCAGCAAATATCCCAGGGCTCTGACATCTTGAACATCTTGGGGTATCCAAGGCAGCTTCAACATTACAGCTTGTTCTAATGTCTGTTGATTTACACATGATCTTCTGAGCACCTCTAAACCAGTACCACCTGATGATTCTTACACATTACCAAGTCCAGCTAAAGCATGAGGTACGACCTTGGCTACCTCTAGAACATAGGATTCAGTTCCATTCTACTTCCTCATATCCCTTTAGTACTCAAATCATATATTTTATATTTTTCCTAAGCTTGCTACGCTTGTTCAAAATGGCTTTCATGAGACTTAACCAGAGAACAAAGTCTCTGCTGGGCTTTTTTGAGACTTACTTTGTGAATGCAATTAATATAAATCTCTTTACCTTAGCTTTGGGTAGACTCTTCAGACAGGGTAAAAAGGAGTCATCCTCTTCACTAATATATCACAAAACAATCTCTTGGCCACATATTAAAATTTTTCTACTCTGAAACCACAGCTAAAATCACCCTCAGTAACAATTCCTTCTAATTCCTAATAGAATGGCTCAGTAAGTTCCACTTAAAACATTCCACTGCTTTCCAAATCCAAAGTCCCCAAACCCATATTCCTCCAAACAAAAGCATGGTCAGGCCTATCACAGCAATACCCCAGTGCCTGGTACCAACTTCTGCCTTAGTTAGGGTTTTCCTGCTGTGAAGAGACACCACGATGAAGGCAACTCTTATAAGGACAACATTTAATTGGGGCTGGCTTACAGGTTCAGAGGTTAAGTCTATTATCATCAAGACAGGAGCATGGCAGCATCCAGGCAGCCATGGTGCAAGAGGAGCTGAGAGTTCTACATCTTCATCTGAAGGCTGCTAGAAGACTGACCTCCAGGCAGCTAGGATGAGGGTCTTAAAGTCCATACCCTCAGTGACACATGTCCTCCAACAAGGCCACACCTACTCTAATGGGGCCACACCTCCAAATAGTGCCACTCCCTGGACCAAGCATATATAACCTATCACAGGGGGTTACCTTTCCCACCTCCAAAGAAAAGGGAATCATTATGTATCTACCAGTTCAGGGCCCGAAGGTTCCAAGAGTTCACTCAAGTCACACTTATACCCCCTCTTGCCTTGGAACAGGTTTGAGAGTTCCAGAATGGAGTTGAAGGCAGGAGGGAGATTTAGCATCTATGATTCAGGTTGTGCAATGATATAATAATGAAAGTGAAAAACACGTCTAAAAGGTCATTATCAGAATACAAAGAATCTTGTTTCTTGTGCTACAGTTTAATTTATTACATATTTGTTTCATGCAACTTGAGACTCAAAAAGGTCCTACCTATTTTAAAATGACATTTTCCAGAGTGAACACATTGTTGTTTTAATAGTGAGAAGTGGTAAGAGCTTGTGTGACATTCAGCTAGTCCAGCAAAAGTCATCTGTCTAGACCCTTGGTGTTTGAGACAAAACTCTACACAAATTAGTTTAGGTACAAAAGCGGAATCTGCTGGTTCATAATTGAAGTTAAGAAAATGGCAAGGATGTTCGCCTCTAAGAAATCCTTATCACCCCCCTCTCCTGCTTTGCTTGGCTTTTTTTGCACTTCAGGTATAGCACTTTCTTTTTTTTTTTTTTCTTTTCTAAGTTTTTTTATTTACATTCCAAATGATTTCCCCTTTCCCATTTCCTCCCTCCCCGAAAGTCCCATAAGCCCCCTTCCCTCCCTCTGTTCCCCATTCAACCCCCTCTCACCTGGGAATGCCAGGTATAGCACTTTCTAACACAGATGAGTACATGTATCACCAGTTCCCATTTTGTCTTCTTTACAAGACACAAGGGGACTCATTTTGTCCTGGCTCCAACAGAAAATGTTTTTGGAAAGCTCTAACTGGCTCACTTTAGTCATGTGACTCTCTGGCCAATCACAATGGCCAGCCCATTCGAAGGGAACTTCCGATTAGAAGATCTTTTACATCTCTGGATGGATGATAATAGAGACGTTAGGTTTTATATCTACTTGTAATACTTTCAAAAATCAGAAAAATGACTAGATTGTGTTTGTGATATTTAAATAACATTCTTCACATTTCATGTAAGTTTTGATCCTAATTAACTAACTCGCCACAATTCTAATGATGCAAGTAAAAGGTATTAGGCAGAATTGCTGTGATAAGTCTTAAAAATCACTTTCCTGCTAGGGGCTCTAGTCTACAGTTTGGTTATTCTATATTCCTGTGAGGTTAGAAAGCTGGAAAGGAAAGAAAATGACTCAAATTTCAAATGTACATGCACTTCATAAGATGATATATGTTAGCTTATGAATAAGGCCAGCTGACATAAACTTATAATTCTAATAGTATCATTATCAGGAAAGGTGTACAGAAACAGGCACCACACAAACCCTGCCAGAGGTTTACCAGAATAATTCTGGGAGCCATTGCACCAGCACATTGTAATTATTAAACTGTAAACTGCTTCCTGGAGGGAAAACACAGGTAACTGGCTGCATGTTACAATCTACAGTGCAACTTGGCATAGCATCTTGCATAAAAGTGTATCCCAAACCACTTTACAGAAGTCAAATTTCCAATCTCCGGCCAAGATATGCTATACATTACAGAACATCTGTGTGCAAACACAGCTTCATGGAAAAAAAAATCCAAAGCATGAGGTCATAAGACGAAAATCCGAAGGAAAATTTAGGAGACAGGAGTACTGGGCAGGAAAAAGGAAAGAAAAATGATAAGACTGGAACGTGATACATAAGATTTAGAAATGAATTAAAGGCATATCACCCACTTTCCCCAAAACAAAGTGGAGGTGAACAGTTTGAATAGAAATTGTCCTATAGATCCATATGGAGTGGCACTATAAGGAGGTGTGGCCTTGTCAGAGTAGGTGTTGCCTTGCAGGAAGTATGATTCATTTTCTCCTGTGTCCTAACTATTCTGATGTAGAACCCTCAGCTCCTTCACCAGCACCTTGTCTGTCTATGTGCCACCATGATGAACTAACTAAACCTCTGAAACTGTGAGCCAGCTCCAATTAAATGTTTTTCTTTATAAGAGTTTCCATGGTCATGGTGTCTCTTCACAGCATGAGAAACCCTAAGTCATTGAGACAATTGTTCTAAATAATTCAAAAGGAGTAGAAGAAATTGGGTAAATTAAAAACAAGTATGAGGCAAAAGATGATAAACAACCCAAGTAGTGGTCAAATTAGGTCAGAAAATACTTTTCTTTTTTATGGGATAAAAGCAATAAAACACCAAATTTCAAATCAGTATGAACTACTAAAAAAATTGGAGGAATGTGATTATTGCTTGAGCTTCATATGCATAAGCAGCCTAAACTGAATTAAAAACATGAGTTTCATAAAATATGTAACATAAAATCAATCAGGCTACAAACTTTTAGAATCCTCATTGACTTTTTTCTTTTTCTTTTTAGACAGTGTCTTTTTGTCCTTCCTGTCCTGGAACTCACTGTGTAGACCAGGATAGCCTAGAACTCACAGAGCTCTACCTGACTCTGTCTCCCAAGTGCTATGATTAAAGATGTGAGCCACTGTGCCCAGCCCCTCACTGGCTTTTAAGAAGCTTTAAAATATTAGTTTATGCTTTATTTTAGTCATTGGAGTAACAGTTAATTGAAAATTATACCTAAGAAATGATAATTAAGAGAGTTTTATGTTCTTTCACTTCATTCATTAAATATCAGGAAGATACGTTTTAGAAAGTCAAGTTCTAAATTCTGAATGTGAACTGGAGGCTTCAGATTCCTGTCTCAGGTGTCATCTGCATGGCGCATTGGTCTTCTATGCAATGTATGTGACAGGAATTTAAATTCAATGAATCCTGTGAGTACACATTTAACAAATGATTTATATAACTAATTAAAGCTGTACAATTCTTTTGGGTGATATGCTTTTGCATATTGAAGTTAAGTACACATGTCTTGTGTCTGTTTGGCATCTCCCCATTTAAATTCAACAGGTATCAGATTTTGATTATGTGACACATATAATAACATGAAGAATAAAGTAAATCCATAAGAATAAAGCCAAAACTTTCCCAAAAGTCTTAGATATTTAGTGGGATTGTTTAATGATTTGGCAAGACTAATGAAGAAAAGTGAAAATTATATATATTTTGGTAGTTTTTTGGGATTTAGCAGTGAAAATACATATGCTTACATATATACATATGTAATAAATATTACAAGTTCTGATATATTGAGTAAAGTTTTATTTTTTTCTTTTGCTTTGTCAGTTCATAGTGTTTTTAAAATTCATGTTATCTAAAATTATCACTGGCTTCTTAAAGGAAAACCAATCACTGTGTGGGAATTTTTAGACTGTCATCTGTTTTATGTGGGCATAAAAACTGTACTGAATTCAGCACCTAACATATTGTCTGCCAACAGTAAACAATGATTTTCCTTACAGTCCCGATTTTTATATTTAATCCTAAATCTCCCTGAACAGACATGAGAAGGTTTTCAGGGATTATTTTGATGAGATCTCTCTCCAACTGGATACTGAGTAGGCCGCCCAGCCCAGCCTCCCCTGTGTCCAGCCACTTCTACGGTGGTGGCACAGTCAGAACTGGAGGTCATTGCTCAGCTAGTAAATGCTTCCCTCTGTAGGCTGCACCCTCAAAGGGATCTTCCTCAAGGTTGCAAGCACCAAATAATAAACTTAACATTTAAATACCTACAGACTCTCCCTCACACAGCACCAATATCACATACACAAATCGAACACATCACAAATGTAGTATGACTACTTTAAGCTTATCCCTTACAAATAAATGAGACTCAGACTATGGCTATTTTCTTTGGCTTTGAGAATTACTTGGGGGTCACCGCTAATCTACTCTTCTAACTGCTGACCTGGCTACCTCCCCACTGGTGTACCCCAGATACTTGCTATTTCTCCTGGCCATGAGCTCATCATACTTCTTCCCTCATGGTGGCTTCCCCTCTCTCCCCTAGTTCCTCCTCCTTCTCCTCTTCCCTCATCTCTCTCCTCCAGCTAGGTCACTCCAAACCCACCAACCTCTAATTCCTGTAGCCAATTTTATTTAACCCATAGTTTTAGATCAAGGAACAAGGTTTGCATAATGAAAGCTTGTAAATATGAGAAGTCACTCATAGGCCTAGTTCTTCAGGCATAGAATTTAGCATAACACATTCAATACTCATACCATATATACCTAAACTACACATACCCCACATATCATACATGGCAAACCACACACAAGCACACATGTACATACATACACTCTATATGCATACCATACATATACCACATACAATACACACACATTATACACACACACCATACACACACACTCTATGCATACCATACATATACCACATACAACACACACATGTATTATACATACACTACACACATCATGTGTGTACCACGCTTATTATACATATATGTATCACAAGCACACCATATGTAACACAGCACATATACATGCTACACACATACACACAAACATACATACAGGTTCTGAATCTTGAGTTTGAGTAAGATTTCTTATCCACCTGCTCAGAAGTTATTAAATTATGGTTGGACTTTGGAAAGACAAAAGTGTCCATGTTGTTTATTTTGTGACTTTTGTTTTAATGGATTTTTTTATGGAAAGAAGTTTTAACAATTTCTCCAAAGACTTGTGCCCCTCAAATGCTCAATAAACTTTTAATGTGCTCCTCTAAATGATCATAAAAACAATCGCTGTCCTATCAGTGTCACAGAGCTGCTTGGGGGAAGTCATTGTCACACACATTGCTGTGCCAAACTTCTACCACCATCTTCTTCTACCATGTGATCATTTCTGGTCACACTGTGCCATCTGTATGAACTCAAAATCACCAGTCTTCTTTTGAGGAGTCATGCCATTCATAGCTTTTCTGGACTAGTTAGTTTTTTTTTTGTTGCTGTGATAAAACACTGACCAAAAGCTTGTTGGCGAAGGAAGGGTTTCTTTGGCTAGCAACTCTGTCTTCCGGAGAAGCCAGGGCAGGAGCTCAAGACTGGGACCGGAGCAGAAACCACGAGTCATGCTGCTTACTGGCTTTCCTCCTCTGCTTCTGCTCACCTACCTTTTCTTTTGAGACCCAGAATCGCCCACCCAGAGTGGCACCGCTCACAGTGGGGTAGGCCATCCTCCACCATCTAGCAATCAATAAAATGTCCCATAGAGATACCCATAGGCCAATCTCATGGAGGCAATCCCTCGATTAAGGTGCTTTCCTCACCAGTGTGTCAAGCTAACAATCAAGATTGCCCAGGAAGTAAGCAATCAAATGTTTGATCCCCATGTCTCAAAGATGGTCTATAGATATAGTATTTATTTTTATTTTACGTATATGTGTGACTCTGAGCATCTTCGTGTACCTGGCTCAGCACGAGAAAGACAGAGGTTAGACACTTTGGCAGGAGAACCTGCAGGACGTTTGTCTAAAGCTAATTGCAGGGACCGTTTGGGTTAGAGCAAGGTTGCACAATAAATCTGCCACTCTTAGAGGTCCGGTGTTCACAATGCATATTGAACCAATCTTTCTCCTGTGAAACTGTGTAAGCTAGATTCGGTGCCACCGTAGTAAAAGACTCCTCAATAAACTGCTTTCACGAGAAAGTTTGCCCACTCATGTGTCCCAAAGCTGTTGTAATCTTCATTGTTGGAGCTGATCTAACAGCAGGGGCATTATTCTATTTCTTGACATGTTTAAAATTCTCTAATGAATAAAGCTAACAGCTCATGGTTGCTTCAACTGTCACTTGATTATCCCGGAGGGATTTTTCCTTCCTTTTTCTCTTTCTTCTTCTTCCTTTTTTTTTCTTTTTGTCTTTAAAATTGGCCTCCTAGTTTGTTTTTAACTACCTTGAGCACAGAGGTCTGAAGGGGAAAATAGATCAAAGATCAGCGTGCAACATAAAAAGCAGCTGTGGTTAATTAAAGGCAAATGAAGGACATCTGACCAGCGTCTTTATGAGCCGCCTCGTCACACATTCAACAGTCTATAATCTCTGTGACCTTGTCCCTTGGTCCTGAACTGTCGCCAAACCTGAGAATTGGATATGTTTCAAGTTATATACTATAGACAAATGGAGAAAAGGGAAGAATGCTCAGGGTGTGGCTTGAGAAGGAGGAAATAACATGGAGACAGGTCTGCTCCAAGTGTTGTCTGCTGAGATTTGAGAGAATGACTGTGTTTCTACAGAGCAGAGTGAAAACAAACTGCTTTGCTATGGAGAGATGAAGGTAGCAAACACTTGGAAGGTCAATTGCAATATATACATTGTCATGATTTGAAAGAACTTGAACTGAGAATACTTTGGCATATCCATATGATTTTATAAAAATTGTTTCTACTTTTAAAACCTTAAAATCAAGAAGCATTTTGGCACTGTGACACTGTTTGCAGATGGCCAAGGTGTCTGACTGCCATGTACAGACGATGAAGTAAAAGGTCTGAGTTCTGGCAAATCATTTGATCTCTGTCAACAACAGTAAAAATGGCAGTCGGGGTCCACAGTGGCCCTTAACAATGGATCTACAGAATATATTAGAGAAAAGTCCCAACCCCCACTGTGAGTGGACAGCTCCTGCCCCTGGCTATCAGCTTACTCACTAAAGGCTCAGAACCACACATACCCTATGCTAACTGCCACTTTCTCTTGGGTCGAGTCTGGGTATTCTAGAGAACATGCTTATTTCACAGGACTGTGTAAGGGAATGGAGGGATCATAGCTGCAGGAATGCTGTGGACACCGTAAAGTCTGACCTAGTATCAACACTTATTGAAATGCTGTTGAGGGCACGAAAATCAACTAGGGCCTACTTTTGAATTTTTACCTTGCACCTAGATGTGCAGTATATAAACAGATAAAACATCACTAAATATTGAAAAGCTAGATCACCTTTACACTACACATTGTGTCCAAGTTACCCAAGTCAGCTGTTAAAATCTAAAAAAAAAAGGACAAATAAAAACCATCATTTTTGGTGTGACAATTTTTTTTCTGTAAGAAACAAACCAGTTTGAACTAACATAAACTTACCAATCTGGCCATCTGTAGCATATTAAAAAGGTACTGCCACTGTTTCAAACATTGTGAGGCCCTATAGGATTGCATTTAGCCTGTGGCATCCATTTTTATGTACTCTAAAGTGGCAGGGTTTTGTTTCTGGAAAGAATGAAGCCTCAGGTGAAACCAAGAGCAGTGACCACAGGAGCAACTTAGTCTGGATGATTTTGTCTTAGATGTCGCTGGGCTTGAATGTTTTCTCTTCCCAAGTTCAAATCAGCATTCAATCACTACTGTGATATTATTAGGCAGTTAGTGGGGTCTGAACGGTTGTTAGGCCGTGGGGGCTCCACTGTTATGGGGATGGAGGAAAGTATGAATTCATATGAGAAATGAGCAGAAAGGATGGGTATGTGAAGCAGAGAACAGTGAATGCTGGTGCTCGGCACTGAAGGTGTCACTGAAGGCCTGGGGTGTCAATGACACACTCGGTCATGGAAACACTGGAGATGAGAAACTGCGGGGTCCCAAATGAGATTCCTATTTGAGAGTCATGTATACGTCAGGATCACCCAGGTCCTGGGAGGGGATGAGACTATCAAGAATGAGTCTGCAAATGGGAGGTAAAGATGGCCCAAGACAGAACTTCGAGGAACACCGATGACTTGACATGATTTGCTATTTCTTCTTGCATTTTTTGCAAGGCAAATATTAATCTGCCTTAATATAAACCTAATATTTGTCCAACGTCTAATTAAAAGCTGCCAGCTAATGGATTCAGCACCCTACAGCTCACACTCAGCAAGCAAACCTTTCAGATTCTCTCCCCCATCCTAGTCGATCTTAATGTATGTTGACATCCAGAAAGTACTACAGGATATTTAAAAGAAATTAATAAAAACATTTATTTTTTTAGAGAACTTCCTGAGTGTTACTTTCTTCTAAATTTACCAAGTAAGTGTTCAGGGCCCCCTCTTACGTACATCTGACACACCATCAGCAAAGCAGCAATCATTAATTATACCATGAAACAAAGAAACATACATGTTATAAAAATAAAAACACAATAAAAGTCTCCTAGATAAATACCTATGATATAGTTTGAGGGAACTTATGAACCTTCCTTCATAAACAGATTTCTCTACGTGAGCTTTTAAATGCTGGGCGGTGGAGCTTCACTGTAGCTTGTGGTTGTGAGATACCCATATCTGTAAGTCCAACACTCAATTAGCTGGTTATTTCTGACTGTTATATTCTCTTATTTGTAAGGATGTGGTGAATTGACTAAAATATTACTTCATTATGAAAGTAGGAGGCAATAAAAATACAAAAATCATCTTGGATTTTAAAGAAATGCAACAGACATTTCTCCATAAGACATTATAGACCACATACTGGGGAATTCACTCTTTTAACAACCTCTACTATTAGTATCTATGATGCATTAAAATATAGATGGCCCTTAACATCACAGTGAGCAGAGTGGACTTTACAGGCATGGAAAAGAAAGGCTCAGATGCAGGGGATGCCATCTGGGGTGGTAGGTGAGGTCTTCATCTGTACTATCAGGCATCACTCACACAGCAGAATTAGAATAGAGAGTCTTGAGCCCAATAAGGAGATTTTTATAAAATTAGCTTCATAAAAAAGGTTTCTGCCTGAAGTTGGGAAATAGTAGTGGGTATGGTGAAGAAAATGATTAGGTGGGAAGATACTAAAAAGTCCATGTGGAGTTTGAGGAATAATTCTGAGGTTATCACCTAGGCACACTGGGTAGACATGATTCTTTATTTAGTGGTGTGGGGTGGTGTGCATATGTGTGTGTGTATGCATGCATATGTGTGTGTACATACATTTGTGTGTGCATGTGTGCATGTCTTTTGTACATGTGTGTGTACATGTGCATGCATGTGCCTGTGGGAGTGGACATAGGTGTGTGTGTGTGTATGTGTGTGTGTGGTATGTGTGTGTGCATGTGCATGTGTGCATGCCTGCTTTTGTACATGTTTGTGTACACGTGCATGTGTGTGCCTATGGGAGTAGACATAGGTGTGTGTTCATGCTCATGTGCCCGGGGCACTCACTGTGTCTGAGGATAACTGGCAGGAGTCAGTTCTCTCCTTCCATCCTGTGAGTTCTAGGAATTACACTCAGGTGACATCCTGGGCAACAAGCATCTTGTGAACAGACATTTTTGATCCCAAATGGTAAATATTAATAATTTCTTAACCTATGTTTGTGTCCCTTTCTTAAGCTATCATGAAGAGCTGAGTAGGCCTTGGCTGGTGGCTCACTGGGAGTTACAGTCCTCTCTGCATTGAGCAGTCTGTCAAGAAGCTAATGATCTGTAAACGTTGTCAGTGAACCAGGAAAGGCACTTTAAACTAATTCCTTTTAAATTAATTTTTTGACAGTTTCATATGTGTATGAAATACATTCTGGTCACACTCTTCCTTGTATCATAGGTACATCCAATGTGCTTTGTAAATTCTGATTTTCTTTTTCTCTGAATGAATGGTATCTATCTTACGGTGTGTGCTTTTTATCCCAATGTAGTGTGGTGGAAGCTTTAGTGGTTTTTAATATGGCCAAAAGAAAGAGAACTTCTACACTGTTATTATTCTAAGGATGATCATTTCATAGATATTTTTTAAAGCCTACCGCCTGTTGCCATGAGATGAAGATACTGTAGCTGAGCTGCTGTTTCTTGTCACTCGCACAAGCACTGCGACCAGTAATGATTCTGTTCCTATGGCTAAAACTAGTATTACCTCCACTGCTAAACCTGGATGGCTTCTCTATGTACATTTACGTCACGTGTCCCATATATATAATTCATTACCTCATTGACAACTGTGCACTATTCTCAGGAAGCCTCTGAAGAGAATCCCAACGTTTTCCCCAGCACTTCAAGGAGACTGAGCCACAGGGAGAATGACTAACTGGACCATAAGGATACTCCAGAAAGGGTTGCGATCCAATTTTAAGGATCTGCAGTCAACCACACCTCTCTATAAACCATTCTGATCCAGCCCCCTCCTGCATCTAGTTAGCAGCTTACTTTGCACAAGCCGATGGTTAGCATATATAACATAAGTGGAGGTTTGTTAAGTCGCTCTTCCAGGGGTGTCTGCTCTCAGTGGCGTGCTTCTTTGGGGAGCTAGTTGCCATGTGTGGAAAGGTTTCAACCACCTGTAGTGGCCTGTGGAAGAGCAATGAGACACCCCAGTGTGTGGCAGTTTTCAGGACTGTGGCAGCCCAACCACCATCTGACTGCAATGGCAAGAAACATCCCAAATGAATCCAGCCAAAGTACTGAGCAAATGAGCCCCGGGAACCTAAGCCAGGAGACACAAAGCAAGACGGAACGGAGTGCCTCTCAGCTCCTTCTCAGGCTCCTGCTCTCAGACATTGAGTCCTCTAGGCTGATACTGCTGCCGTGGAGTAAACCCAAGTTATTTGGCATTTACTTACGTGCTTGTGAGCGTTTACTGTCTTAAACCTATGTTTATAAACTGTCCTTTCTGCGTGGCATATGATATGTACCTTCTACTATTGATTCTTACATCAAATCCAAAAATCTTCAAACTTTACCATGCATGAAACTAACTGTCCATTTTACTCTAAGAACCCATTTCTAGAAAGGATTAGATCAATTTCACTCTCCTAAAGACTTGTAACAATGCTGGGAGTCACTTATTCGAACATGCAGAAACAGCTAACATGTTTTGCACAAATACCGCATCAAAGTAAGCACACTACACAGGCTACAGACATTGGGTTTTCGCCACTGTACACTGTTTACGATGCACCAGGCAAGGTACCTGTGGCCACAGGTGACACTGGCTCTAAGTCAGCCTTGATGGTACCCACTGGATCTCTCATATTAAATTATGAGAAGCATATTAAACATGCTTCATGTTAAATTATAATTTTTTCCCTTCACATTTCTGCCTGTGCTTCTCTCCTATCTAGGCTGGAATATGAGTACATTGGCAAAAGACATCCGTTATCTGTGTTGTCATAGCATGTTAGTATACGAATAAATCCCCAAGTCTCCTCCAAACCTTTCTGCCTCCTCTCCCCAGAAACCCACCTGAGTTATTCTTCTATTTACCATCAGTTTGGTCCTTCTGTTTATAGACAATAGTAAAAAGCCTGTGTTTTCATTTCTTTGAAATGACCTTTACCTATTTCTATTAAAGGAATCTTTTAACTTACACAATACAAACTCAAAGATCAGAAGATAATTTTAAAATGGAAATTTCCCAATACAAAAGCTGACACATATGCCTGTATATTGTTCAGATAATTAAAATGAAAGCTGCCTTTGGAAGAAACAAAACTCCTTCAGGTAGAAGGAGAATAGTGACGCCTGGGGTGAGCTGTGGTGGAGAAGTAGACGCTTGACACCGTTTCCATCCTTGATATCAGAGAACAGAGGTTGTGTCTGAATGAGAATTCCCGTGGCCTGAGATAAATGTGGAAAGGCCTTCTCATGGGTCCGTTTATTTTCATGAGAATGAATTAATCCACGAATATTAAGTACTGATCATCTTAACACCAAATTAAATGTTTAAATTTGAATGGAAAGCAGCACATGAATGTATCTTAACAGACATATCCACAACTCGATAATTTGGGCTGTCCTGAATCACCACAGTCGTGTGCAGCTTCCTTCTTCCTATTTTAAGAAGTGTCAAAAGACGAGGAGACATTAAATTCACAGTATGCAATTATGTTGGCTCTCACTAAGTTGCATTACCATAATCACATAGCACAATTGCTAATAGACAAGGATTTTTCTTAACACACTGCTTTTCCAATTCAGGTTTACCTCACAGCTGAATGAAATCAACAGAAGTGGCCCAAGAACAAATGAATACAAACTTTCTGAAACTCAGGAAGACATCCAGGGAATCTTTCAGTTTAGAACGAACGCGTGTAATTTCCATCCAGGCTCATTTACACCTGATGGCTTGTAATCACCGTAATGAAACGTAATGGAAATTAATAAGTGATTTTGTCAAGGCTTTAGCAGACAGCATCGTCTCCATTTGGCACATTCAGGGCTTGAGAAACATTTTCCAGTACTGCCCAGTGTCAGCCGTCCTGGGGAGGAAAGCTCCCACAGCTGAAAGGCAGCATTTGGTTGCCAATGGAAGCTCCAGAAGTGGATGATTAATATAAACACACTCTTGCCTCTGCTTCCTAGCAGTGTTACATAAAGCAGCACTCTTTGAGGAGTTCTTTGTATTTTAATTTCCACGAGTACATGGGGTAATGCCTTTTTTTTCTTCATCTGGTTTGATTTTTTGATATTTAAGATCAACTTCTATGTTTCGTTTATTTTTTCTTTGCATTGGAAAAAGAACATGAAGTGACAACACAAAATCAGGGCTAATTTGGTATTTTTCAGGAGGAAAAAACCATCTTTCATGATGAGCCAAGTGCAAACAAAACATTTTACAAATAGAATATCTTGCACTAAACAGTCATGTTAGTAAAAAAAAAATTAGTTATGTTACATGCATGGAAGTATTTGTTAGTTTCAGGTTTAATCATTGCAAGTGGTTTTAATTTATATTTCCTTAAAATTTGGCTATTACACAAAGCAACTACTTTAAAGGACTGAATGATTATCTTCTCCCCGAAGGAAAGAAACTGAAAGTTGATTTGAAACTGAAAGGAATAATAGAAACAAGGCATTTTAAATAAAAATAAATATAGGGAGTAGGTAAACCACTTAGGGCCAGCTTGTTTAATGTAAGGAGATTCGTTTCTTTGTAGAGACAAAAACTCACTAATTTTTTGCTCTAAAAATGATCAGAACCATGCAAGGTAACTATTCCTCAACAAAATGGTATCAGACACACAGGGGTCTTCTCGTTGTGCTTTTGGTAAGATCTGCATTGTCAGAACGGGTGATGACAGCACTGCTATTTTGTGTTATTTTAGCCGTCACTAGCCTTCCTAGTATTTTTCACCACTCCCACTTGCTGGCAGTATATCATGGCACAGTTTCAACAGAATTCTAGTACGAGCTGTGAGCTAACTGGGAAATGTCAACATGTAAAGCCATGTCTAGAATTAACATGTCTTTAACAAGGGCAAACTCCCACATTCTCTCTGAAGTACAGGAGAAGCATAAGCAGAAAGGGGAGGGGAGAGGCTGGACAAGTAGATGCCTGAGACTCTTCAAAAGAGAGGTGGGGGGAGAAAGAGAGAGAGAGAGAGAGAGAGAGAGAGAGAGAGAGAGAGAGAGAGAGGATAATCACAGAAAGTCCACCAAACATAATGCTGCACTATCGAGCCAGAAAACGATACTGTTCATGTTTCAAGGAACAAGCTCCCTTCATTAAGAACCATGTGACCATAAGAGGAAAACTGTCCCTCCCAAGTGAAAGCCTCAGACACTTTAGTTTGTTGTGACACATGCCATGTCCCTTCTTGTGGCAGAACATCTGACTTTAATTGACCAGCTATGGAGGCTCCTGCTGTGATATCTGTCCTAGAGGTAGCATCAGACATTAACTTTGGCTGTGATTGGCCCCATAGCCCCTTAATGACAAGAGGTCAGCATTGTGTCTCAGGCTAAGTACCATTCTATAGATGGCTTCTCTCAGCACTGCCCCTCCTGCTGATCTTGGAAAATGACCAATAACTGCATGACAAATCAGCAAAGGCCTGGAAGGTCATGACCCCACGTAACCTAATCAGCATCTCTAAATAATTTGTCAGAGGCAAGTTGACCAGGAGCCAATGGCTGGAGAGACACTGTTTTCTGCATACCTGAAGTTTTTCTTGGGTCTGAAGTGGGCTCATGGGGATTTCCATAGAAAAACTGGAAAGGCAAAGGAATGTGGAAGGTTCTGGTACTACTTGAGAAAACAAAGGACGAAGGGTAGCTGTCCAATAAAAAACAACAGCAGGAGTCATGGATGGAAACAATTCTAGTGTGTGAGAAAAATTCACAGAGAAAGACCATCTGGGCTGTCTTCAATATGATGACCTCTGAAGATAAATACTATTTAACATCTGTATCCTGGAGATAATAAAAGAATATGAAAAGGTGCTCAGAAGTCACTTCTTGAAGATATCACTTCTCATTTGGGCTATTTATTCATTGTCCTCTCAAAATTTGTTTGATTTTATTCTTCATCATCAGGGAAAATAAGCATAAATATCCCTCATACTTTCTTTTATTTAATTTATTTATCTCTTGACTATTGGTATTTTAATACAAAACAAATAATACATTGTATATTTCCAGCATTGTTTTGATTAAGCATGAGTCAAACTCACCATTTAGCAACTGTAGATAATGTAAACAAGATGCTAGGGTCTGTTGCAATACTTCAAAAGATGTTCTGTAATTGCATGCCACCATAGAGTAACATGTAAAAATAGCAAACAAGCCAAGACACATAGACATGATCTCTCTAATATGTGAATCCTAGCCTCAGATATTCAGACTATTGTGTATGACTTGGTGTGTTTGTAAAGACCAAGAAATTATAAAGGTGTCGTTGGAGAGGAAGACAGAAAGAGGCCTTAAGGGAGGGGGAGGGAGTAGCAGAATAATGAGTTATGGAAGTCGAGTGTGGGGCATGCTGATGAATGGGAAGGTTAAGTGGGATAAAAGAAATCAGGTGGTGATGGAGAGAGGAGTTACCTAGTATTTTGTAGGTCCATTAAGATATTTTTTTCAAGTTTGAATGGAGGCACTACATATGGACAGATGATCCTCCCAAGAAGATGTAGATTATCAAACAAAAGTCCTAGAACCATGTTTGGGAAACTTCCCCATAAGGCAGGCACCTCCATTAGGGGGTGCATCAGAGGCTCTGAAGCATTTTTAAGGCCATTGCCACTGTTAAGTGTAAACAAGGGTTCTTTGGAAAGATGGTCGGATGGTGTTTTGCTGGAGGAAGCACGTGTAGGAACATTAAGCTGAAGCAGACACAGGTGAGAGGATGTTCTGCTAAAGCCAGCATGTGAAAGGACACGTGATGAAGGATTCTTTGCTAACAACATGCATGTATTGGTCTGCCTTACACTGTGTAGTTGAGCTGCATTTGTCGAGACTCCATAAGAGAAACACACCAAAAAAACTTCTGGTGGTGTGCTGCAGTTTCTTGCCACTTCCAAGGACTCAGGTTGATGGGCAGAATGATGTCAGCTGAGACAGACACATATGCTGAGACAAGACATGTGCTGAAGCAAGACACAAGGAGGACACATGATGTTTGGAGGGTATAAATTGGACTTGAAGGACAGTGACAATAGGTGCCAGGTTTACAGAACAGAGAAATCAAGCTTCAATTACCCTGAAGCCTCCTCCCTGCTGGGTAGCTTTCATAGTGCCAGACTATGCTAGCTATGAAAGCTACTGTGGCAGAAAGGTCATCAACATTCTTAATTAGCTGTAGACCCACTGAGCTATTCCACTAACAACCTACTTAACAAGATATGTTACTGATGTAATAGTAGTATGCTACTATGAGATAACCAACCACTTTCTGGATTTGTGTCCTGTTCCACATTTAGAAACTCATGCCTGGTACTATGAATATAAAACCAATCAAAAGCTGGTATCTCTGCAGGTGCTAGGTCGTTGGGAGGAATCTACTACTATTGTTTTGCTAAGTGGGCAAAGTGTCAGAACTGCCTTCTAAATATTTATACTTATACCCATAGATAAATGCTGCTCCCAGCCATTCTCAGAAAAACCACTTCTCAGTGAACAGTTTCTAATTTAGCAGATTGATGCAGATCAAAAGGCTAAGAATCAGGCAGGGAATGTGGTGTCATCAGCCCTAGAAACTATCCACATCACCTCCAGTTCACCCAGAAACCAGCACTCATTAAGGCCAGCCCTTCCCACTTCTCAATCCCAGATCTCTATATGTAGATCAGATTTCTGCCCTTCTTTCCATTTCTACCTTCTAGACCAAAGGTAAGTCTTTGCGACTTTTTGTGTGGATTTAACGAGATTGTCGATTTGGGCTCTTTCTGTTTCAAGTCTCTTTTCTCTCCACACAGAATGCTCTCTGTTCTACTTCCTCAGTGACTGCGAACAACCCATAACAGAAGATCCACCAAAGCTCCCTTTAGTTTTTACCCCAACCCTGTCCCTTTCAGGCCCCTCAGACAGCCTCATGCTTTGTAGACTCAGGAAAGGTACAGCGAGGGTCCTGCAAATCCAACCCTCAAATCACTGAGGGTTGGAACTTCCAACCCTCAAATCACTGAGGGTTGGAATATCCTATGTTTGTCTGCCTTCCGAACGCCATCTAGGCAGGGGTTCGCATCTGCACCCTTCCTTACAAAATCGAGAACTCCTCAGACACGGGAGCCTGTTTGCTCACGTTTCTGTCCATAGTGCCCAACACAATGCATGGTGCAGAGTAGCAATTTAGTAGTGCTGAACAGATAAACAACTGCATAAAGAAATAACAATGTTTCAGTTCCTAGAGTCAAAGCTACACAAACAGGGCAGAAACTATAAAGCAAAGTTAGTGCATCAAACACTATCAAAAATGGTTAAAAGTGTTTATAGATGCAGTTGAGATGTCAGGAATTGTAGATTTTAGTTTTGAAAAAGATTATGGTTTTTTTTTATTATTTATTTTCTTAATAGTGTGTGTTTGTATACCCAGGTGCCCCGCAAGGTCTAGAAGAGAGTGTCGAGCCCCCTGGAGCTCTGCCTAGCATGAGAACTCAACTCCCCTCCTCTGCAAGAGCAAGAAGCACTATTAACTGCTGAGCCATCCCTCCAGCCCCTGGATTTCATGTTAAATTACAGCCCAACTAAGAGATGCTGAATATTACCATCTGAAAAGCTGAAACGGGCATATGTGCCTATTGCTTTTTTGCCATTTCAGACTTAAAGAGTTTCTAGAATATAGGTATGTGACTTTGTATCCTGCGTGTGTGTGTGTGTGTGTGTGTGTGTGTGTGTGTGTGAATAATTAACAGTGTTCAAAGCACATGGCCTTGGGGAAGAGGTAAAGATGCCTTCTCTGACTCTGTGAGGCAGACATATGCTCTCTACAAAGAAATATAAAATGGGAAGGCCCATGCGTTTCTTAGCTGAGGCCAGCTTTCCTATGCCATAAGATTTACTATAGAGATTGAGCTGGAAGCGTTGCTGAAGAAGTGAAACATCAGTACAGCAGATGTTCAACATACTTTGGGCTCCAGATGTCAACAAACAGCCCTGCTACAGTCGGACCCCCTCAGTCACCCACCCTGGAGTCAAATCTCTCCGCCATGATCAAGGCACAGTGTGCAGGATGCCCTGGCTTCTCTCATCATGCCAAAATTAAAGTGATAAGTAGGTATTTATCAAACTTCCCAGTCTCCTAAATATCTTACTGAAAAGCTATCATCCCTGAGTTGATTTAAATCCTTTCTGAGGAACAAAATTTACTACACACTCCTGACCTGAATCTCGGGAATTGGCTGGACTTGAGTCACGACTGTTTCCCAAACCAAAAACTGAGAAAGGGCCAACTCTACTTAAAGGATTTCACCAAGGACAAGAGTAACCGTGTGAATCTATAGCCATTTTCGAGAAATCACCAATTTGATGCAAATAAATGTCAGACTCCTCAGTGTAGATGACTAGAAGCCAATACAACTATAAAAATAGGAAAAATGCAGAAACTATAACTTTGTCACACATCTTTATTACCTTTAAAAATAACTAATGAAAAACATTCACAAAAAAAAACTCAAAAAAAGAGGAAAAAGAGAAGCTATAAAAGGAAAAGCCCAGAAGATCCTTTTAAGTGTAAGACACATAAATTTTTCTTTCTGTCTTTTTTAAAAACAACTCTCCTCTGTGAAAAAAAAGGTTTTATGTGATCAGTCTGAAAAATAGTAATGAAAACTGAGGGAAACAGACAGTAAAAACCAGTCCAGGGAGAGACCAAATGGAGGTTTCACAGTTTTACACTGTTCTTAGAAATATTAAATGTATGATAAAGTCAAGTTATCATTCTCAACATCCCGAGGCGAGATTGTCCAAATCCGACCCAATCAAAAGCTCCTTGCCAAATACAGTAGGGCAATTAGTTGTATACTTTACTTCACAGTTAAGATGAGCGGCTTCTGCTATGTTTAAATCTAAGGGATTCTCACCAGGTTTCTTTGTTCATATCTGAACATAACGAATCTATGAACTTACACTTTTGGATTAAAACTCCTAGGTCACCTTTAGGTGAACGGGGTCAATTCTAGGTGTGTGTTAACTGTTTCTGAGAACACCTGTTTAGAGGCATAGTAAGCTGTCCCTGGAATAAAGCTTCACTGTGGAATAGGAAAGCAATTGTTCTTTCTCCTAAAAGATTTAAAATCTTCTTGATATTTGGTACACACACACACACACACACACACGACATATACATATAGTATAGCTCTATCTAGCTCTATTACTATATCTAGATATATACCTAACTATGAGAAGGAAGAAACATAGAAAATTACCATCCCTAAAACCTGAAACTCAAGGTACCTATCTATATATCTATCTATCTGTCTAAACATCTATCCAGCTATCTAACTACCTATCCACCTATCTGTGATCTAAAGATTTGCAATATCTAAGGGCCACATTAGATTATTATTCAGGAAGCTAAGAAATAGTGGAAACTTTGATTGAATCAAAGTAATATACTCTCTTGATTTGCAATCAAAATGTTTTCTCCCTGAAGGCCACAGACCACATGGTCTTGTCTCATACCTCAAGACAAGAACACAAACAACAAGGGGGAACAAAAGTCGCCCTTGCCTGAGGACTGCGCACGGTCGGTGAAATCACACTTTCATGAAAGCTCTCATTTTCTTTTCTTTTTTTTTATTGAATATAATCTTCATTTACATTTCAAATGCTAAAACCTTTCCTGGTTTCCCCTCTCCCAAAAAACCCCAACCCCTCCTCCTACCCCCTGCCTCCAAGTATATATCCCTCCACCCGACCCACTCCCACCTCCCACCCCCTCGATTTCCCTTTATTGGGGCATCTATTGAAGCTCTCATTTTCTATATATGTCCTGAAGATATTTTGTTTTGTTAGTTCTCTAAGCTCCTCTTTTCTGATTGCTAATTTCAGCTCTGGAAATCAGTCAAATAAACACAAGCACAGAAGATATAGCTGAAGAAGCGAGTTCTGAAGTTTTGCTGTGCTAAGGAAGTGGGTCTTATTTCCAGATATGATGCTGATTTTAAGGTTCTTTTTCTAATTTCATTTATGTCAGGACAAAATGTCCTCTTAAACAATATACCTCTCCTGCGAGGAAATAGATGAGTGAAAATACTAAGGTTTGGGGTAAAATAATTATTGGTATCAGTTACCGTTTGTTTTCATAGGAAGTTATAAAACATGTTCCCTTCGAAATGTACATACACAGGTGGCCCAAATATGTTCATATTTTAATATGGATTCAAACCAGTTTTGTTATGCTTATATTTATATGGTTTTTCCAATTACAGCAAGTTAAATATTCTTTCTAATGAAGGCAGTTATCCTAACAGAAT